>OZ020268.1:26737893-27050393 GCA_963971225.1 Melieria omissa
ATAAAATCAACAACAACCACAACAACAACGCATATCAAAAGCGCCCCGCTGGCCAGCGACGTAGCAACGTGTCCGCGTGCATAATTAATGGCGCATATTTAGCGCTGCACACACACACACCTACACACATACACATAGAAGCAAATATACGGTACGCGCAACATATGAGTGCAGCACGTTAACACACATCACTCAATTATGGCAGCGTCATTAAAGTTAATTATGATAATTAAAGGAACAATTTTAATATGAAGTTATGCACATAAAATGAAAAAAGAAAATCTTAAAAAAATATATATAGATATATATATTCAATAGTGAAATTTCAATGTAACGTACTGTGGTGCCCCGAAAATATTGAAGCGCGTGTGTTAGTGCAGTTAAAAGTCGAAGAAGAAATTGTTCCAGCACCGAAAAAGTGCAGCAAAAGAAAATAATTTAATAAAAAATTAGCTAATCAATTAAGTAATAAATTTAATACCTACGCATTAGTGAACAACGGATTTTAGCAATAATATAGAACTTTTGCGATTTAAGGTAAGTTTTTTGAAAATTTTTATTATCTTAATTATAACTAAAGTACATGTATTAATTAGTTAATTTATTGAAAGAGTGTGAGAGAGAAAGTGTGATTGTATTGGAAACTTGTTCCAATTAAGTATGAACTGAACTGCAACTTTGAACTGCAACTGAATGCAGGCCTTTGCTCTTTTAATTAAATTTGACGTCTTTAATCTCGACCTTAAGCTGAGGAAATTTTTGTTGTACATTGGCATAATCCAGTGATTTGACAAAGTCTCAAAGAAAGACATTTTGGTGGCCAGTTGACATTGAAACTTTGAATGATGATTGGCTCTAGAAATTGTAGCTCCTAGTAATGCTTTGATAGTCCTTTGGTATCGACGCTTCTACTCACATCTGGTATCGATAAGAAGCATCGAATACAGAGTTAGTATCGAAGGAAAAGCATAGAGAATTTATGAGCATTGAGTATTTATTGTTCATACTTTTATTTAATTAATACATACATCTATGCATACGTCCAGTGGAACACGTAGGGGGTTTTGGGCGCTTCAAACGCTCCACCATTCACAAAAATTGCTGGTACAAAATATCGTTTCAAATTGTATACGGCTCAAAATTTGTACGCAAAACATCCCCTCCCCCCAAAATCAAGTCCTGTATGCGCCAGTATATAATACGTAGTGTAAAGTTCGTTAAACCAGTTTGATCTCCTTGTGCTGTTTGATCTCCTTAGTAGACTGCAAGTGGTCCTATAGATTCTTTAGATTGTTAAGGAAGAAGTTGCTCAGTTATGTGTTTTTTTCTTCTAGATAATGCGGGACGTATTAATGTATTTTCCTCGTCCGTACAGCTTGGATACAAGTCATTAGAACGCAATTCCAACCTTCTTGCTGGGGTGCCAATAACATATAAACTCATTAGAACACCAATGGTTTTTTTTTCTATATATCGTGTTTCTTCGCTATCTCTCTGAGAAAAGTTCTCTCTTCTCGTCTATACAGCTTCGATAAAAGTTATTAGAAATTCAACTTTCTAGCTCAGGGGCCAATTACGCAGTGACCCATCAGAACACCAATCATGATTTTCATCAGTTGCCTCTTCAGTGAGAGAAATTCTTTATGCTCGACTAGTAACCACAGCAGAAGCATCGTTAGCCTAGCATGAGTGCACTAGTCTATCATTCCACAGGTCGTGGGTTCGAGTACTACTTAATGCACTCTTCTAACTTTTCCAATTTTTTCTGTCCTCTAAACATTCAACATATCCCAGTTCAAAAATTCCGATCGTCAGATGATTCTTTTCCACTTAATCCCTATGCAATATTACGCGCAATCAAATATACAGCTACACATTGCACCAGCGACCTCTGTAAGGGGAAGCGGGCATTAGCGAAAACCAGCGCATGAAACCGATCTTAGCGAAGTCCCCAACCATTCTACTATCACCTCCTTTACACAACAGATGGCACTAAGAGCGATAGGTCACAACATCGCAGGCAATGAAAAGTCGTTTTTGTCTTTAAGACTTATTGATCACTTTTCGACAATCACCGTGAACTGAGGTAGTCCTATCTAATGGTTTTCTTTAGTTTTTCATAGACAATTGCTTATATGGAAATTTATACATATGATGTCTTAGATGAAATGGCCAAAACCAAAGCCATCAGAGGTATAAGAATATTTTGTCAAAAAGCTGGATTTTTATTGATGAAAATCTTCTTTTGTCGAATTTATGTAACTTAACTTACGAATTATTTCAATCAAAAATTGGATGACTGTGAATATTTTGTCTAAATATTTTGGGTTATTTTATTTTATTTTATTTTATTTTATTTTATTTTAATTAATTTTATTTTATTTTATTTTATTTTATTTTATTTCATCTGATTTTATTGGATTTTATTTGATTTTATTTGATTTTATTTTATTTAATTTTATTTTTTTTATTTTATTTCATTTCATTTCATTTCATTTAATTTCTTTTCATTTTATTTTATTTTATTTTATTTCATTTTATTTTATTTTATTTTATTTTATTTTATTTTATTTTATTTTATTTTATTTTATTTTATTTTATTTTATTTTATTTTATTTTATTTTATTTTATTTTATTTTATTTTATTTTATTTTATTCTATTTTATTTTATTTTATTTTATTTTATTTTATTTTATTTTATTTTATTTTATTTTATTTTATTTTATTTTATTTTATTTTATTTTATTTTATTTTATTTTATTTTATTTTATTTCCCACGGCCTCTCTCCCCCCCACATACCGCGCGAGGTGGGGTCCATTAAAACTGAATATGGCGGCAGTAAGCGAACCGCAAGCCACTTCAGCACTATTGTATTTGTTAGTAGTTTATCACAGATATGGATATTATTTAATCTTTAATCTATATTTATTTACAATTATTTACATAGTTTCTTATTGTTGCATAAAATTTTTTGTGATCTGTACTGTTTTAAAAATTATTGCTTTTTGGATTATTGCGTGTAGGGTTGGATCAAGGTCTAGACTTTTTAGATATTTACTAAAGTTTGTTGTGGTTATACCGGTAGCTGAAATAACTAAGGGAACCACTGTCACTGATTTTTGTTTCCAGAGCTCTTTTAGTTCTATTGCAAGTGGTATATATTTGTGGATTTTGTTTTGTTCTTTTGTTGTTATGTTTGTGTCTGTTGGTATGGCTATGTCTATGAGGTAGGTATTTTATTTTATTTTATTTTATTTTATTTTATTTTATTTTATTTTATTTTATTTTATTTTAGTTTAGTTTATTTTACTTTATTTTATTTTATTTTATTTTATTTTATTTTATTTTATTTTATTTTATTTTAGTTTAGTTTATTTTACTTTATTTTATTTTATTTTATTTTATTTTATTTTATTTTATTTTATTTTATTTTATTTTATTTTATTTTATTTTATTTTATTTTATTTTATTTTATTTTATTTTATTTTATTTTATTTTATTTTTAAAATATTTTTGTATGTTATTTTTAATTTATTATCGCATTATGGATCGGTGAAGCGATCTATGGTAAAATGGTGACTATATAAACTATACAAATGACAATGTTGCCACTTGAAAGTTGAAAGCAATTAGCTGTCAATGTTCAGACAGCAATAATGAAAAAGTTTTTTTATATTTAACTTCTTTATTAAAACAAATATTCGAACTGCTAAATTTGGAAACACATTTTCTTATTTGGAATAATAAATCCTTCGTCGTCTGCAAAACAAAAAATAATAATTGTCAATGAAAAAGCCACCAAGTCGCCAAATTATTTACACAATATTTGGTCTTGTAATCATATTGCCGCATCAGTTATTTATATGAATTGCGCCTAACGCTATGCACCAAAAAACTGCGATAAAAACCTCTTTTTCTCAAACGTTTGATTTATTGCGCAATAATATTAGACATGAATCGTCTTAGCTGCGAATAAGCGCGTAGTTTATTTGCACACTAACGCTTACAAAAGATAGAATAGCAAACAAAAAACAAAATTCTAATCTATTTACCAACGCAACACAGCCACAACCACCAAACGTTTGGCACTGACAGCACACTCACTTCTCTCGAAGCGAATTAAACTAAAGTTAAGCCACTCAGCAGAGTCGAGGAGTTCATATATTAAAACGAGACATAGACAACGAAATGCTTTTGCCACTTTCATAAAATTCGCCCACAATGCGTTGGCGAAATGAGAAAAAACCATAACGAGCGAGTGGCGCAAAACATAAGCTGCGCATAGCTGAAAGCAAGACTGCTTATTAAAGCGCGGGGGAAGGGGGCGGGGTACATAATAATAAGCGGCGAATAATGTGCATTCAGCGGCAGCAAACGACAGAAGCTCTTGGACACAATACGCAATTTCCATGACAAATGAAAATATTTCGCAGGAAAATATTTTGGGAATTCTGAGCATACACACAGGCGCATACATAAGCAGCAGCAGCTCTGTGGGCCCCTGCGTCTTCTCCCCTAACGGGCGCTGCACAAACAAACGCAAATGCGGCGAAAAATGCTGAGAAGGCTGTTGCGGCTGAAGTGCGCCAAAAGGAGTGAACGAATGCTGCTGGCTGGTTGCTGTCAGTGGGGCGCAAAGGGCGAGGACAGTCGTGACGGGGACGGGACAGTGTAAAGGAAAATAAGGAAAATTAAAAACAACAGACAAACTCACAACTGGCATGAAGTGACCTTGCCGAATGGAGCAAACTGCCAGCAACAACAACAGCAACAGCAAAAATGTATTCGCTTTGTTGCTGTTGCTGCGGCTGTACTTTTTTCTTTTGCTGGCAGGGAAAATGGAAAGCGAGCTAAGACGCTTCACAGCGGCAACGGGGGTTTGTGGCGCTGCGGTTAGGAGGAAATGGAAATGAAGAGGGCATCAGGGCATCAGGGCATCAAGCAGGAG
The DNA here is from genome assembly GCA_963971225.1 of Melieria omissa. Classification (NCBI taxonomy): domain Eukaryota; kingdom Metazoa; phylum Arthropoda; class Insecta; order Diptera; family Ulidiidae; genus Melieria; species Melieria omissa. Next base: position 26,742,843 of record OZ020268.1, read on the forward strand.
ATTTCGCTGTTGCATGACAGCGCCAAGAAAATAATAACATTATTTGTTGGAGTGATGGCAGCGTGCGGTGTCGTGGAGAGTTGGGCGAGTTGAGCGCATGAAGCAACAGTGGCAACTGGCTGGTGTGCGCGAAATTGTGTGTGTATAAGTAATGCGGCACATGTATAGTGGGGGATAAATAATTGCTGAGCTTGGCAGCGAATAAAGTGAGCCGAAGCAACAGGAGTTGATGGCAGTCAACCGCTGCTGTATGTTCACGCCCAAGTTACAACAGGAGTGTGTAATCTTAACTCTTTTTTTCACTGGGTTTGTTTTTGATTGCCTTTTCCGTTGCTCGATTATTCTGTTGTCTTCATTTTATTGTTCCAGTGGGAGTACTATTTTGTAATGATCCTAAAAAGGAGTTTTTACTCTCTCCTATTCTGGTATTTCGGTGTGGAAGTTCGAAGCAAACAGAGACACACTTGATATGGAATTGTATACTCAATGTACTGAAATATTTCTTACTCGAGCAATAAGAAAGTGAATATTCAATACATATACGTAAAAGCAGAGCTAAAGAGAGTGGAGCAGGGTTGTGAGTGTTCAAATTCCCCAATCACAGACAATCATTAATCAAAATTTTCAATCACTTTGAATGCTAAATTGCCAAACGAGCAAAAACTGCCTTTGACATTTAGTTTAAAATAACAAAAAAATTGGATTGTGACGCCATGTCATTTTAAAACGTTGACTTTGTGATCAGTTTATTTATTTCAGTTTTATATATCAGGTGTACAACTTTGCTTCCGCCTTTTTTTTCCAAAATTAAAAGCTTTATTGCGAAAAAGTGCTTACAGATGTATTATTCAAAGTATTGTCCGTCGCTAGCGACAACTTTCTCCCCTCTTTCCGGCAATTTTCGGATCCCGGCTCCAAAAAAGGAGGCCTTTTTTTGACGCTATCCATGAAGCAATCCATTTTTCCAATTCTTCGAAGGATTGAAAATGTTGATCTGCCAGGCCGTGTGCCATCGAACGGAATAGGTGGAAGTCAGAAGGGGCGACATCTGGGGAATACGGCGGGTGGGGCAAGACTTCCCATTTCAGCGTTTCCAGGTACTTTTTGACCACTTTTGCTCGATGTCCCTCGGTTTCAACTCGTACGGCACCCAGTTTCCTTCTTTCTGAATCATGCCCAGGGCCTTGAGACGTTTTGAAATGGCTTGCTGACTCACTCCCAACGATTCGGCAAGCTCTTCTTGGGTTTGGCACGAATCTTCATCAAGCAATGCTTCTAGTTGTTCATCTTTGAAGGTTTTTTCTCTTCCACCACCATGTTTGTCTTCGACATCGAAATCATCATTTTTAAAACGTTGAAACCACTCCCGACACGTTCTTTCACTCAGAGCAGCATCACCGTAAGTTTCTGAGAGCATTCAATGCGCTTCATCTGCATTTTTTTTCGAATTGTAACAGAAAAGTAAAACTTGCCGCAAATGGCGAGAATTGGGCACATAAACGGACATTTTCGAGCGTAAATAATACGAAAACAAGAACAACTGTCACTGAAACGGCGATGACAATTCGTTAGGCACTGTCCACACTCACTTTAAAGGCATTACCATCTATGTATTTCAACTAGCCTCAGCCGGTACAGCCACCTATCGGAAAACGGCGGAAGCAAAGTTGTACACCTGATATTTCACTAGTTGAAAGGTAGATCGATAGATAGATTAGGGCCATAAAGGCCCATTGTGATACCAGAATCAAGTGAACTCAAGACTGCTCACTCATTGAAACAATTTGAGCTCCTTACGAAGCCTAGTTTACTGCATATATTCCTATCACCTGAATCTTCTAGATTGTCAAAGAAAAAGTTACCTATGTGAATTCATCTTCTTCTAAATAATACGAGACAAGTACATTAGACATGATTTACTTCACGATTTTTTTGATTGCCATGTTTCGGAAAATCTCATTTTATGCGATTTGATGAAAAAGTTCATAAACCAAAAAATTGAAGCGTAAATAGGCTTAAGTGACTTACAAAGTTGCTTGAAATATCAACAAATTGCTCCACAGCTGCTCAGAAATTGCTCTTAGAGGGTTACAATCCATGACTAATCCCCACTAATTTTTCCTTAAAAACATTTCTTTCGAACCTACCTACCCTCTTTTTCCAACCCTTAATGGTGCTCCCATACAAAATGATGGTTTTTACAAAAAGTGCTCTCAATGGCAAAAGGTTGCTCCTAGACATATCAAATGTAAGACCGACTCCCATTTGTTTTTCCTTCCAAACGTTTCTTCCATACATAGCTAACCGCTATCTACAACTCTTAAGGGGGCTGCCATACAAAACTGGTAACTTTCTATGGAATGAGCTTTTCACTTGTAAGTAATGAAACATCGTATCTCGCAAAATACTAAACCGATTTAAATAATTTATTTAACAGTTGCCAAAATTTTTGAGTGCAAAAAATACAAAATTCATTAATGTTCAAAAATTCACCACCAGAGGGCGCTTCCCATATAAACGAAGTTGTAATGTCAAATGTTGGGTTTTACGAAACAATTTGCCGCAACTACATCAATATCCGTTGTTCTTTTTTTAGTGTTAAAAGTTCGCTCTTCTTGTCCATATATGTTAGCTTTGACAGAAGTTATTAGAAAGCAAATCTAACCTTCTTGCTTAGGTGCCAATTACACAGTGATCAATCAGAACAGCAGTGATGGTTCTCATTTGGACCCTTTTTAGTGAGAGAATTTCTCATTATTTCGCTAGAAATTACAGTAAAAAATGAAAAGTTGTTTTTGTCCTTAAGACTTATTAAACAATATTTGAGAATCTGAATGAGCAGATTAAGACTTCGTTTTTCATAAGAAGAAGTATAGAAATGACTTCATATGAAGTTTTAGACGAAATGGTCAAAACCAAAAGCAGTGAAAGCTCTTTTTTACTTTTTGACTCTATTTTTTATTGGCTCTATTTTTAATTCATTCTTTTTTACTGACTTTTTTTTACTGAAGTGAAGCTTCTTTTCTTTAAGTTTCTCATCTTTCTTGACTTTATATACCGTCTTCTTTTTTCCTTTCTCCTACCCTCTGAAGTTAAAATTTTTCATAGTTTTCTTTGACTTAATTCTTTAATCTTGCATATTTTTTCTTTTATCTGCGTTTTCTTTCAATATTTCAACCCTTCGCCCCTCTATTATTCATTGAAGTGAAACTTCTTTTCTCGAAGTTTCTCATCATGCATCTTTCTCTTTCTTTATACACTCTCTTCTTTTTCTTTTTCCTACTTCGAAAAGCTTAAATTTTTCATAATTTTTTTAATCCATCACAATCTTACAAGTTTTTTCCTTTATCTGCGTTTTCTTTCAATATTTTACCCCTTCACCGCCTCATTCGTTGAATTTAAGATTCTTTTCCTGAAGTTTCTCTTCTTTCTCTTTCTTTATACGCCTTCTTTTCTTTATTTTCTCCTACTTTTTTAAGTTGTAAGTACTCGTACTCCACTTTAACTTTATTTCAATCTTGCAAGTTTTTTCTTTTATCTGCGTTTTCTCTCAATATTTTACCCCTTCGCCCTCTCTATTTTGGATTGAAGTGAAGATTCTTTTTTTCAAGTTTCTCCCTTTTCATCTTTCTAGTTCTTTATACACTCTCTTCTTGGAGTTTCTTTCTCCTACTGTCTCAAATTACAATTTATCATAATTATTCTTTATTCTATTTCAGTGTTTCCTATTTTTCTCTTCTCCACGTTTTCTCTCAAAAATGTACCCTCTTCGTATCACATACAACCCTTTCGTTTGCAATCGCACCCTCGTTTGTTACGCTCATTCGGCACAGCCCATTCGACATGAGCAAAGGTTAACAGCAAAGGAAGTTGCAGCCTCAGCCAGACGGGGCGTATGAGCATTCAGGGTCGCACAGCAACATTGCATCGTTCTAATGTTTGGCCTTCATTTAGTTATTTATTTGCATATACAGTCGTGTTTGGGTATAGTGAACACCTCGATATAGTGAACACCCAAATTTTGACATCAAAAAATAAAAAGTGTATTTTGAAATAAACGAGTTTTTGAACAAAAATGTTGACCTTAATATAGTGAACAACAATTTCTATACAGTGAACAGGCCTTGCAATAATTAGTTCACTATATCCAGACACCACTGTACTTGCAAAAAAATTCTATATGCAAACGTTATTGCTCCAAACATTTGAGCAAACACTGCTGTTGTCGCAGTCGTTCAATGATGCTGCACGTAATTGTTTTAGGACGTGAGGCAAACGCTGCGTTGTGGTGTTTTTGTTTAATAAAAACAAACAAATAAAACAAAGGACACCAAAGTGCGAAATTGCAGCGCAGAGCATTAAATATTTAGACATTTTAAAAGCACAAAAGGTGCCGAAAAGCACCGTCAATGCTGTTCACGGTTAGTAAATTGTCATTAGAGTTGTTGTTGTTGTTGCCTTTCGGGTATTCCCTTAATGTGAAGCGGATGCCAGGACAACAGAGGTGGCTTATGCTATGTTCTATATGTGTGTGTGTATGTGTGTGTCATCGACATTTAAACTTAATGTGAAGCTTAGGTACCATGACTGAGGAAATAACTAAACCCAAATACCGCAGAGCTTATTGGGGATGTTTGGCGACAATCCTTTTAACCTGACACACCTACGCATACAAAAATGTACAGTTACACGTACATGGATGCGCATGTATGTGTCTACCTGGAAGCGTCCATGAAATACCATAAAAATGTCAAATAAATGTTAGGAACATTAAACCAGCACAAATCTATATACATATAAATTCATGTGTATATATGTGCCTAAAGATATATTTGTTGTAGTTGTTTTGCTCTTTGTGTTTGCGTTTGTGCATTTGGATGTGGCGTGGCATGATTTTTTGGGCATGTGGCATTCAATTTGAAATCTTTTTTATGTGACTGGGGTAATTTCCGCTGTGGCGTTTGCTCTCAGATGCTGTTCTACTCTGTGGTTAAGCTACACTTTCAACCATCATCATCATTATCATCATCATTACCATCATCATTATCATCTTCATCAGCATTACTGTTGCTTTATGTCATGTTTATTTAGTTTTTTCGCATTCTGCTATGGGGTTTTTTGTATAATTTATTTTTATGTGTGTGTGTGTGTGTAGATGCTTCAGTTGCTGATAAATATGGTCGGCGGCTTTGCACGCACGAATTTTATGATTTCATTAAAATAATCTTTACTCAAGATTTACTTAAGATTATTTTTAATATAATGTTACGTTTAGTCGCATAAATTCTAACAAAATTTCTACCTCATTTCATACTTGAAGAAATGCCTTAAATTATTTCTGATTTTGTGTATTTTTTCAAAAGTTTGAAGTGCTTTGCCTAATGTCCCTTTAGCTCTCGGCTCATTGTTTTTTGGAATATTGGTTGCCTTTCTCTCTGCTATTCCACGTGCAAGCTTTGTAGGACATTTTAGTACCAATTTTGATTAAATACGAAATAAACACAAACATATTTTAAGTTTTGGCTTAATTCTGGCGTTCAAGTTAATTTATGAGCTTTGATGTATTCAGAGACCCATAGTAGAATTTTATGGCAAACATTTTTGTGGTACATTTTGTCCTTAAAAAGTCCTGTTATACAGGACATTTTTGGCATTTTGGAAAAAAGAGTCAAATTGACCCTTAAAAATAGGAGCTGCAGGGTTAAAATGCTCTACAAAAATGTTCTTCGTAGTGTTTTACACCAAATTGCTGAACACATAATATACCTAAAATGTGATGTTGATATGGTTTTCGTATACCGAATCACCATAAGAATGCGCGAAAAGGGGAAATCTTTGACCCTCCTAAAAAAAATTCAGACGTAAACTTTAAAAATGCCGATACACGTATATTCTTTTTTTGATCCCCTCTTCCAGAATCCGTTGTCAGAACCTTGTTATTTAAAAAAAATTAATTTTGTTGTGCAGTGTTATTTCTCATTTGAAATGCTTTCATCATATTTGAAGTCAATTGGATCCTTAAATCAATTTTCGCCGATCAAAGTGTTAACCCAATGATGACCCGTAAGATGTTGATTTTCAAAAAAGCGAAGAACACATGTCAAAAAATTTCTTATTTCGATCACTTTCAACAAATTTGAAGTCAATAGACAAAATCAATGTTTCGCCGATCAAGTGTTAACCCAAGTGATGACCCATTAGTGAAGAACACATGTCGAATTATTTCTTACTTCGAGCAGTTTCAACAAATGTGAAGTCAAGTCAGGCTCATTAATTCATGCGTTTTCACAGTTTCGTCATACAAACTTTTTCCATCGTTGACTCCGTCAGATCTTGAGTTTCAAAAAAGTAAAAAAAAATTACTATAATATCGAATTATTTCTCATTTGAAGTAATTTTACTAAGTTTAAAATCAAAAACCCTCCTGTTTCTCCATACAAACTTTTAACCCTTGGTTTACCGCTTTAGTTATCGATTTAGGAAAAAATTAGTATTGTTTGTTTAAGTGATTTTGCTAAGTATGAAGTCAAAAACCCATTAAATCATGTTACTTCATATAAACTTTTAACCCTTGGTTACCCCGTTAGATATCGATTTAAAACAAAAATTAGAGTTTTTCGTTTGAAGTGATTTTACTGAGTTAAAATTTAAAAAACCAATAAATCATGTTTTTCCATACCAACTTTTAACCCTTAGTTTACCCCACTAGATATCGATTTTCAAAAAAAATGAGTTATTTCTCGTTTGAAGTGCTTTTACGAAGTTTGAAGTCAAAAACCCATTAAATCATATTTCTCCATACAGAAGTTTAACCCTTAGTTTACCCCACTAGATATCGATTTTCACAAAAATTAGTTATTTCTCATTTTAAGTGGTTTTACTAAGTTTGAAGTCTAAAACCCATTAAATGATGTTTCTCCATACCAACTTTTAACCCTTAGTTTACCCCACTAGATATCGACTTTCACAAAAATTATTTATTTCCCATTTGAAGTGGTTTTACTAAGTTTGAAGTCTAAAACCCATTCAATCATGTTTCTCCATACCAACTATTAACCCTTAGTTTACCCACTAGATATAGATTTTCAGAAAAATGAGTTATTTCTCATTTGAAGTGCTTTTACGAAGTTTGAAGTCAAAAACCCATTAAATCATGTTTTTCCATACAGAATTTTAACCCTTCGTTTACTTCGTTAGATTTTGATTTAAAAAAAATAAAAGACACGTGTGTTTTTTTGATTTAAAGTAGTTTCACCAATTTTGGAATCCATAGGCTCATCGATTCAAGTTTTTTTGTAAGACCCGTATACAAATCTTAACCCATTGTTGACTTCATTAAATTTTGATTTTTGAAAAACTAGAAAATATGTGTAGAATTATTGTTTTTTATAATATTAAATCATGTTTCTTTATATTTTATGTTATTTTTCTCCTTTTTACTAAATACTTCAAATTATTTTTTTTATTGGTTTGCTAAATACCACCATTTTTATTTTCCCTTTTCTATTTTGTTATCCGCTTTGTTTGCGGTCTTCTGGCAATATTCATTTTATTCCTTTCTCTCTTGATTTGTATGTTTTTTTAAACTAATTTTTTGCTTACTTCTTGCCAACCATTTTATCTTTTTCTCTTTCTTCTTTTTTATTTTGTTCAATTTAAATTTGTATACCTTTTTCATTATTTCTTTTCTATTCATCTCACTACCTTTCTTGAATATTTCTGTTTCGACAGCATTTTTTGCTTCAACTTCTCAACTTTAATTTACTCGATTGCTTTTCGGCTGCTTTGTCTTCCATTATTTTAAGGCATTCTTGAATTGTTTTTCTGCACTTTTCTTTTGTTTGTACAAATTATTTAACAAAAAACGCAAATAAACATGAACACTTGTCTGTCCCCATTTCACTCACACATTTACTTTCTCACTCTCCTACTATGTAATTTATTTTTTTGCCAACATTGCAAGTTTCAAAGTTTTTGCAACCGCACATTTCTTTTTTTTGCTTTTCATTATCTGATTTTGTTTTATTTCGTACAACTTTTTTCCTTTTAGACTATTTGTGGTATTTAAATGAATTTTAATAAAATGCAAAAACTTTCAGCATTGCCAAATTGCAGCAATTAACGCTTGCAATTGGCTGGAACCGTGCGCGAACACCACCGCTCGCGCTCGCGTGTTCGAGTGTGCAACGGGGCGTATGCGTAACTTTGCTGAAATTTAATTTGTCACCGCTTAAAGTCAGCCGACTGCAGCATTTGTTAGCCGAGTGTCGTTGCGGAATGTTGGTGTGAATTTTTTGCTATGAATTTCTGTACTTTTTGCAATGTGAGTGAGTGTGTGTGTGTTTTTATATTTATAGAGTTGGTAAGCCATGTAAGTGTGTGTGTGTGTGCGTTAATGAAGCGTTTATGTCATTCATTAAAAAAGGATTTAATTAAAAATCAGTCAAGCGTGAGAATAGAAAATGAAAATATAAAATTTTATAATAACATCGAATGGAATTTGTATAAATAAAAATTTTCATTCATAATAAAGTAAAATTTGATTTTTTTAATTGACAGCGGCAGAAAATTTGTCATAAAAACTTCAACTCGACAGATTTGTCACTACAGCGTTGCGATGTGATTGTGCTGTGATTTTTACAATTTTCTACCTTAACAAATTTTAAGTAGTTTTTGTGTCACTGTCAACAAAACCGCAAAGCAAATTGGTTAACCAATTCATAATGAAAATTTTTGAATTTACTTACCACATGCTTTGGCGCCTCTAGATGTGAGCTGTCAAATGCATATATAAGTATGTATGTATGTATATATATGTGTTGTGCTTATATCTGCACACATTATGCCTACACATCTGTGTTTGCTTTTTGTGTTTAAGTATTTTTATTTTATTTTTTTGGCCGCTGAACCGCAACGCGTGAACGTGTGAACGAAGCATCCGAAGCGGGTCAAGTGGTTGCGGTTGACATGAAAAAATTGAATCAACATGAACGATGTGTTGACATTTCCTTGCGAAAAGGAAATTGAAAAATATTAAAATGGAAAATATTGAAGAAGAAATGATACTTACATGAAAAAAATTGAGGTTAGGCTTCACACCAAAAGATAAAGAAAATCGTTGCAGATATGAAATGTTCTATTACTGCGTTTATGTAATTGGTTTGCTTATGTGCTGCGCAGTTTGTTGTTAAAATTTTGAGGATATTTTTGAAAAATGATTAAGTTCAATGAAAAAAACATTTTTACTTTTTTACTAACATAAAAATTTTATAGACTTTTTAACCTGTAAGCTTCGTTTTCATACAAGTTTCATCCAAAAAAACTCACCTAAGATGGGCTTAAGACGACAGAGGATTTACTGTACGCCAAATTTGTCCAACCTTAAACTTCTGTCGATCTAGAGAACATTTTTTACTAATTAGGGATCAGATGAAAACCATAATTAGTGTTCTGACGAATCACTGTGTAATTGGAAAGAAGGTTCGAGAGGTCGAGAAGGTTCGGCTTGCTTTCTAATGACTTCTGTCAAAGCTGTATGAACGAGGAAGAGAAAGAAACTCACTTCACCTTCTATGTACTTGACCCGAATTATATATAAAAAAGAAGACATAATGGGGCAGCTTCTTCTTAGAAAATCTAGGAGATCTATGGGACAATTCCCAATCTATTAACAGTCGTAGGAAGCTCAAATTAGTTTAATAATTTAAGATTTAAGTTCGATTGATTGTGGTATCACAACTGACTTTATGGTCTAAGTATGCCACTCCTTCCTACTTACCAACCTACAATGAATTGTAACTTGTATTCGTATGCAACATAAGTTGATTTTGCTTTAATGTCTTCACATGTCATTCACAGTTATCTCTTTGATGATATAGAAAAATATACATACAAATTTAATTTTTATATTATTTTCTAGAAAATAAGGATCAGAAATAAAAATGAGAAATAAAAATGAGAAATAAACAAGAATGAGAAATAAATTTGTTTGCTTAATATTTCCGTCGTAAACCAAAATTAAGTTAACTAATATTCAAAATAATTTGGTCTGTGATTATTAATTTTGACCACACGACAACGTGTCATAAATAAAAATCTTAAATAGGAAAAGACAAGAGTCCTTTAGAGATTTCTTGAGTTATTGCTGGGTTATTAAAATGCTACAATGATGGACCCAATGCTGTAGTAACCTACTGATACTCTCTACAGAAGTTTTCCCGATTAAGCAAATGTGGAAAGACGAAGCGATTCAAGTATCTGGAATAATACTTTTTCAGTTTAAGTTTCATCTGAAAGAAAAGTGGGATTAGGGATAACACAGATACATAATTTCTCAGTTTCTATGTCAATTTCCAGGGTTTTAGTTAAAGGAATTTAAGTTCTCAGTTCAAATAACAACTGGAAGAGAAAATAATTCTATAGGAACAATACAGAGGTGAAATACATGCACTACTTTCTACAAAAGTTGATACCCTGATTATAGTCGAAGTGATTAAAGTATAGAAAAATGCTTTCTCAGTTCAAATAATATCTGAAAGAACAAATGATTCATCAGTGACAATACAGAGGTAGAATCAAATCATTACTTTCCGATGTCAATGCTCAGGGTTACAGTCGAGGCAATCTAGTCAATTGAATAACGCTTCTTCAACTAAAGTAACATCGGGAAGAACTGGAGAAATGGTTTACGTATTTGTGAAAACGCTGAAAGAACTAATGATTTAACATGGAAAATACAGAAGTGCAGTTGGTTCACTACTTTCTATGTCGATGATCAGAATTACAGACGACGTCGATTCAGTTCCAACACAGAGAAGATATAAATTTCTCAGTTTTTATGTCGATGTCCAAGGTGTCAGTTGAAGATTTTTAAGTCCTCAGCAAAGTAAAGCAAATTAATTCGTCAGTAAATACTTAACATCTGGGAGAGAAAATAGTTCAACAAGAAAAATAGAGAAATAGAAACAATTTACTTCTATCTATGTCGCACAGCAATAAATGGTTTAACATGGACAATACAGAGCGGGAACCGATCCAATACTTTCTACATATGTCAAGGTCCAAAGTTGCAGTCGAAATGTTTCCAGTATTTGGGAAGCTGAGATAGCAAACGGTTCAACAGCGACAATACGTCGACTGCTGACATTGAGACCAGTAAGAGGGAGAAACCTACTCCTGGAACTCATAGATGGCACTCACAATGAGCAGTAATGCTTCTGAGTGGAAGTATGGAGTTTAAAGTATATGTCTTTCAAACTTAAGGTATTCTGTGCTCGAATCGTGAAGTCATCAGCAACAAATAATAAAAATTAAAATTCCCTTTGTAACTTTTCTACTTCAGATTCTAAAAAACTTTGTTTTTACGGGAGCTTTGCAATGAATCGGTAGATCTTTTTTAACCTACGAAGTCACACATACCTTTGAAAGGCTTTTTCTTTATTTTTCACTTCGTTTGGAAGTATAATACCTCCAGAAGACTAATGCTTTCAATGAAAGTTTTCGATAATTTAAGTTTACTGATTAGTTGAAAAGCCTCTAGGAGGAAGTGTAGAAGAATTAGCCCCGGAGGTAGGCCAGTCTCGAGAGTTCAACGGGTAGCGCGCTGGCTTCTCATACCAGAGGCTCTAGGATCGATTCCTCGGGCTGGTAAAACACTTGTCTACATTTATTGCTTTCCATATGGAGTCTATGACAAATACAAACAAAAAGAGAAAGAAAAGACATTTGAAGTCTTTATGTAGGAGTTGGAACCAGTTGTCTTAAAGTTTGAATCGCTTTTGCTTGTGAATCAAAGTTTCCCTGAATGAAATTGTATAACAAATGTATGCAATTAATTTTTTTCAATCTTTTTTATTAGACAGAAGTTTTTGAAACAAATCATTTATATTAATTTTAATTTAAATTTTTTATGAATTTTAATTTTTTTAAATTAATTTTTTTTAATTGTTTTTTTTTTATGTTTTTCAAATATATAAATACATTTTTTAAATAAATAATTTTTATTAATTTTAATTTTTCATGAATTTTTTTATTAGACAGAAGTTTTTGAAACAAATAATTTTATTAATTTTAAGTTTTTATGAATTTTAATTTTTTTAATTTAATTTTTTTTAATTGTTTTTTTTAATGTTTTTCAAATATATAAATACATTTTTTAAATAAATAATTTTTATTAATTTTAATTTTTCATGAATTTTAGTTTTTGTAATTTATTTTTTAAATTAAAAAAATGTTTGTTTATTTTTTGTTTAATATGTACGTTGCTTTCGTAGATCTTTTAAAATTTATACTTAAATTCGGATGTTAATATTAGTAACACGACTAATGTAGTGAGTAGTGTGCGGCCAAATCTTCCTTTTCAGCTTCGGCATTCGGCTTGTTCGATCAATTTTTATTCTTCAGCTTCGGCCAAAACAGCCGATTACTTTAGCCGATGGTTTTCGCCCTGTAGTTCAAGCCAATTTGCTCTGTTTCGAAGTATTTTATCAAATATTGGGTTTTATAGGTTTTTCAGACATCAAGATTTCGATTAATAACAATGATCTAAGCAGCCATTTATGTCAATTGAATTGTTTCATTTTTGGTTTTTGTTAGAAACTGAATTCCAGAACTGATTTTGGTTTCAGTTTTTTCCTTAAAAATATTTTTCTTAGTATTCGGCTTCGGTCGAATGTTTTAGTTATGTCGAGTATTTTGCTTTGGTTTCGGCCAAAAATTCACCTTTGGTCGGACATTACTACTGAATATACTGAACATTATCCACTCACAAAGTGGCCCTGGAAATTGCAACTCTGTGTGTTCTTCTTTGGAATGGAAGGCAATCATAATAACTGCCGCCATCGGCTGTCGCTAAGCGTTTCCTTCACGACTAATTTTCACTTGGGCCATTTTCACCACACCACATTACACAGGTTGATGTATTTATTCTTTGGTTTTTTCTTTACTTGCGCTTCTTCGACTTAAAATTTAGCGCCTTGATTTTCTGTGCATTTTTTATGCTAATTTCTTTGCTTTTTCTGCGCCAGTGACAGCGTTAAAATTCTGTATCAGTTTGCGTTGCTGTTGTCTTTTCACTTACCCTCAATATGTTTGTATGTATGTATGTCAGTGACGCACACAGGTGGGTTTAAGGGAGTTCAAAGCTCCTAGATATAAAAATTGTTGGTACAAAATATGGTTTGAAATGGTTTTGGGTCCAAAAATTGTACGCAAAACCCGCCGCAAAATGAAATTCTGCGTACACCACTGATGTATGTATGCAGTAATGTATGTATACGCATTCTTATGGGCGCTTGTGTGCGCATCTATACTTGGGCACATGGAAATTGGGCGATCAATTTCCATAAAGTTACGTATGTATAATGCAAATGGCAGCTGTAAATTTTTACCTTATCATGAATTTTCAGTATCACAATTTATATGCAAACACTTGTTTTCAGTGCTTGACAATTTAGCACTCTCACCTTCGGTCTTCCGTAAAATTGGAAAAATATGAGGCAAAGTTTGTGTAATAAAAGTGTCTGCATGTTTGTTGTTTTCGGTTGGTTGGTTCGGTTTTATCAATTTTTAAGTTGGCCATAATGGCTGCGAGGTTGAAGTGAAATGTTTGTTCTATTCAAAGGGAAAAATGTGAAAAAATGTTCAAGTGATCTGAGAGTACTTGTCGAAAAAGTTGTTTGAATTAATTGCCAAGTTTTTTCAACAAGTGTCAATTAAAAGAGCCAAATTAGTCAGTCTTAGTGGCTTCTCGCGGCCTGCTTGATTTGTTGCTAATTGCCTTGAGACTCGAACCTATGAACATTTGGCTTGTGGACCAATTCACTAACCACTGCCCGCTGTTCAAAAGCATTAGACAAATATTTTTAAAAAATTTATTTAACTATGAACTAACCGACAGTTGATGAGCAAAATATTCTCTTCAAAAGTTTATGTTTCAGTTTCCGCCAAAAAAAATTCTGCTTTGTTTATTTGTTTCCAGTTGTTTTGCGATTCGAACCTATGAACATTTGACTTGTGGTCCAACTCACTAACCACTGCCTGCTGCTAAAAAGCATTAACCCATTAAAACCTGACCCCAGAAAGGCTTGTGCGATTTCCATAAAATTTTACACAATCTTAGTAATTGACCTAATCAAGAAAAAAAATCAAGCAAATAATTCATACCCCCACCCCCTTAACCAGGAGGGTACGTTGCGCAACGCAATATTGGGCCTCAGTCACATACAAAACTTAAAATTTCAAAAAAAAAATTGTTTTCAAAATTTATTTTTAAATAGTTTAGCATTGCAAAATGCAGCCCACAAAGGGATTTTGATAGGTTTGAAGAATAAGTATTTTTAATTGAATTTAAAAAATTCCCCAAAAAAAACCTTTGACTTTGGATCGAAAAAAAGATATGAATATTTAAAAAATGTTGAAATTTGAGTATGGCAGAATCTAAAACGATCAATTCGAATCCAATTCTACCCATTTTTAAGTCTTATATCTTTATGAATGACTTAATGTAGCGAAATTCCCAAACGTTGCGCAAACGCAACGCTCAGGGCTTAATGGGTTAAACAAAATATTTTTTATCTAATTCCAAACTAACCGACAGTTGATAAGCAAAATACTCTCTTTAGAAGTTAATGTTAAAGTTGTTTTGAGATTCGAACCTATGACCATTTGGCTTGTAGACCAATTTACTAAACACTGCCTGCTACAAAAAAAGCATTAAACAAAATATTTGTTCATCCAACTTCAAATTGAATTATCTGCTTTATCTTCTTCTTTCACTTGTCTGTGCCGACAGTTGAGGCGCAAAAAATTCTCTTTAAAAGTTAATGTCATCAAGATAAATTCCTTCAAGGCGGCAAAAAAATTGCTTATTTTTGCCCTCGATAAAAAAGTTTATGGAATCTTGAAAAAATTCCAATAATTTCCTAGTAATTCTGAATAATTGAATTTGCATGGCAAACAGTCGCTGGTGCACGATGCGACATCTTCTACCAACAAATCAATGTGTCCTATGCAATTCATTCAGTTCCGCTTGGTGCTTTATAAATCATTGGCGTTCAAGCTTTAACTTCAAACATTTCAGTGTAATAAATGTTATGAAGTGCTTTGCTGACTTTTAATTCAATTGATTTGTGCGCAGGAAGCAAAAGTCTGTAATTAATTGCATAATGCTGAATATTTCAAAAATGTCACTCATACGCCGCATTGTGCCGGCTCAAATTTCATGTAATAAGCAAGTCTTGTCTTGTTGGCTATGCTGCTCGTTGCTTGCTTTCTGCGTTGGCGTTTCTTTCTTAAATCTGTTTTGACTTTTTCTTCATTTAAATTACGCCTTCTTTTTTTACATTTTTCTATTGTGTCTACTTCAAGTAAAATCTTAAAAATGGTTGACATTTAATATGAGCGGATGCAGAAAATGTGCAGGAAATGTGTCAGCTGAAAAGGTTGAAGTGGCAATTAAACGCAAAAATGGTCAATAAAGACTAATAGGCAGACATCAGGAATAACGTGGAGTGTAGCTGGGAGATAAAAACACAAATAAATGATGGCAACCATCTTTTATAGTAAGTTAAGACTATTGAAATATGTCAGAAGCAAGTCGAATTTATCAGTTCTAAGTATATGAGGAAAAAGCCGAAAAAAAGCAAATGACGCAAATAAATAACTCAAGAGGTCATTAAATTTAAATAATATTTCTTACCAGGTATGCAAACAATTTATAGTTATTAGGAATTTTCAACTGAAGAGGGTTAAAGTGCTCAGGTGGGCCTTGGAACTGACAGCCTGAAAGGTTGCGTCATACTTGTTTGTCATGTGGAGTGAATTGAATAGAATTGAAGTGGCTTTCGTATAATGTACGAGGGTTGAAAGGGTGGTCTGAAAAGTTTCCAACCTGGCAAAGATGCAGCTAATTTTGTTCTTCAAATTTATTTCTATTTTTGTGCACAGTCTCCTTAAAAGTCTATATTCTTCTTCCAGCAAAGCTCTTATCTCTTTAACCTGTCCAAGTAGAGAATTAGAAATACTTGTTCAAATATGTTTTGGATCTAACGTGACTTTCAGCAGCTTTCTCATTTCAATATGTGACCAACACATTTTTTGGACATATACAAAGATTCTGCAAGGCTCTCACTTTACTTTACTTTAATTCCATGATTTTCTAGCTAAATTAAAATTAAATAAAAATAAATAAAATGAAATAAAATTTGGTAAACTTCGTCGTCTCCTCAGAGACGACCCGTTTATATTGAGCCCAACGTTGTTTAAAATTTGTATATTCAGCCCAAAAATTCTGCATCATTTATGCAGAAATTCTGCACAAAGCATCCAACTTGTCTTTAGGGCATTTCAAAAACAAATATTGAATGACTTCTTCATATTTCAAGTATTATATTTCTCACATCGACTAACTCAAACCATTGTTATACAGCAACTGCGCATTAAAAATGTCGGAAACTTAAGTGAGTATCCTCCAAAGGAGGCTCGAATAGATTCCCCACCTTTTGTTGACGAGTGCTGACATTTTCATGTTTTGGTCAGAAATTTTTCAGAAATTTTTCAGACCACCATCGTATAAAAGTTCATGTAAGTATATAAAAAAAATCAATTTTTTTCAATTCATTTTGTTCGGCCAAAGTTTTTGTTAGATAGAGTTGATCTTTAAAGTTGATATAAAATCTTTAGATGTAAGCGATCTCTTAGTTGATGAATGAAGAGATGAGATCTTTTGATTTGATATCAAATCTTAAGATGTAAGTAATCTCTTAGTTGATTAGATGAGTTGATTTTTAAAGTTGATATCAAATCGTAAGATGTTAGTGATCTCCTTTCGCTAGTGATGAGCTGATCATTAAAGTTCATATCAAATCTATAGATGTTAGTGATCTCATAGTGAGTGATGAGTTGATGTTTAAAGTTGATATAAAATTGTTAGATGTTGGTGATCTCTGAGTTAGTTAGTGATGAGTTGATCTTTAAATCAAATCGTTAGATTGTTAGTGATCTTTTAATTTTGGAGTGATGAGTTGATCCTTCAAGTTGATATCAAATCGTTAGTAGTTAGTGAGGTCTTAGGTAGTGAGTGATCAGTTGATCTTTAAGCTCAATATAAAATTGTTAGATGTTAGTGATCTCTTAGTTGGTGAGTGATGAGTTAAACTTTAAAGTTGGTATCATTCGTTAGGTTGTATGTAAGTGATCTTTTAGCTGATGAGTGATGAATTGATCTTTCAAATTG
The DNA here is from genome assembly GCA_963971225.1 of Melieria omissa. NCBI lineage: Eukaryota > Metazoa > Arthropoda > Insecta > Diptera > Ulidiidae > Melieria > Melieria omissa. Next base: position 26,760,076 of record OZ020268.1, read on the forward strand.
AGATCAATTCTTTAGATGTTAGCGATCTCTTAGTTAGTTAATGATGAGTTTATCTTTACAGTTGATATTAACTCTTTAGATGTTAGTGGCGTCTTAGTTTATGAGTGATCAGTTGATCTTTAAAACCAATATTAAGTCTTTAGTTGTTAGTGATCTCGTAGTTGATGAGCGATTACTTGATCTTTCGAGTTGATATTTAATTTTTAGATGTTAGTTATCTCTTAACTGATGAGAGGTTAATAAAAAATATTCAGGTGATCAGATGACCCTGTTTTTAGTTAGTGATTGGTTGATCTTTAAAAGTGATCTTTAAAGATCTTTAGATTTTAGTGAACTCTTAGTTGGTGAGTGTTTAGTTGATCTTTAAGGTTAATATAAAATTATTAGATGTTAGTGATCTCTTAGTTAGTGAGTGATTAGTTGATCTCTAAAGTTTATATCAAATCGTTATTCTCTTAGTGATTTTTTAGTTGATAAGTTATGATTTGATCTTTCGAGTTGATTTAAAATCGTTAGATGTTTCCGATCTCTTAGTTGATGATGAGTTTATCTTTACAGTTGATTTAAAATCTTTAGATGTTAGTGGCGTCGTAGCTGATGAGTAATCAGTTGATCTGAAAGGTTGATATAAAATATTCAGGTGTTAATGATATTTTTGTTAGTAACATAAGTTATAAGTTGATCTTTACAGTTCATATCGTTACGTTAGATGCTAGTGATGTTTTAGTTAGTGACTAATGAGTTGATCATAAAAGTTTATATCAAATTATTAAATTACAGTGATCTTTGAGTTAATTAGTAATGAGTTGATCTTTAAAATGTATCGCCAAAGATTTTTAGGCATTAATGATCTCTTAGTTAGTTGGTGATGATCATTAGTTGAGTTGATCTTTAGTTTAGTTGATCTTTAGAATTGATTTTAAGATCTTTAGTGATTTTTTAGTTAGTAAGTGATGATTTGATCATTAAAATTTGTAATAATTTTTTAGATTTTTGTGATTCCTTAGTGTAATTAGTACTTCACCCTGATTTAGGTATCAAAAATGTAACTTAACTCAAATATAAGTTAAGTGGTTCTGAATTCATTTGGTCTTTAGGATATTTTTAAAGATAGTTAAGAAAAGTTATAACTTGGTATAATTTAGAGAGAAAGAGAAGCTTTAAAGTAAACCATAGGTTTAGATGTATTTTCTAACACGATTTGACATTACTTTTACAACTTTAACCCTTTCGGGACGGAGTTTATTTGTGAAATGCAAAACACTCTCAGTAGAATTATTCTCATGCTATGAATGTTGGGGTTAGAAAATTATATTGGATGCTCACATATTCTAAAATCATTCTTCTATTCGGGAACATCGAAATCGAAAAAATATTTTGCGTGGGTCGTGAGATTTCAATAATTGTTTTGAGGGGCATCAAAAACATGCTGGGACGTATTATCCCAGTAGACCCGAAAGGGTTAACTTGCAAGTTTTAAACCAAATTGTTCAAATTGATCCAACTTCAGGCAGCTTATCTTCATCTTATTAATTTTTAATATTCGAAGATTTTTATTTTTTTTATTATTTTATTATTTTTATTATTTTTTTTAATATTTTTCAAATTTTTAATATTCCGAAATTTTTAGTTTTTTATTATTTTATTGTTATTATTATTATTTTTTTTTTCATTTTTTTAATATTCTGAATTCTGATTTCACTCAACTCTTGATTTAAAATTAAATATCAGTGGATACCATAAAACTATATGTAATATGCAACAATGCAAACCCATTAAAAAACCTACCTTAAAAAAAATTATTTGTCGTATGTCAACAAAAGTTTTCATTTTGTTAAATTGGAATAATTTCAACAATCTGTGTTACGTGTGTTGGTCCAACAGGATTGTTGGCAAATTTTATGCACACAGTTGTTGTTAAATGTTCAAATAACAGGCATGGTGCGCTTACAAACATAAAACAGCAACAACAATAAAAACATTTTCCAACAACAGTAACACCAAAAACAACACCAACAACAATAACGACAAGCAACAGCGTAAACACACAATTAAATGGAATCTCGAAAGCAAACAAAAACAAACAAACGCATTAATTTACATACCTATATATATACACACACACATACATACAATTACATGTGGATGAATGTGCGCTGTGCCGTTAACTGCTCGTGTAATTGCAAATAAACATGAACTTTGGTAATTTAGGCAGTTGTGCTGCCATAACAAATTTTTGCAATAATACAACACAATCACACAAAACAGAAAAAAGCACCCAACAACAATACACAAATGTGCGTAAGTATGTATTTAAATAAGTATGTACGAAGGCTGGTTGGCGTGCAGGCATGCAGGAAATCAGACAATCAAATGCGGTGCAAGAACTTGTCAGCAGTTAAAGCAGAGCGCTGCCATTTGCCACTTCACCACACCACTGCATCGATTGTTGTTGTTAGAATTCTTACTAGTTTTTGGTTTGAATATTTGTGTACAACAATTTACATTTACCGAGTTATGTGGCGAGTTTGCTTGTTTGATTAAAGTTGCTAACTGCCTTTGTGACACTTTGTGATTCAGAGAAAAAGCCAGGAAAATTGTTGCTATTTTGGGTGAATTTGGGGGGGTTAGGGAAATTGGTTTTGCAAGAAAGTTATTTGGGTTTTCACAAATAGAAAACACATTTTCTTACGTCTTTTGATATTTGATGTCACCGCTTATTGTAGAAGAAGATTGTTGGTAAGTTTGGTTTCTAGCTGTCAATTCAGTGTCATTTTAAAAAGGAGTTCGAAAGCAAACTAATTCGACATAATTTACTCTTTTATTAAAATAATAAACGTCAATAAGGCTCATAAAGAGATATTTGAAGTTTATGACTAGTTTACAAGATTTTTTTCTGACCATTTTCACTTCAAAATGATCAACGTTCTGGACGATCTATCGAAGTTAATTAGAATCAAATCGAAACCATTAAGTCACATTTTCATATAATCATCATTTAAATGTATCACACACAATGGTTGAAAATCACTAAAAAATCACGTCTTGGACTCTTTAAGAAATTTTCGATGTTTGGGCTTCGCATGAATGAAGAAAGATTCACATATCTCTTTGGCCTCTGCAGGGAAACTAATGTCTTGCGGCATTTTAGTTGACCCTGAAACTGGCAATTTTTATTACAAACTTGAACCTAAAAGGGTCTCCAAAAAATCCAAAATAAAGTGTGTTCAAACGTCTTGCAAAAGTCGTCGCAAAAGGGTTAATACAATAATTCAAATATTTAAAAAAGGAAGTCGATCCTTGTTTAACAAATCAACATTGGTGACGAAAATTTGATCATTTACAATGCGATCGAACAAAAAAGATTATGCAGCAAGCGCCATAAATCAGCATAAACCACATCAAAACATGAATTGGATAAAAAGTTATGATGTCAATTTGGTGAGACTACAACTTTTTTCTTACGTTTTAGTTTAGAACTTGGTTCAGCATTTTTTCGAGAAAGACAGTTTCTATGAGCGCAAAATTATGAAGTTGCCCGAAAGATGGCAAAAGGTCATTGCCTAAAATGAAAAATATATCATTGAGGAAAGCTAAAACAAAACACTACAAGACCAAAACTATGTTTTGTCCCACTCAATGCACACATTTTAAATATATTTTATTTAGAATTATTTCTTAAATATAATGAAAAATTGAAGAAATTTGTTAGCAGGTTTTAAATTTCAGAAAAATAATTTGTTACAAATTTAAATTTAGTTGAGACCAGTTGTGGGATTTATTAATATATTTTAAATTTTAAACTCACAATGTGACTCTTTTCCCACTGTCTGCATTGCATTGAAAGCTTAATAAAGGGGACTCGATTACAGTAATGTTTTTTCTAAGCATCCCTGTCAAACTATGCATGATATCAATGGCATCAGGGATGTGCCCTGACGTGATTAGTGGAATCCTTCAGGGTGGCCTGGATAGGTCGCTTGGTGCACAGGACGTGGACTAAGCATTAACCCTAGCAAAACTGACCTGATGCTGTTTACCACTCGAACTCAGATACCAACTTTTAGACGACCTCATCTTGAGAATATAACACTACCCCTTTCTCCAGTGCCAGATATCTCGAGGTAATCCTAGACCCTAAACTGAAATGGAGGCTTAACATAGAGCACAGAATAAACAAAGCAGGATTTGTACTCTACTCCTGCAGGAAAATGAAAGGAAGGAGGTGGGACCTCTGACCGACGTCCAATACTATCATACGGAGCTCTGGTCTGGTGGAAAGCCCTCAGCAGGGAATACAACATTACCAAACTCGGTAGACTACAAAGAGCAACTTGTACCGGAACTACGAGAGCGATTAGATCCTACCGTGGAGAGGCGCTAAACGTGCTGACGCACATGCTTCCCGTCGATCTGCATATTATGAAGGTCGCAACTCTTAGTGCTATTAGGCTGAGAGAAACAGGTTGCTGGAAGGACAGACCGTATGGCCACGGCAGTCTTTTATCACAAGGGCAAAGGTGCCTGCCTACAACGACGGATTATGCAATTCCTACCATCGTCTTTGGGAAAAATTACGATATCTGTATCCCCTCTCGTCTAGAATGGAAGAGAGGGGGAAGAGAGGAAACATCCTAAATAACCTGAGTACCACAATGTACACTGATGGCTCCAAAATGGAAGGCGGAGTAGGGGCAGGAGTTTTCTCCGAACATCTAAAAATAAACGTGTCTTTCCGCGTTTTCCAGGCGGGAGTGCTCGTTATTAGCGAAGCGTGCAGGATGGCCTTGACGAAACATCCCACAAAAGCCACATGACAATACTTTCCGACAGCGGTCAAGGCACTGGAATCGTCGATTCTATTGTCAAAACTAGTGCGGGAATGCAGGAAACTCCTGATAGAGCTATGTTAGCTCAGCGGTTCAGAGCTACCCTGATATGGGTACCAGGGCACAATAACATTGACGGGAACGAAAGAGCCGATGAGCTGGCTCGAAGAGGCTCCGCTCTTCATGAGAACGGAGCGCTGACGGTTCACGCCTCATTGGGCTCTATCAAGGACGAGGTCTCGAAGAATTTCCTCGCCTAAGCCAACACTAGATGGCAGAGGACGGAATCCTATAAAATCAGCAGATTACTGTGGCCAACATACGACAATAATAGGACCGCGGAGCTCTTGAACAAAGGCCGACGGGATGTGGCAAGACTGACGGCAGTCATCACTGGCCACTGGCCTATTGGAGAGCACGCGGCAAAAATGGGGATTCCATACAACACCAGCTGTCACAGCTGTGAAAACCCGGATGAGAAAGAAACTGTTCACCATTTCCTCTGCGCCTGCCCGACCTTAGCAAGAAGGGGATGGAAAACGCTGGGAAAACCGATATTTCAGACTTTCGAAGAGATAGCAAAGTGCAGCGTAAACTTACTACTCTCTTTCATTAACCTCTCGGACTGGATATAAGGATATGTATGGATAGATACATATAAGTCTAGATGACACCACACAATATACCTTAGGGTACCTACCGGGAATAGTGGTATCAAAACGGCGCTAACGCGCTAATTGGATGTTGCAACATCGCCACTTGAACCAACCAACCAACCAATGAATGATATCAATGACATTTAATGTCAAAGTATTTAGTGTAGTTTGCTATTTCCCTGTGCATTGCTTGACGTTTGCCGAATGTGTAGAAATTATTGAACAATTATATCGAAATTTAGACTCTATATATATAAATACCCATGAAGTATGAAGTCGTAAAGATAAATTTGGCAACTGAGTCATCTCGCGTTCATCAATTGGCCGCTGAAATCATGCGATTCGATAATTTTCTCTGGGGCTACATCAATTTCTTAGTTGAGGCAAACAAGCCAACTACTTGGAATGAGCTCGAGGCCAAAATTTGAAACGCCATTGTGGCAAGAACGTCGAACACCGAGTCATCAAAAACTGGTTGAAGCATTGACAGCGAAGTCGAGGCAGCCAATGGAATTATGTGCTCTTCTATACAAAATTACATGAATGTAGCTTCAAAAAAATAAGGTTAGGTTAGACTATAATGGCTAATACACTTGGAGGCCTATTGTGAGGTGCTTTGTGATACCACACATCTCATATGCTTCATGTGGATAGCAATGGAAGTAGAAGACAGTTTCACCAGCCCGAGCTAGGAATGGAACCGAGGGCCTCGGTATGATAAGTCAGCGCGTTACCCACTGAACTAACGAGGCCGACCAGCTTGTTGCCTTATACAATTATCTGTTCTTATTAATCTTGGCTGGTCACCCTTTATTATCAATAAACTATTTTAAAATTTCTTTTAACTGGTTTCTGCTTCGTAGTCAAAGTTGAATATTTTGACCAGTAATGTGCACTGTTTGTGACAATTCATTACAGAAATCCATTTCAAAAAGTTTTCCAAATGAAAAATTCAACTTTCACTTTTATAAACATGTGGCAACACAGTCTGTGTGAGCAATGCACGCACTGCTCACCGCTGCGTTGTGCGTATTTGCGGCAGCAATTGTTGCTGATTGTCGCGCTGTGAACGCGTGTGGGTGGTAAAGACGTGAAAGTAAGTGCGTGTGCTTGTTTATTTGTTTGTTTGTTTGTGCGCTTGTAAAACTTTGATTTGAATTTTTATTCATGTTTGTTTTGCTGATGATTTTTCATGCGCCAAAAGATAAAAATATCTTTGCACGCAGCAACATGTGCGCACAGACTAAATTTATACACACAACTGTGTTTTTTTTTTTTTTTTTTTTTTTTTTTTTTTTGTGTGTGTTTGTGTTTGCATGCAAATGTGACACATGTCACACATTTGCAGCACATCGTTGAAATTATTGTGCAGTCGCTTGCAACAATAATGTGGAATTTTTTTTATAATTTTTTAAATCGCTTAATTTGTTGCGAGTGGCAAACGCGTTGGAATTTTTATGCACTGTCGCTGTGTGCTTGTGTGCTCTTTACGAAAATGTCAGAGTGACAGGCAGCGCGCCCATCTAAGTTGCACAGTGCATCGAATTGATTTACACTCCAGTTGGCGGCCTTTGAAAAATCACAACACTCGATGGCCCCAAAAAAAATGAGAGCTATTTAAAAATGTTTCATTGGTGTTGTCGGCGGCGCTGTGATTAGAGCTCATGGGGTCGCAGGAGAAATAGACGAGGCAATGGAAACGTAAAACTAAAAATAGCGTCAAAGTGTTTGTGACACGCATTGGTGCAGTTTTGAGCGAATTTGATTTTTTTGGAATTAAAGTTGTTCAATTAGTTTGAAATCTTTGTATGAGAATAATTGTTGCCTCTTGCTTTGATTTCAATAATTTTAATTTGTTCTATTAAATGTCTTTTAAATAGTTTTCGTGTACAATTTCTGTGCTTATACCAACTTTTGATAAAACAAATGCTAAATGTTTTCTTTCGTTACATCCACCAATTTTGAAAGTAATAAAAAAACTGCACCAAATGTCTTTGCGGTGTAAATTGCCAAATCTACTGCAACATTAAAAACTGACCAAAGCTGCATTTGGAGAAAAAAATGGTAGAGAAAAAACATGAAAAAATATGTACTGCGCACAAAAATAGCTTCAAACAGTTTATATTTATAATGTCACAGCAATATTTTGTTGCTTCTAACAAGAAAAATAAACAACAACAACAATAAACTGCAAGCAACAACATCCTGTAACAACAAAAATAGAAGAAGAAACAACTAAAATTTCATGCATTGCGCATTTTCATGTGTGCCATTTGCTTCGTTGTTGTTTTTTTATTTGTTGACGTTGTTGTTTTTGGTTTGTTACAGCATTGCTGCGTTTCGCTGCAACTGGCATCGGCCATAAATTCCAGCTATGTAGTCTGCAATATTGCTGCCTTCATTTTTTATGTGTTTTTCTTTTGTTTTTTTGGTAGTTCGTGGTTTTACTAGAATTTGTTGTTGTTGATGTTGTGCTTAGTTGCAATGCAAATTGCCAATAAATCAGCCACAAAACCACACCAAAACTACTGCCAGCAAGATTTAACGATTCTTTCGGAGAAGCGAACGTCTGAAACTTTGCACTTTACAAAGTGTCATAACCTCGAACTCAGCTGGAGTGGCAAAGTGACAGCGTGCTGCGATATAAATCAGCAGCAAGTGCCGGGAGATAAATAGTGAGAGTATCCAAAAAGATGAAGAAGAAGAAGAGGGAGGGTATCAAATGCTGCAAAGAGTTCACACCAAGGTTTCAGTGAAACTTTAAGAAAAGTGTTAATTGAATGCAAACAAGTGGGATTTAAACAAGAAGAGAATTCATGGGTTTTAAGACCAAAAAGAATGTTGCCTGTTCGGATCGATAGAGTCCGAAAAGAGAGAGAAAGTTTCTTTATTTTGTGTTGGTTCAGTCTGTCACCTAATCTTTAACATTATTTCCTTTTAGAGAGATAAATGGTTAAAATAAAATAAAATAAAATAAAATAAAATAAAATAAAATAAAATAAAATAAAATAAAATAAAATAAAATAAAATAAAATAAAATAAAATAAAATAAAATAAAATAAAATACAATAATATAATAAAATATAAAATAAAATAAAATAAAATAAAATAAAATAAAATAAAATAAAATAAAATTAAATTAAATAAAATTAAATAAAATTAAACAAAAAGGAAATAAAATGAAATAAAATAAAATAAAATTAAATAAAATAAAATAAAATAAAATAAAATAAAATAAAGTAAAATAAAGTAACATAAAATAAAATACAACAAAACAAAACAAAATAAAATAAAATAAAACAAAATAAAATAAAATAAAATAAAATAAAATAAAATAAAATAAAATAAAAAAATAATATAAAATTAAATTAAATTAAACGAAAAGGAAATAAAATTAAACAAAATAAAATAAAATAAAATAAAATAAAATAACAATTTTGTGATATATCAAATTGATTCTGTCTTTTTCTGAAGCTAGTCGGCTTCGATAGTCCAGTGGGTAACGCGCTGACTTCTCCTACCAGAGGCCTTCCGTTCGATTCCTAGCTCGGGCTAGTGAAACGCTCATCTACTTCTATCGCTATCCACATGAAACAGATGAAAATGACAAGAATCAAACAAATGCGATCTTGGCAAGCAAGGGCAAAACCTCCAAGTGTGAGGGGAAATTGCCCAAAAACCGTAATTCAAGCGAGGTCATTGGACTCATTTAAGGTTAAATGATGAAACTAAAACCTTAAATTTTACTCCACTACTAAACATTTCATAGTTTCATGCCAATCACGAAAGTCTTAGTCTTAAAAGTCATTGAAGAAAGATTTCTCACCTACTTTCAGATTGATTAACAGTTTTCCTTTTAATACACGAAATTGCCAAAGAAAATCGATATTTAGTAAAAAAAATTGTCCATACACAACGCAACTTTTTATATTAAAGTAATTTTTCTACACTTGAAACTTTAGTAAAACATTCACTTGAATAAATTCCTTTCGAAAGTGTTCAAATATTTGTGCACTTTCAGACAGGAATTTCATAAAATCGCCCAAAACATTACACCTCTGCATGCAATATTAATGTGAATGTGTGTGTGTGTGTGTGTATGTGTAAGTGTCCGTGCACGAAAACAGTTCGGCACGTGCACGACACGTCTGAAAAGTGTGCCGCATGCGGCTATTACCTGGCAATATTTACGAGCTGGTCGTCCATACGTTAAGGGCGCCTAAAAGCATGCAAAAATATGCGCACTCAAGTGTGTAAGTATGCAGGTCGGTGTATATATGTATAAGTGGAGTGTGTGTGCGTTGGTGTTAAGCAGCTGTCATAGAGTACAGTTAGAGTGCAGCTTGCTGTCACAAAAATTGGCTTTTAATGCTACGGAGCTGCCAAAGCCACAGCCACATTTGAAGCCGTTGGCCTTTAAAGCTGAAAATTAAACAACGAGGGGGGGGGGGAAAGCCCAGTGTGCTGCGGAGGTGACTGCACGGGAACATGTAGTAGCTGGCAATGTTATCGACACTGGCGTGTTGTTGGCCGTACTCACACACACACACACAAACCTACACGCATACAAACATACTTCATGTAATATTGTCGACATTCCTTTGGCAAATATTAAAACATTATAGAGGAAAAAAAAATGATTTTCCATTTTCTGAAGCTTGCGCCCAAATACTAATTAAATATTCTTTGCAAAAACAAAAACAACAACAACAACAATACAATACAAACAAAAACCACTAGCACACCCTCGGCAATTTGTGGTCATTTCCTTCATTCAGTCTACGACGTGTGCGAGTGATTTGGCGAGTTCGTTAGCAGTGCGGCTTCACCTTTGCTTGTTGTTGTTGTTGTTAGTCTGCTTTACGGCGTTTTAGCGCGGCCCTTCAGGCGCGTTTCCGTGTTACCGCATACTTTGTTGCAGTGACTATAGGAATTGTTTTCCGTTTGTTTTGCATCGTTACATTGATTTTTTTGGGGCCTCATATTTTGTTGTTTACTTGGCTGAAATGTCATGCAATGTGAGGGTGATTTTTTTATTTTTTTTAATTAATAGAAAACTAAAGTTAAAGCTTGTAGCGCTTTGGGCACTCATAATTTTTTTAATTTTTTAAATATAATTTCTGATGTCTAATGACAGCTGAGCAAACGCATTTAAAAGCCAATGACATTCGCATGCTGGCTGCATTGTTTTGGCTGCTTTTTCACATTAATTGTTCGCTGTGAAAAATTCCAAAAATTGACGTCAGTCTAAAAAATTTGCCACTTTCACTGTTCAACTGTCTGGCTGCTCCCTTGTCATTTGCCTTTGATTTTTGCTCTGGCTAAGACATTTTTTTAATGACATTAAAAATGGTTTTATGGAGCAAATTTCTGTATGCCAATTCGTATTTATTTGTTTTGCGTCACGGAATTTATTTGCTTATCTCGAAATAAAGCCAAAGTCATTTGGTGTTTACGTTGCGCCGTCAGTGCCAAAGAGACAATAAATTGCCTGCGATCACAGCAAACCACTCGCCAATCGGTCTTTGTGTTTATATATATAGACGCTCATCTAATAAATACTCGTACATATTTGATAGCGACTCTAGTAAATATATCTCGCAAAGCCCCAATAAAAATACAAATAAAAATACAAATATAAATGGTGCGCGGTCAACGCAGGGCAGTCGTCTCAATTAAACTTTTTTTATAACTAAAAGCCTTGAAATGCCACGCTGCACAAAGTCACATCGAATCGTCGCCCATTTGTGCTGATAACAGACGCACGCGACTATTTTTATATAAAACCATTTCAAACAACACACGTTCATTCTTCAAAGACAACAGCGAAACAAAAATAGCGAATGATAAAACCAAAAACTGGGCCAACGCAAACTGACTAGAAGACATTAATTTCACGCTAATCACCAGCGGTGATGATTTTGCCAACGATTTGGTGAAGTAAAACAAAATAAATTAATAGAAAAAAATAATTTTTTTCTTATTAAGAAAACTTCAGGATAAGAATTATCTTTATTGAATAGAGGAACTAGTTCTGGCATAAGATTTATCTATATTAAATAGAGAAAAGAAATGTCAAGGCTTGGAATGACTTCTGATGTTCTTACGCTACTTTAACCCTCTATGGACTAATGTTTTCAATACAACAAACTCCTTATAAGATAATTTTATAGTTCTGAATCTTCTTCTTCTTCTTGACTGGACGAAAGCCCGATTATGAGACTAAGGCTTAGCTACACGCAACCATCCGTGTTGTGCCTACAGTTTTATGCCGATTCCGAGCGGCGAGTTGGGAGCTTTTTCATAGGCAATTTTACTCTCAGAGGTTTGCCATTTCCTGCTGAGAGTACAGCCACCGAAAGAAAAATTGTTGTTTTTCTCTTTTTCGGTGTTAACGCAACGGAGTATTGAACTCGCGGAGTCTTGACTCGCGGCCCAACGCACTAGCCAGCTGAGCTACGGCGGCTGCGAGTTCTGAATTCTATGTCTTAATCAGTGTTGCCAGATATCTGGAATGACTTTCTCATAAATCTTAAAAAATTACTTAAATTTTCTCCTTAAAGTTACAAAAATCTTCTGCAATTCTTTTTATAATTTGCGTCCGTTTAAAGGAATTAAACTTCTTATCAAAAAGTAAAAATATATACTATATATATAATTTTTTTTAATGCAGCCTTCTTTTATTCATCTTCAGCTTAACAGCAAAAACTTAACAAAAACAAAACATATAACAAATGAATTAGAGAAAAGTGCCATTTTGACGGGATTTCATTCTAAAAGCAATAAGTGAGAATGATATAAAACGAGCTTACATTTTGTAAGCTTCCACATTTTTAACACAATAAGGTGCTTTGACTATTAAAACCGTTGCCAAAATATGTTTTGTTGCCAGTGGTTCATAGACATCGGATACCTAGTTATCCAAAAATCTCCCAAAAATCCACTAAGGATCCGAAAAATCCCCTAACATAAAATTTAGATCTCCTAAACTTTCTCCTTAACAATTCTTCCTCCTAAAAAATATCCTAATATGCCAAGAATTTTCTAAATCTAGAAGAAAATCTCCTAATCTGGCAACACTGGTATTTATTGTGGCAAATAATTTCCAGGCGCTGTTTAAGTTAAATCATCTCTAGGCCACCATTACTGTTCAGTGAATAATAAATTAGATTAATCAATATTTAAATTAAATTAAACAATTAAACAAATGTGTTGTATTTGTAGCTATGATTACAATTATTCTTCTCAATTATTCTTGTCAATATTTTTCGTTTTTTTTCATCATACAGAAAAGTATTTTATTTTGATTTTTTTTAACTATTTCACTTTCATTTTGCAATGTAATGTAATAATATGAAAATGTAATGTAATAACAAAAAATGTAATTTATACGAATTTATATGCATCAGCAGTTTTCTTGAGTATATTTTCTGAACCAGAAGAGATAGCTGCCTTTAATTTGCACTTTTGTTGATAGTAGAACTCTCCAGCTTTCGAACAAGTGGTCTATCCAGTCATTGCCTCGACGAAAGGTCTAAGAAATACTATGTCTACATAAGCGTTGCTATCAGTTCGATCGAATACGTATCAGTGCTTCTCTGGAGCATGCTTCCCAAACTAAAAAAGAAAAATGATATAAATTTGCACTTTAGTTGGTAGTAGAACTCTCCAGCTTTCCAACTAGGTGTCTATCCAGTCATTGCCTCGACGAAAGGTCTAAAACATAGTCGATATCATGTCAACATAAGCGTTGCTATCAGCTCAATTGACTACGTACCAGTGCTTCTCTTGAGCCTGATTCGCAAACCGGAAGAGGTAACTGCCATAAATTTGAACTCTTTTTGGTAGTAGAACTTTCTAGCTTTCCACAAAGTGGTCCGGTCACTGTCTCACAGAAAATTCTAAAACAGGGACCATAGCTTGTCTACATAAACGTTGCTATTAGTCCGATCGACTACGTATCAGTGCTTCTCCCGAGCTTGACTCGCAAACTAGAAAAGATAACTGCCGTATATCTGCACTCTAGTTGGCAGTAGAATTCTTCAGCTTTCCAGCAAGGGGTCTATCCTTTCGCTGTCTCGACGGAAAGTCTAACACATGGACGACATCATGTCAACATAAGCGTTACTATCAGTCTGATTGACTACGTATCAGTGCTTCTCTTCAGCCTGATTCGCAAACCCGAAGAGGTAACTGCCGTAAATTTGAAGTCTTTTTGATAGTAGAACTTTCCAGCTTTCCAACAAGTGGTCTATCCGGTCACTGTCTCAAAGAAAAGTCTAAAACAGGGACCAAAGCTTGTCTACATAAACGTTGCTATTAGTCCGATCGACTACGTATCAGTGCTTCTCTCGAGCTTGGTTCCCATACCAGAAAAGATAACTTCCTTAAATTTGCACTGTACTTGGTAGTAGAACTCTCCAGCTTTCCAACAAGTGGTCTATCGATTCATTGTCTCAAATAAAAGTCTAAAATATGGCCGACATCATGTCAACATAAGCGTTGCTATCAGTCCGATTGACTACGTATCAGAGCTTCTCTGGAGAATGGTTCCCAAACTAGAAAAGATAACTGCCTTAAATTTGCACTGTATTTGGTAGTAGAACCCTCCAACTTTCCAACAAGGGGTCTATTCATTCACTATCTCAAAGAAAAATCTAAAACATGGACGACATCATGTCTACATAAGCGTTGCTATCAGTTCAATCGACTACGTATCAGTGCTTCTCTCGAGCTGGCTTCGCAAATTATAAGAAATAACTGCCTTAAATTTGCACTTTCTTTAGTAGTAGAACTCTCCAGCTTTCCAACAAGGTGTCTATCCAGTCACTCTCTCGACAAAAAGTCCGAAAAATCAACGATAGCTTGTACACATATCGTCACCTGAGAAAACGAATGTCGTATGTTCCATTGAATTCAATAGCACATACGACAATCGTTTTCTAAGGCGACGATATGTGTTTCTATAAGCGCAGTCAATGTTTCATTTTCTCTTCTAAATTTCAGTCTTAAGCAACCTTGAATACATAACCATAGCAGATATTTTCCTTCTGTGTTGTTTTGCAGTTTTCATTATCTATTTAACTCTTAGGCTCCAATACTTTTAATCTGGAAGGTCTTACATCACTGTACCACATTGCCGGATTCATCTGAAGCTCAGCTGGGTATCAACCACTACTCAACACTGGATACGAGAGGTTTGCTCTCTCTCTCTTTGTGCTTCAGAATGTATCTTGGAGGCCTTCGAGTGTATTAGACGATAAATCGAATGCCTGGCTGCTTTTTCTAACCTAACTTTTATTCAAAAGACCATTCCATGTCAATTTAAGGCGATCGATCGCGAGCTGTCCCTCAGTAATAGCTTTAAAATTTCCTTTCTCTCCTTTCTCTCATTCCAAAGCACGCCCACAAAAAAAAACTTCCATTGATTTTATTGTTTTTTATCTCGCTGTCACTTCATGTGTTCCCCTGCAGCCAATACATCTTTGCAATTTTAACGAATTAACCATAACTACAAACAAAAATATTTTTCGAAAATTTTCCATTCGCAGCTGTGGTGCTGTGAAACCTTTTGCCATTTAGTTTGCACTGCCTTTGCCTGAGGCGCTGTATGCGAAAATGTCAGACAGCCAACCAGCTTAGGTGACATTATGCAAACACAAAATTCACGCTTCACCTAAAGTGAGACTAAATCCCAAAAGCACTGCACATGTGCACACTTTCCCACACTCGGCTTTGTGCCGAGTGTGTGTTGGCTACAACCAACAGCGAGCGGAGAGGAAGCAAAAAAAAAAAACAATTTAAACAAAAAAGTAAAATGTTTAAAACAGAAAAAAAAGGTTTTTGTTTTTGAAATTTGTTGGAAATAAAATTGCAAGCAAAGTGCAAGAAGTACCTGCAGCCAACTGCAGGCTGCAAGTGCTAATGTCGCGAGTGCATGTGCCGCTGTCATACTTCATTTATGGATGTGTGTGTGTGCGTGTGTATTGGTAAAAGTTTGAAACTTTGTAGCGTAATGTGTTCTGTTGTTGCTTGCAACCAAATTATTTGTTTGATGTGCAAACTTTTGTACTTTCGCCTACATTTTATGAACAGAGCGCCAGAAGATTTTTCAAGCACACAACAGCACTGAGATCTTTTCTGTGTGTGTGTGTATGTGTGTAAGTGCCGTGTGATGTGTGTTGCTTTCAAGGTTTAGTGCCTTCTGGGTGTAACGCTTGGCTGACGAAAGTCGCAATGTGAGAAGAGCATTTGTGCAACATACATAAATATTAATGTGCCACTTGTAGCACTCAGAACTTGTGAGGTCGTCATAGTTGTGAAAATTAAAGGATTTTTATTTAATTGTATTAGGTTTTTTTTTTTAATATAAAAAAGTATTCGTTGCAACAAAGTGTATGAAGTGAAAATGAGAAGAAAAATTATGGAAGAATTTTTCTGTGTCTATCTTTTAACTGATGTTGCACAGTATTGCAAGTTAATATAGCGGAGTGACAAAAATAGATGGAGTAGTTGTACATAAATGAAATTGGTATGGCATATCGTTGTTGTTTGAGTAAAGAATTTACTGTGCAAAATTTCAAAGAAATTAGACCAAAACTTCGACTACCTCCCATACAAAGGGATTTGAAAAAACTTCATATTAACAATGAAAATAACTTTAGTTCACAAAAGTTATATTCAAAATATTTGTATTTAAATATAAAATTATTATAAAAATGTATATAGATAAAATGCGCTCTTTTCAAACGTGATTGAAAATAAAATCTCAATAAATTTCTCCACAGCTGCTCAGAAGTTGCTCTTAGAGGGTTAAAATCTTAGACTAACCCCCACTAATTTTTCCTCCTGAATATTTCTTTTGAACACAACTATCCCCTATCTCCAACCCTTAATGAGGCTCCCATACAAAATCATCGGTTTTAGAAAGTTGGCTCCCAATGCTCTCAGGTTGGTCCCAGACGTACCATATATAAGATTGAGCCCCATTTATTTTGCCTTTCAAATGTTTTTTCTATACACACTCAACCGCTATATCCAACTCTTAAGGGGGTTGCCATACAAAACTAGTAATTTTCAATGCAACTGGTTCCACACTCGTTAATGTAGTGAGCGAGGAAACATCGTATCTGGGAAACTACTAAACCGATTTGAATGATTTATTCAGCAATCATCAACATTTCTGAGTGCACAAAATACAAAATTCAAAAATTCACCAACAGAGGGCGCCTTCTATACAAACGAAGTTGTGAGGTTGTTAACTTCTGGGTTTGTGCGAAGAAAAAATCAATAAAAAAAAATAATCAATCAAACAAAAATCAATTAAATCTAAAAATTTTAACCCTTTTTCTGAAGCTATTTTCAACAAATTTTTTCATTAGCAGCAGAGGATTAGTTGACCGATTGCTATCGACATTACACCAAACGCTGAAAATATCGCAAATTTGCACTCAAGTCTTCACCGAAAAATGCCAATAACTTACATTCGCGCAAATATGCGCAGCTAAAAATTTTACAGCATAATGTTTATGTTTGTATAAACAAAATATCAAAAAATTTCAAAAGTAATAAAACGTGTTTTTGTTTAAATCAGCTTTAAAGTTTTAGCTCAGTTTTTACCCACTTTTTTTCTTTGTTTCATTTTCTTCATGACAGGACTGCTCAGAGGTAAAAAGAATCGCAAAATTTCGGTCTTGAAAGACCCAAACTATACTAAACTTAAGACAACAGTAAGTTTTAGGAACACGCTCATAATTGATTTTGAAATATTGAACCTCAAATTGAAAGCAAAAATGTGCTGTTTGGACACCATTTGTTTTAAAAGCTGTGAAAGTGTACTTTAAGAGCTCATAACTTCCATAATATTGTAACGATGAGGCACTCTGTGCTGTGCTATGCATGAATGCTTTTCCAAGCATACTTTTAGGCATGCACTTTGGAGTACGGCTGGTTGGCTATAACTCCGATATGGCAAGGATGGTTCGCGATGGTGATGAGCTGTGCTACAACTAGAACGCGCAAGAAACATCGGCAAAGTTTTAGTTGAATAAGCAAAGTAGTAACAAGTGTAGATACCAGCAAAATGTAAATCTGTTAATAAAGTGATTGTTGGTTTTTGACTGTGTTTGCGCTGAATAATTGAAGTGGTTTTATTTTTCAAGCAAAATCCAGATACGAACTTAGATAGTAATTTTCGTAACAATATTCAATATTTGTTCTTCAAACTTGGGATTTCTATTAATTGAAGTATTTCGAACAAAACCTCATATTCAGATTTTTGTGGTTTTGTCAATACTTCTTGTCGGACTAAACTCAAGGCAGATCTTAGACAAAAAGGCACCTGTGGGCGAACTTTGCATTTTTTCTCTAATTTCATGCAACCACTGAACACTAAATCGCCTCATCAGTATCAAAATTTCAAAGATTGACACCATCCAAAATGTCAACAGCCAACAACAACAACAGCAGCTAAACAATAGCTGCGACAAGTGCAATGAAAGTGGGTGCCAAAAAACAATAACAACAATGGGCGCAATAACGTGCAACATTTTTGCAATAAATGCCTATCGCCGTGACTAAAGTGGCAACAAACTTGTGTGCAACTTGCAAGTAAAATAACCGAAATTGAAAATGTCACATTAGCAACAACTTAAGTGTGGCGATACAATCAAAATACAACAACAATAACACTCACACATAAAAGCGAATGTATTCGAGCAAAAATATAAACTCACGCCCACATATAGAACACTAGAACACACATACAAATACACATTTGCTATATGTGTGTGTGTGTGTAAATGTACAAAACAACCATTCATTCACTTCACATGTCTGTCCGTTTGGCGAAGCTCATTGTGGCACTGTGCCATACGTTGCAATAACAATGCCAAATGTCCTTGTTGTATGACAAAGGAACAACTGTTGCCAGCGTGTAGTAGCAATAGCTATGACAACAACAACAACAATAACAACAATATACACATTGTCATCATAATCCGCGCAGATGGCAGCAGCAGCAGCAGCTGCACAAGTAGCTACAACAACAACCACTACACACAATAGCAACAAAAATAACACTTAATAAATACGTCAAGCATAACAATAACAGAAACAACAACAACTGCACTTCACATAGTCAAAAAATACCCAGCAACATTCGTAAAAAGCAGCACTGACACTCACACAGACACAAACACATACACACACAAGTCTCGCACTCCGGCTTTCAATGCTTTTCCACCTACTGCAAAAAAAAAAAACACACCCACACACACACTCGTACAAACAAGCAATTGAATGCATAGAAAATTTAGTGGATAATTGAAATTAAATACAGAAGTAGAAATTAAATACATAGCATTGAAAATTGCTTAAAGAAGGAAGCAGCATTCGTGGAGTGAACAGAGAAAATAATTAAAAAATTCCAACATTTATTGGGTGAGCGAGTGTTTTCCACTTGACTAATATGCCGCCTTATACATTTACATACATAGACATGTAAGTGAGTGCGTGTGTGTGTGTTCAGTTTGTCAGCGTATTGCGTTGAATTGCAAAAAAGGGCAGAAATTCCGGAAATGCCAACTTGGCATTCGACATTTTGGCAGCATTTCAGGTGTGAAATTAAAAGCCGACGCCTAATGACTGCACCTAAAGTCAAGGCTGTTGTATTTGTTGTTGCTGAAATTTTATGTAAATTCCTTGCAATCATTTAAAGCGGCACATTTAAAAGTGTTAAGAAAGTAAGTATTTGTGAATATTTGGTCTGAAATGACTGTAAAGTTAAATTAATTTATTGTCGTATGGTCTTCTTATATGTTTAGGTAAATTACTTTATTCGAAGTGAATTTGTTTGAAGGAATTTGTTTTTGGTTTATATTTTGCCGTCTAACTAATATACGTCAAGAAAATCCAATTCACATGTACCACGTATTCCATACAGAGTCTTCAATAATTAAAAAGATTATGGAAACATAACATTCTTCAATAAATATTTTTCCAAAAAGTATTTTGATCTTTGGGGATATTGAAGATTTAAGTAATGATTGAAATATTTTCTAATATATTTTTCTGCTGCAACAATACATCAAACATTACAGTTCTTTCTAGTTTATTTAGATTTTTCTTTTTAATTTGCTCTTTATTTTTATATCCAACGATGATTTGTCGATTTGCTACTAGTTAAATATTGATTCCTGGAAGAATTTCCTAGTTCAGTTGAGCTGTAGCAAGCCAAGTAGTGAATGATATAAGTAGTTTATAATAGGAAGATAATTTATAGGCACTTGGTGTGAATCCAACGCGGTTAGAAGATATCGATCCATATTCGCGCAGTACGAGCGAAAACGAACTCTTGCTGTAATGTTTAGTGTCAGAGTTTGGGTAGCTTCGCTGGGCGGAACAGCCGGGGTGATGCCATCAGAATGCTTATCTCTGTGGTGAAGTAACAAACCACGTTTCCAAAATTACACGTTTCGATTATCATGGAAATAGAGAAACAGATGTAGATTGAGTTATTAATTTTGCAACCTGAAATGACAAATTGAGCCGCTGTGCGCCGTTTCAGTGACAGTTGTTCTTGTTTTCGTATTATTCACGCTCGAAAATGTCCGTTTATGTGCCCAATTCTCGCCATTTGCGGGAAGTTTTACTTTTCTGTTACAATTCGAAAAAAAATGCAGCTGAAGCGCATCGAATGCTCTCAGAAACTTACGGTGATGCTGCTCTGAGTGACAGAACGTGTCAGGAGTGGTTTCAACGTTTTAAAAATGGAAGAGCGACATGACAAAGTCATCCTCCAACACGACAATGCTCGGCCTCACGTCGCAAAAGTGGTCAAAAAGTACCTGGAAACGCTGAAATGGGAAGTCTTGCCCCACCCGCCGTATTCCCCAGATGTCGCCCCTTCTGACTTCCACCTATTCCGTTCGATGGCACACGGCCTGGCAGATCAACATTTTCAATCCTTCGAAGAATTGGAAAAATGGATTGCTTCATGGATAGCGTCAAAAGAGGACTCCTTTTTTCGAGCCGGGATCCGAAAATTGCCGGAAAGATGGGAGAAAGTTGTCGCTAGCGACGGACAATACTTTGAATAATACATCTGTAAGCACTTTTTCGCAATAAAGCTTTTAATTTTGGAAAAAAAACGGCGGAAGCAAAGTTGTACACCTGATAGATAGAAATAAAAATAGATATGGAGATGTAAATTGAGAGATAGATAGAGATGTAGATAGTAATGGAAATAGAGGTAACGAAACGAAGCTAGAGATGGCGACGGATTCGAAAAGGATGATGTATAAGGAGATGGTGAAGTTGGAAAAACACAAAGATCGATAGAGAAAGATAAAATCTATGGGTGTATATAGAGACAATGAAAGAAATAGCTATTGAGATAAAGAAATAGAGACAGAGATGAAAGTAGAAGTTATTATGGAGATGAAGATAGAGATAGAAATAGAAACATTTGTCGACAGAGAGAAAGAGATGGAGATAGAGGTGAAGATTCTGCATTCCATTCTTTCCACTACATTAGAAACATAAATCAATAGGGAGATAGAATCTCTGTATGAGAATGTAGGAACAGATAAAACAGAGAGATTGAGATAGAGAAGAAGAAGGAGATAGCTATTGATATAAATAGATAGATATGGAGATTAAGGCAGAGGTTAGTATGAAGATGGAAATGGAGACAAAGAAATAGAAATAAAGACAGAGATGAAGATGGAAATTCAAATAAAGTTGGAGATAGACACATAGATTGACAGGGAGTTATGGATATAAAGACAGGGATAGATAGGTTAGTAGAGATTTTGGGATGGAGATAGAGGTAAAGACATAGATAGACATAGAGATATATTTAAATTGAAATGAAAATGGAGATGGAAATGAGGTTGGGAACGTAAATATACACAATGAAGATGGATATAAAGATAGAGATGGAAACAGTTATAGAAATGAAACTGGCTAGTTGTCCTCTAGTAACTAAGCCCAATTGCACTATTTTAAATACGAACGAGGGGCTATGTTGAGTTTTTGAAGTGACTGCAACCTAATTTTTTTCAGATAGGTACAACTATTTAGATGTTGAAAATCTGGTTTATTTAGCCAGGAGCTCAATTGGCTTATTTGTTTTTTTAGGTTGTTGCAGTTCGGTTATTAGGTTAGGTTTGGTTCTGAGTTCTATTTGGGCACCGCTAGTGTAAAGTATGGGAAGATCTGAATACATATTGAATACTCTTTCTTAGAAATCCGGGACACTTCGGTGTTTCCTTTGATATGTCAAAAAGATAATCATTTAAGCGAAATTATTTTGTATGATCAAACAAATAACAACAAGAACTATGGAGTATGCAATTGTGGTACCATACAATAGCCAGTGATGCATAGAGATTTGGAGCGAGGAGTTTGCAAGATAAGAGACAACATTTAATTTGTTTATTTCCATTGAATCAAGCTTAGAGAAATGTTTTCTTCGTAATTATGCAAAATTTTTTCACATTGTAAACCAGTCATCCAGTGCTTTTTGAGCACTGTGCATCAAAATCAATAAACAGCAAATTTGCTTTGTTCATAAAATGAAACATTTGCTGACATATTTATGTGACATTCCAAACCACAAAATTTACTCCAAAGCAACATTGTGACATTGCGATTTTGACTAGTGAGATTTTGACAAATTTCTGCACAAACTCGACACCTGCTGTACTCGGCCAAAACAACACATCATATCTATGTTAGTATGTATGTACAAACGTGCAATAACTTCGAAGACATACGAACACATGCGGCGCAACGAATGCAAAACGTCAGCAACGAATGTCAAAAGTGTTAGACATTTTGAGTTATTGTTGCTGCAAAACGAGTCAAATGCCATGCAATGTGTCAAGTGCGGCAACAACAACAATAACAACGAATAAACCAACACACTTGCAGTCGAGCGTATGTAGCGAGCTGGCAGTGCATAAAATTGAGGTCAAAAGGATGCCACGCGGCTTCGGCGTTGTGCAGCTGTGCAAAGCCAAATGTTGAGTGTAGTGAGTGAGGGGGGCAAAGAGGGAGCAGAAATAAGGAAGCCAAACATTTCCTTAACGTTTTGCCTCTCAAACAAACTTTTCACAATTTGTGCAATTTTTGCAATTTTTGTGCTAAGTTTTCGTATGCGTCGTCGACGTCGAGTGCGTCGAGAGCTTTTCAAATTACAGTTTTTTTTATTGCATACATACACAGCTTTTTTGACAGCTGTCAAAAAGAGCACAACAGCCACTGCGGTTCGTGGCTTTAAGAATATAAAAAACAACAACAACTTTAGCAATTCGACAGCAATTCGAGCTGCTTGAGCTGCATTCATGCGTTGGTTTTGCCTTCCGTGTGTCGTTAAGTTCGGCCATTTCGGCGCGCAAGTGTCACATTTCCGTCGCATTCGACAGTATGGCTTTCACATACACGAATGTTGTTGTTGTTGTTCTTAATTTTATTGAGTGTGTGCAAAAGGTGCTGAAGTTACGCCAATGTGTGCATTGAAACCAAGCAAAGCCGTTGAAACAGCAACAAAAACAAACTCAGACTGCAACAGCGTCGACTGTGGCTGCACTAAAAATACGTTTCAGTTAAATTGCGCGCAATTTCCACTTGACGGCAGCGACATACGGCGCGCCAGTCGCTGAATTTGCCGGCATTCGGTGTTGCAACAACAAACATGCCACAACGTTGCACGTAGGCAATGTGCGAACTGTTGACGCCGCGCGGTCTTGCACTGCGGCTAAGAGACGCGTCAAGGACGCGCAAGGATTCGCTTTGTGCTTGCTTACCGGCAGAGAAGATTGTGTGTGTGTGTGTGTGGGTGTGTTGCAGAACTTTTCCATTTTACTTTCATATGGCAAATGCGTTGCAACAAAATTCCGTACAATATCGAGCCAACAGCAGCTTGAGGGCGAGAGCAGAGCTGTTGCTGGTTGCTGTTCTTGTTGTTGCTGTTGTTGTAGCGCTCATGTGAATGGCAAAGGCCATCGCCGTTTGTGCATGTGTGTGCGTTCAGAAATGTTATTGCAACGCTGAAGTGCACTACGCTCGTTTGCAAGGAGAGGGGGACAACGTTTGAGGGGCCCATGCCCCTTCGCCGGTAATGTTGAGCATTGCTCCCCACTGGCAGCACAGACAAAATGCAAAGATGTCGTTGTATGTGTGTGGAAGCAACTGATTTGCTTGTATTCATGCTTGTTATACACAGACTCTTGTTGTTGTTATAGTATATTTCTTGTTGTTGTTATTGTTATTATTATTGCTGTTGTTTTCCAGTCAAGCGCTGCTCGAGTGCGTATATAAAATAATGAATGATAATTTTAGTGCACAATAGCACACTCACATACACACATACATACATACAAATTCTCGTTTTGCACTCAATAAGCGTCTGCAACGATGCATTGAATGCATTTTGCTTTAATTTTATTCGATAGAAAATTACAAATATTCCTGTCTGACATAATCAACTCTGAGCATGTTTGCACTTGTGGCATGTGGCGAGAATTTTTCACTGCACTGGGCGCAAATTTCCTATGCCCAAGCAATAACTTCATTTGCAATTCAATGCATGCCACATGCCGCACGTGAAAATTTCATTTACGTGCAGGACCCCGGGACACGTAAGCAACTGTGTAATTCGGCATTCACATTGCTTACATTGCCAACACATATTCACGTGACGCATGTTACGTCCGGATCTACATTTAGCTTTGTATGCCGCAGCAGTTGTGCGTATCGCATGTTGGCATGTGGTGATGGCGTAGGTGCAGGAATCTGTGTGGCATCCAGTGTCCTGCAGTCGCTGGCAACACTCGGAGAAATTTTGAACACAAAAAAGATGTGAAAGTGGGCAATGGTCGAGTTAGAATATGTTGGAATTTTAATTTATTTTTAATTATATTTTTTGATGTTTTAAATAAAATAAAATAAAACAAAAATAAAATATAAATAAATAAAATAAAATAAAATAAAATAAAATAAAATAAAATAAAATAAAATAAAATAAAATAAAATAAAATAAAATAAAATAAAATAAAATAAAACAAAAATAAAATATAAATAAATAAAATAAAATAAAATAAAACAAATTAAATTAAAATAAATTGAAATAAAATAAAATAAAATAAAATAAAATAAAATAAAATAAAATAAAATAAAATAAAATAAAATAAAATAAAATAAAATAAAATAAAATAAACTAAAATAAACTAAAATAAAATAAAATAAAATAAAATAAAATAAACTAAAATTAAATAAAATAAAATAAAATAAAAAAAAACTAAAATAAACTAAAATAAAATAAACTAAAATAAAATAAAATATAAAAAATAACATAAATTCAAATAAATTTAAATAAATTTAAATAAAATAAAATGAAATAAAATGAAAAAATAAAATGAAAAAATAAAATAAAGTAAATCAAAACAAAATAAAATAAAATAAAATAAAATAAAATAAAATAAAATAAAATAAAATAAAATAAAATAAAATAAAATAAAATAAAATAAAATAAAATAAACTAAACTAAAATAAAATAAAATAAAATAAAATAAAATGAAAAAAATAAAATAAAGTAAATCAAAGCAAATTTAAATTAAATAAAACAAAATAACCAACAATTATTATGATTAAAAAATGATTATTTAAAGTGTTCAAAATTATTCATTTTTTTTTCAGTGTTTTCATATATTTACTGAGGAATGCATGTGTGTGTCTAAATGGTTTGTGTGGTATTTTAAGCTGGAGTAAGCATTTAATTTGCTTATGTTAATGCTTATTTTATTTTCATATTTGCATACGACACGAAAGTGCAAAGACATGTCAAGAAAGAGAAACGACAAAAGCGTCCAAAATGAAGAATACAAACACATTTGGGTATACAATAAGTGAAAGAAGTACACTTGAGTTCATTCAAAACATATGAAAGCAGACATAATGGCGACAGATGGAACTGGTGTCAAATATGGTGGATCGCAAGGTGGCACAAATTCTAATATTCGCCTTAACACTTGAACACTTTTATTAAGTGCATATATATTTTGTTGTGCGTATTTATGTATATTTATAACAAAATTTTTAAATTTTGATTTGTCTTTAAATGTTTTTTTATTTATTATTTTTTGTTTTTTCATTTTTTATTTATAGTATTGTAACTGTGATTTTTTTGTCTTTAAGGTGAGTTGAAGTTCAACTTTGCTATCTCAAAATCCCATCTTTAGAGTTCAATTACAGATTTTCCACTCGAAGCTCACATTTCGTTCTGAGCTTTTCTCGTTCCATGCTAAACGCATTCGCATCTAAATTGACTTTTTTCCTATCAACTGCACTATTAGCATTTATGTGATTATCCTTGCGCTGACAGCGAGGACGAATCTCAAAGAACTTGCAGATAAAACTATTTTCATGAAAGCATACAACAACAATTGTTATCTTGGGTTGACAGAACTGCGTCGCAATGGCGGATTTGGTGCGACACAGCTAAAGAAATAAAAATAAGAAATAAGCTAAGCATGAAAACATGAAACTGTGTCAACACGAAGGAGAAACAAAAACAATGTAGACAAGAAATAAAATGCAAAAAGATATAAAAAGCGTAAATTTATGTGAGGCACAGTGTGTTTCGCATGAATGAAATGAGCGTAAAGCGTAAATGACACACAGGCACACACACACTTACACATAGGACATACCAGCTGAATAGAAAATGCTGCGAAAAATAAAGCGTACAAAAATAGACAAAAATATTTAAGGACACTATAAAAACAATTCCACTTACAAATATATAAATCTACATGAGACACACACATACACAGTGTGTGAGCTAAGTAGCAGTTGGTATGATTGTTGCGCGCTGCAAGCAACAATTGCCCACTTGTGTTAGAAAAAAAAAGATATCTGCCAACAAAATAGCGAACAGCACAACGAGATACATACGGCAAAAAAAAACAACAAGTAGTAGGCAGCGCCAGAGGCGGCACAGACGCCCAGTTGAAGATGATTTGCAAATTGCTTAGGAAAATAATACGCAAGTGGCGGTGGGACGAACAAAAGACAAGAACATTCTTGTTGTTGGTCAAATCAGGATGCGGCACTGAGCTGTGGGTGGGCTGAGAGCAGTGCGGCAGCTTCATGTGGATGAAGTTCATGTTGCAGCTGTTGCTGGAGCGTTGGCAGAGCGGCGCTGGGGCGGCACACAGCTGCCAGCATTAAGGTCATCCGATAGAAATGATAAGCGACGAAGATGAATGGCAGACACTGTGCGGTCACAGTGGCGGCCGTCAGCTTAGCTGTGCGCAGCTAATGCGAAACGTCGGAAAGTTGGCTCTCGCTGTGCGGCACCTGGACAGCGAGGGGACGAATGTTGTTTGTGTAATGGAGGCTGCAATGTGTTTAAATTTGTTTAACTTAAGTTTTTTGTGTGCAATGAAATTAATGAATGAGTGCGGCCAACAGCAAATAGGGTAATTAATTCGACTGACTGACTTGTGTTTGAATGAATGCATTCATTCATGAATGCTCATTCATTATTTGTCCAATGAATAAATTCAGTAATCTGCAATTGACTTATGATGAATGGCATTAAAAAGGTTAGATTTCGTATTAAGAAACCTACTCAAACAGTTTTCTGATTGCTTGACTCGGTTTTGTTTGAGAGCGCATCAAAGATGGGCACCAGTGAAGAGAAAATGTGCCTTTTTCTTATATCGTAAAAAAACTGAAATTTTCCCCAAAAAATGTAAACATTTTGTCATAGTTTTTGTCATTATAAATTAAGGAATTAAACTTTCCCTTAAAAATAAAAATATATTTAGTTTTGTTTATTTATTCAGCTTAACAACAACTTAACACAAACAGAATATATAAAATATTGAATCGGTTTTGAAACTCGCTTTGAAAATTTTCATCATTCATTTGCAATTTAATAAAATTTAATTAGATACTTTAGCATTCAATATTCAAGGACTCACTGCCACTAATGATGTCAATTGCATCACCATCCAAACCTCCTAAACTTTCTCCTAAACACTTTTTCCTTCTAAAAATTCTCCAAAAAATCTAAGAATCTTCTAAATCTAGGAAGAAATCTTCTGATCTGGCAACACTGCTCGATGTATGGGTGCCACAGGAGGTTAATGGTTAAAGTTGGAGGTGGTTGGAGGTAAAAAAAAACCTCATGGAGCGAATTTCCATTTGAGAATCGTAACCAAATCAACTCATTTCTAAAGCGAATGGTGATTGTTGATGAAAAGTAAATTATTTAAGACGTCTTTAAGCAAAAATAGTCTTGATGGATTCATGGTGAATCGATGCAAACGATGGCCAAGCCAGGATTGTGGGTCAGGTAGGTTTGCTGGGATTGGCAGGAAATCATCTGCAATGAACTGCTTTCCTACGGTCTGATTCTTAATTCGGACCTTTACTGTTAAAATTGGACTATCTGAAGACAGAAATCTTCCAAAAGTGAGCTGCTTTGACCATTAGGAGAGGAATTTTGTTCCTTCAGGACAACGCTTGGCCACACAAATGAATACTAGAATCAATCAATCAATAGCTCTGGGAGTTTGGTAGGGAAGCTCTTAAGCATCCACCTTATAGTTCGGACCTGTTACTAAGTAATTATCACTGTACATGTTCCTGTCTATGGCGAATGATTTTGCTGGGGAAAAAGTTGACTGTCCCAGTTTTTTTCCAACAAGGACGAAGGTTTCTATGAGGAAAATATAATGAAAATATAATGAAATTAGCTTCAAAATGGCCACAAGCTATTGTACTGAACATTG
This sequence comes from Melieria omissa, assembly GCA_963971225.1. Taxonomy (NCBI): domain Eukaryota; kingdom Metazoa; phylum Arthropoda; class Insecta; order Diptera; family Ulidiidae; genus Melieria; species Melieria omissa. The sequence goes on from OZ020268.1 coordinate 26,788,366, forward strand.
TATCTTTCACCTAAAAGCCAACGAAATCTAACTTTAACTTTAAATATTTAATTAAATTTTTTTCTTTTAATTTTAGATGGAAATTTATTATTTTTGCATTGTTTGTATAGTAAAAAGAAATTAAATTTAAAACATTGTTTGCAGCAAATATTAAACAAACTTTAATTGTGTGCACAGTGAATTGTTTACATAATTTTCGAATTTTTTTTTTCATTTGTTTGCAAAAATATTGACTGCTTTAAGAAGTTTTAATATTAATTTAAATTTAATATATTTGCAAAATGTTGGCCATAATACATTGTACATTAAATATTTAGTTGTGAATAATTTAAACACTTATTAAAATATTTTTGACAGTTGAGATCCGGTTTTTATGCAGAATTGCTAAATGTTCTGCTTGTGTGCACACACACACACACACACACACATTTATTTAACATAAATGTAACAATGTTTTGTGTTGTGTGCAAGTTTATGAATACAATCTCACACACACTCCAGCCAAGTTTTTTTCCGCCAGTTGCTTATGTTGCTTGGTTCGCATGTCTGTCCGCTCTACCAGTGGTTAAGACCCTTTGGCAGCTCTTCAGCAGGGAAAAACTGCTTCGTTTGGTACATTGTGTGGGCTGCAGTTGGGGTTGAGACAAAGAAAGTTGTGAGCATCAAAGCTGCAGTAAAGTCACTGCCGTTTGCAATTTTATGTTTAACCGAAATGAAAGTTTAATTGAGCAGAAAGTTTATATTGCTCTAGAAAAGAAAATAAAATGAAGAACTTGAAGAAGGATTTAAAACCTTTTTAAATAAACTTAATAAAAGTGAAATTTTTGCAGGGAAAATGTTTAAACTTTTATTGCTGCAGGATGTCATCAAAAAAAGCTTGTTTAAGGCAAAACAAACGGAAATTTGTAGGTACGTCGAAGTATAAATCCGAAAATACCCGTAATACTTCAACCCTTCTGTCAATTCGAAAAATGTTGACCTATCTTTAATACGAAGATGCCCAGGTACCTTCACACAATTTGTATGAGAAAAGTGAAAATAATAGCGGAAAAATGTGAGAAATCATTATTGAATTGAAATTTGTAATACTTTTGCTCGTACTTGGGTTTTTCATACGTGGATAACTGGTTAGTCTGCCAGAGTAAAATTCTCTTAAAGGGTAAAACTTCTTAGAACCGCACGTCCGTGAAGTCGATGACTTCGATCGGATGTACTGAATTCAAATTACCTTTGTATACAATTTTGAATTAAAATTTCAAACTACTTGTTTGAATATGCTTGTCTTGATTCAAATTTGAACGAGTAATTTTTCGCTCTAATTTTTTTTTTAACTACCCGCGTACTTTCGTACAGAACCAAGGGGTATTGCTCAAAAATTGGTTATAAAAGTGTCCAGGAGAAATTTTATTTTTTTTTATAAAACATCTAAATGATACTAAATTGATTCTTAGGAATATACTAAAAATATCATCATAACGTTCCTTGGCCGAAAGTTGGATAATTTTATTTCAAAAATGCAAAAGGTACCCAGGTACCTTCATTTTTGCCAGAGTGAAATGAAAACGGTTTAATTATTCATCGATATTAATTTTAGTTCCTTTAAAATAATCTTCTTTGCAATATTTCAACCACTGACGTACACAGGGAGGGTTTGGGGGTTCAAACCTTCCCCAATACAAAAATTGCTGGTACGAAATTTGATTTCAAATGGTATTGAGATAAAATGTTGTACGCAATGTTGTTTAACGCTTCCTTCTATCTTAACAACACTTTATTTATGCTGATTTTTGGATCAGATTTAGCTCCTACTGCAAGTTTTCCTGAAAGCTTTTCAAGGAATCGTAACTTGAGTCTTGGATCTAGGACAAAGTCACAAGGAGCCATATCGATTATATTCAAATATTATATTAATGGGTTTTCGACAATATATTTTGATTTAGTAGTAGAAACCAAAAATTTGACAACCTTAAAACTTCATTTGTATGGAAGGCGCCCTCTGGTGGCAATTTGTTGAACTTTAAATAATTTTGTATTTTTTGAATCTAAAAATGTTGCCAATTGTTGAATGAATTATCGAAATCGGTTTAGTAGTTTTCAAGATACAATGTTTCAACAAATGATTAGCTAATTCCATAGAAAGTGGCTGGTTTTGTATGGTAGCCCCTTTAAGAATTGGAGGTAGCGGTAAGGAATGTGTGGTAAAAACACTCGGAAGTAAAAATAAATGGGGGTCTGTCTTATATTTGATATGTCTGAGGGCAACCTGTGAGCAATGGTTACCCATTTTATAAAAACGATGATTTTGTATGGGGGTAGGTCCCCCAGGTCTAGTTTGTATAGTAGCCCCTTAAGATTTGGGAATAGAGGGTAGGTATATTTGGAAAAAACATTAAAGGAAGAATATAAATTGGGGTCCGTCTTACATTTGATGCGTCAGGTGGCAACTTGGTGGTAATGGGAACCCATTTTATAAAAACGTTAATTTTGTATGGGGGGCCCATTAAGGGTTGAAGATAGGGGATAAGTTTGATTGGAAAAAAAGTTCAAAACAGAAAATTAGTGGGGGTCAGTCAGCGATCTTAACCCTCTAAGAGCAATTTCTGAGTAGCTGTGAAGCAATTTGTCGAAATTTCAAGCAAGTTGTTAACATAACTTTTCAGTTCAATACCATTTGAAACCATATTTGCCATCCAAATTGTTTGTAGCAAACAGAATATTTGTAATACTTTGAATTCCCCTCTTACCTACGCTACTGCCAACCTTTAACCCGCAGATTGTTTTGAGCATTGGAAAATTCAATGAACATTTGGCATTTGGCAAGTTTCGTCGCAGCAACGTGTCAACTACTAACAGACACATAACACGTGCCACCAACACTCTGAAGCGCACTTCCGACTGATGCAAAAACAGTCAACGAGCGAGATTGAGAGAATGAAAGAGGAGAAGTAGAAAGAGAGTAGAATAGTGAAAATGTGCTGGTTAAGCGATTTTAACAATTTATGCTGCATAGCTGAAAATTTGAGCATTCAGCTTTGCAAAAACTTTCCAATAGCCAACATTCGATATTTGCATAAAGCCAAAACGTAACTGGCTGAATGCTTTCATTTTTATCTGTCTGCAATTGCAGTGTAATAAAAATTTAAAATTCAATTTGCTGCAACTTGACGCAAATTGAAAAAGTTTCAAAGCATCGATAGCTGCAAGTGTTCACATACATATAGTGTCATATACTCGTATATGGAAGATGAAAGAATGCTTTTGGAAGAAATAAATTTTTTTGCCAAAACTCTTTAGAAATTCAAAGTCAAATTTATGGTTTGCAGTTATATTATACCTAGAAATACTATGAAAACTATTGCTAGAAGATTATTCAAGTGATTTTTATAGTTGTAAGAGTTGATTTTTTAAAGCATACTTTTAGGCGAGTCTTGGATTTGTTATGTATACAACTTTTTATTTAATATTTATTGTGGATTTTTACTTATTGTTAACTTGATAAAATTATGGTTTTTATAGAATAAAAAAAAATCGACTATAGTCTGTCCGGGTCACTGCTAGTGTCGCCAGAGCTCAGCCAACCGAATATGTTTAGATCGTTTGGGTATGACTGGGTTAACCCATTAAGCCCTGAGAGTTGCGTTTGCGCAACGTTTGGGAATTTCGCTACATTAAGTAATTCATAAAGATATAAGACTTGAAAATGTGTAGAATTGGATTCGAATTGATCGTTTTAGATTCTGCCATACTCAAATTTCAAAATTTTTTAAATATTCATATCTTTTTTTGGATCCAAAGTCAAAGGTTCTTTTTGGGGAATTTTTGAAATTCAATTAAAAATACTTATTCTTCAAACCTATCAAAATCCCTTTGTGGGCTGCATTTTGTAATGCTAAACTATTTAAAAATAAGTTTTAAAAAAATTTTTTTTTTTTTAATTTTATGTTTTGTATGTGACTAAGGCAAAAAAACAGTTCTTTCTTATTATTTAAGTTATGAGCACATATCTCGGAAACGAATCATTCGACTTTCACAGCCCTGCCCGCCTTGTAACCTTGTAGCTTTTCCAGCGATATATAGATTGTCCAAATCAGATAAAAATTGGGGAAGTTACTGACAGTGAAAGTCTAAAAATTGAATTTGTCTACTATTTTCAAAATTTATAATTTTTGAATGATTTTGTATAGATGAAATAATTTATCTCCTCTGGTTTTAAATCTAGATGAAAGATATATTATTTCAACATCAATAGAATCGAAATAAAATGTACAAAGTTATGAAGCACTGATTGAAACCTTCGACTTTACATTTCTTACACTGTGCGACAAAAAAAAACATTCTTATCGAGACCCATTTAAATGCTGATAAAGGTCATTCGTAGTAATCTGGGATGGTCAGTTTTTCATTTTGTGATCCGATATCCTTTTACAAGGACTTTAAAATTTTAGGGGCATACACATTTCAAATATTTTTTTTAATATTTTATTTTTTTAATATTTTTTTAAATATTTTATATATTAAGGGGGTTAAAAGTCACGGACTTATTGACCCGCCCTCGTAAAAAATATATTAATATTTTAATATTTGATGAAAGAAGAAAATTGTCTCGTTTTACCTAAATTTTTATTTTGAACTTTCAGCACCAAAATATGTCAGATTAGGTTAAGTGAAAATAGTTAAGTTAAGTGAAAATAAAGTAACTGATATATCACTAAAGTGTAAAGTGATATAAAAAATTCTATATAAGGTGACTTTGGTGGTGAAAGAATTTCATTGTTTTATTTTGGCATAATCCAGCGATACGAACCACGTCTACTTTGGATGAGAAAAGTTCAATGAAAATAAACTAACTAATTAATCACTGAAGTGTAAACTGATAAAGAAAATTCTATGTAAGGTGACTTTGGTGGTGAAAGAATTTTACTGCGCTTTATTTTGGCATAATTCAGTGATACGAATCACGTCTGCTTTGACCAGAAAGAACTAATTTTTGTAATAATAAATATGTCAATTGGGGATCAATGCATCAGGACGTTTAAGGCTTCCGCTGGGCATGAACTGATGGAACTTACTGTTTCCCCAGAGACCGTTGTCTGTGCATTATTGAGCGCAACACTGTTTTCCAGTAAACCAAGGCACCATACATACAACCAAAATATCAATTTCGGTTGAAGACGTCAGTTTCTTTCTATCATTTTGTTGCGGCATTAAAGTACGAACTCTGGCTTTTTCAATCTTTACTCGATATTTAATGGGACAGCGGTTCTTCTACCAATTTTTTTGTGTCGGTAAACTTCACCTTCCCAGTTGAACAACTCAGATTTTTATATAAAAAAATTCAGCAAATTTCTCATTATTAAAAAATATAAAATTAAATATAAAAACTTGACTATAGAGCTTTGTTTTTAATTATTTTTAAAAATTTTAATGAACTTACCAAACTTGCATGACCGTCACGCAGCCAAAAGTATTTGTAACGCATTTCAATTAAAATTGGTCGAAATGCCAAGGCCGCTTTCACTTTTCGCAGCGTAATTCCATGTCAATTTTGGCGGCCAATCAACGACAGACCGACGCTCAAACTTAACAGCCCAAAAGTATGCAGCATGCCGACGCGTTTTTGCCAGTCGTAAATAACCGCAATTTCGAAACAGTTTTAATGCGGCGCTCAAGTGTTGCCACTTCAGAGCAGCGCCAATAGGGACGCCGGACGCGCGAGAAAAAAAAACGAATCATGTACAGCAAAATGCAGAAAATGAAGGAAGAAAATGTACGCGCTGTGGCTCTAATTAAAAGTTGTAATTTATCTGGCGCTAAAATGGACCAACGAAAGTGAGAGAAAGAAAGGGACAGGGAATGGTGAAAGGGTTGAGAGTAGTTGCTGTGAAAAAATGGGGCATAATTAACATAATTTGGGCAGTGAGCACGGGGTGCCAAGTTCGCGGCTGATACGTGCGCAGCGTTGGCGAAATGTTGCAACAAAACTTAGAACCAACAACGTTGCGCGAACCCAACAGCAACAAAACCAGCAACATCGGCAGTAGCAGCAGTAGCAGTGGCGGCGTCATTAGCGCAGCGTCAAAGTGTGGCGCACAATTTTGTGCTTTTTTTGCCACCGCGACCCGTTTTGCAATTATGAATTCATAGTTGAGCGGCCAAAAGCTATTGGCAGGTCGCTGTCAAGTGTCGCTTAGTGGCGGCGCGTAAAAAGGGTTGTAAGGTCAGAGCTGGTGTGGCGATGGCGCTTTAAAAACAACGACAACTAAAGCGGCTGCCGCATAAATTAATTTTGTATGCCTGCGATACAGACAACCGCAACAGCAGCAACAACAAACCAGCAAATTATAGCAACGTTCAACGCCGCGTAATTACGCGCTGCGGCAAACGTGCCACAAGCAGCGGCAACAAGCGCGGGCGTATGACGAAATGCGGCAACGACGCTGGAATGCCAAAGTGACGCAATGACACTATTAAGTGGCAAAATGTTGATGCTCACGCACCGCAAACGCTGCCAACTTCAACACCTCTACTCGCTATTGGTTTAATTGAGGCGTTGCCACCTGCAAGCAATTAAAACGCATTTAATTACAAAATTTGATGATTTTATTAAAACTCAAATGTTTACAATTTACGTGCTCACTTTGCAGTTTGTTTTAGCAAAAACTCAACGGCCTTATGGCCATTAAAATGTTGGCCACATTATCGCGCAGCATTGGATCCATGCGGCGTTGCTTCTCGAGGCTGCTGGGCAGCGCGTACACCTGCGATAACTGATACAAATCGGCATAGTACTGCATGCCCGCTATGCCAGCGGCATTGAAGCACGCCGACACCTCCGTACAATCAATGATTGACGTCTTGAGCGGCGTCACCAGCAACGTCGAGTGATAGGGCTGAGCAAAAGTGTTGCCTAAGAAATATTTCGCACACGCATTGCTCTTTCATACACTTACCACCTTCTTGCCTTCGATTAGCTCGCGCATCAGCAGCACAATGGTGCGACTGCCCGCCAGCAGATTCCAACGCGACCAGCTAAAGTTGTGCGACAGCGTCAGCGTTGCCATGCACGCATATAGATGCATCTCCATCACGTAGTTCTTCTCGCACGTGCCCTCCGTGTAGCAGAAGGTGTCGGGCGCGGGAAATATGTCCACAGCCGCAGCAATCAGCACCGACTTGAGTTCGGCCAGCGATAGCGTTTTGCCCAGCATTTCGTTGATGGCTGGTGTGCTGCCGCCCTGAAAGTTGTGCACACAGTACCCAGCTGCCGTGATCGACATGTCGAGACTGATGATGGAGGCGGTGAAACTGAAATGTATGCTGCCGGCACTGAAACCCGGCACCAGGTCGAGTACACATTAGATTGATTGATGGAGTAGGAGGAAAAATATACTGAATGCGGGTTAATGTGTGCGTATGTGTGAGTGTATATGAATTATTAACACCATGACAGCAATGCAGCTGGGGGCAAATTACGTTCAAACAATGCTCAACAATGAATGAATGTGGGAGTTACACTATGCAACACAGATTATGGACATGAGGCGCAGCATTGTTCTGGTTCGGAAAGGATGGAAAAATTAGAAGACAAAATTTTGAAGAAATTAAGCGCATTGTAGAATAACACTATGGGTATCAAATGAAAGAGAAAAATCCTTAGAATCTTAGAAAATTTAATGCTTTGGTACAAAAGGACGAAGAGGTATTGACAATATCCTTTTAAAACTGTATCCTTCAATATTATATTCGTTTCTGGAATCTCGTCTGCTGTTCCGCTGAGTCTGCAGACGTTAAACTGTTCTATCCCGATTGTACACTATGATCAATAAGTACCGGGACTGTGTATTTTTTTAGGTCGGTAGGACCTTAACTGACATCTGTGTCAAATTGTGAACGGGATCGCATCATTCGTTTTTGTTTGGCAGCTGTTAGCGTCAGTCAACTTTTTGTACTTCGTCGCATTTTACAATGGCGCACTTTTTTTGGTTTTGGCTCGCCTTCAGCACGCCATTCGGATGATTGCTGGCTAGTTGTCACGTCGAATTCATAGACCCATGTCTCATCACCAGTAATTATACGTTTCATGAACATTGGGTCCTTCTTAGGTTCAGAAATCATGTCTTCAGCCACTTGCTTTCGATGATCTTTTTGGACGAAATTCAAGTCTTGAGGAACAAGCCGTGCAGCGACGCGTTTCATTCGCAAAATATCGACAACAATGTGTTGTGCGCTTCCATAAGAGATGTTAAGATCGTTAGAAATCTCTCTGAGGCTCACATGACGATTTTCAAGCACGATTTTCTTCACAATTTCAACATTTTCGTCGGAATTCGATGTTGACGGACCTCCAGAACGAGGAAAGTCTTCGACCACTTCACGATCACTTTTGAACATTTTATACCACTCGAACGCTCTGGTTCTTGATAGAGCAGACTCCCCAAATGCTTTCTGCAATATTTTAAGCGCATTGGCACAAGAAATTTCGTTCCTAAGACAAAATTCCAACAATTCAACAAAATTATCCATTGTAAAATGCGACGAAGTACAAAAAGTTGACTGACGCTAACAGCTGCCAAACAAAAACTAATGATGCAATCCCGCTCAAAATTTTACACAGATGTCAGTTAAGGTCCTACCGACCAAAAAAAAATTTGTTTACCTGCATCGGGCAACGGCGAAAAATTTAAAATACACAGTCCCAGTACTTATTGATCATAGTGTATGTATCGATTGTTTGTATGTTTCCTCAGTCTGCAGTGCCCAGTTAGAACACCGATGACCTGTCTAAGCTGGGTTTTCGTTAGTTTGAGGCATTCTTCACTCAATTTTGGGTAATAACCTTCAATAAAGTTTTTTCGACAGCCCAAGACCCGAGACACTAGACCAGTGTCCTAAGTTCCTAGTTCTCTCCTCAAGTCTTAGTGACTCTGCCATGGCGTTTATGCGCAGCCCAATGAAGGACTCCGGTTCCAGGGGGCCGTGACAGCCGCAGTTCTATAAAGGCTGTCTGCCTCCATGTTTCCATCAACACCCTTGTGTCCTGAACCCAAGGATCTTAAGCTGGTCGTCTATACCCAGTACATTTAATGCCTTTATGCATTCCCGCACTAACCCTGAGGTTGTTTCATATGAGATTAGTGCTTTGATGGATGCTTGGTTATCGGAACTGATAACGATGTCCTGTCTCATGTATGCACGATCAAGGTTGATTTACACACAGAGCCTGATAGCATAGCATAGTGTAGCTTAAAATATGCAGGATGTTTTCCCCATGGGTTCGTACTGCTTAAGGCGAGGTCCAAATACCATCGCCCCCTGTTCCCTCGTGCTTTTTCGGGCCGTCTGTAAACTTCTTGATGGTATGTGGTTTGAAAAGGATCTGGTGTTCCTTCCGATCTCCATATATTTTGTTACTCAGACAAACTGCAAGGCATTTCTCATAGCTGTATGTGTTTGTTATTGGATCCATATGATACAATACATAGGGGTTGCTGACAGATATTATAACCTGTCTTTATGCCTTAGGACGTGGTCTTCGCCTTTACTGCTTCTGGCCAGACCAGAGAACTAACTTTACAGTAGGAACACAATTGGAGCGTATGAGCGTATTTACGTTCGACGTATTGCGTTGTCAAATTAAATTTCATATATTTATATGAAAGCGCACACAATTGACGACGCAAGCGTATGAGCATAAAAACGTCGTACGTTCACTTAGATCTATTTCTATTTTTTACGCCGCGTATGGGCGTATTCGTGTATATTCGTGTATTCGTATACTCATTCGTGTACGACACGACCTCAGCAGCGCGCGTATACCACTGCCGTTACATAGCGCCAGCAGCGCAGCGATGGAGCGCGAGAGAATTTGAGAATTTATACGTTGCTGCTCACGCTGGAATTGTGAGCAAGGCAACGTCTGAACGTATTTCGACAGCGTATTTACGTCGTACGCCGTGCGCCCATACGTCCATACGCTCCAATTGTGTTCCTACGGTTACTGTGTATACTCACACCGTGTGTAGAGCCCGACCGAAGCCGAAGCTGAGTAGTCGGCTGTCAGACTAACATTTATCTAAAACTGAAGCCAAAATGTGAAAAACTTAAGCTTTTAGTCCTAAAAGTATGCAATGTACAGCAACAAATGTTACTTCATTGTTCTTTTTGCTGTACATTGCATACTTTTAGGCATCATGGTAATTTGGGAACTATCGCATGGACGATTTGAGGGGGCGCCGTATGTTTCGCGAATGATTTACACTCCGAGCAATAAATTCTAAAAAAAAAAGTCGAACATGGAGTTTAGATTTTGACAAACGAGAGATTGACACATATAAGTGAAGTAAAATAAAGTGTCTGTGTGCAATTCTGAATAAAGAGACTAAGCTGAACTGAACTAAGGAATTTCAGTTGTGTTTTGTTTTATTTTATTTTGGCACAATTCAGCGATATGAACTTTGTCAGGCCAGTACTGATTTTCGTGACAATATAACTAGAAATTTTGACATTGCTACTTTTGCTTTAACATATCGAGCGATATGTGTTTAAAAGTTGCTCAATTCGGTGTTCGGCTTGTATTTTGGCCGAAGCCGATTATTGGCCGAATATGAGTTTTTTGGCCGAATGTGGCCGAAGCCAAAATCGAATGCGATTAATTTTTTACGACTGTAATCTTATGAAAAAGTATTCTTTCATGTAGAAGGCTGCCACTACGACCTAACCGAACCTAACCTAAGAAAGATTTAATGTACACGATTGGAGTACATGATTCAAGTCAATCATAGTCATATTTAACTGCTGTGGAAAATTTTCGCAGCGAGACCAAACCACGAATGTATTAACTATTTTCTATTTTTTTCTATTTTTTTTATATTTCTATATTTCTATTTTCTTGTTTGTTGTTGTCTTTGTAGATCTTCGAAACTAAAAGTCAACTTTTTGCACTTTCTATATTTCTATTTTCTTGTTTGTTGTTGTCTCTGTAGATCTTAAAAACTAACAGTCAACTTTTTGCATATTCATTTTCCATATGTTTTGCTAATGCAAAAACTTTATTGCATGCTGTAATTTCACTCTACTGCCGCATTGTGTTGCCAGCTATGGCTGTTTTTGTTTTTGTCTTAAATGTGTGTTTGTTTTTAAGTAACATCTGCCAGCCGCAGCCCAGTGGGATTTGCTACGTTGTTTGCAATTAATTGGATTACAATCGCGAACAAGCAACAACACGCATAATTAATGTTACACACACACACCCACACACACAGACACTCTGCTACGCACTCGTTTTACCTTTTAAAATCCGGTTTAATTTCCCACGTCTGATACGGCATGTTGCTGTAGCGATTTAGTGCAAAGCCAAAAATGCCTGCACCACCGAACGACACCACATTGGCCCACATTTCATTTCGTATGGTTGGGCCATGTTGCCATTGTTGCGCAGTTGTCAATTGAACAGTTGAATTGGCCAGCAGCGTCAAACAAAGCGCAGGAAAACAAATAAACATCAACAATAGCAACAATAATCGTCGTCATAATCAAATGTAATGAATGTTTTTTTGTTGATTGTGTCGCTAAGAATAGCTGTCGCTGACCTACCTAAACGTCCAGTTCGAAATTGTATCGACAGCTTGTCCTCGTTGAATTTCGTATCGTGCACGTCACGTGTGCTCCACTTGCCCTGGGTCAGTGCCAGCAGGTTGAAGTCGGTGTGGGTTTTGCTGACAAGGCAACAAAGAACAAATACGAAACGTACGAGTGTGAGTTCATTGACAATAAAGTGGGTGTGGAGTTAGGTTTATTTGATTGTTCTGACGACATGTGAAGTGATAACAAAGATTTTCTAGCCTTAATTGTTGCACTAAACGATTTCTCAATTACTTTAGAGAGCCTTAATGATGAATTGATGGATTGATAGAGATACCACGAGTTCTTACCTGCAGTTGTGAAATGGAAAAGACAAGTCAAAAGTCAAACTTTGTAGGAGAAAGCGAATTACAGAAGTGTGAATAAGTGCAATTTTTTAGTTTAAAACTTGAAGTCTAATCTAATCTAATCTAATCTAATCTAATCTAATCTAATCTAATCTAATCTAATCTAATCTAATCTAATCTAATCTAATCTAATCTAATCTAATCTAATCTAATCTAATCTAATCTAATCTAATCTAATCTAATCTAATCTAATCTAATCTAATCTAATCTAATCTAATCTAATCTAATCTAATCTAATCTAATCTAATCTAATCTAATCTAATCTAATCTAATCTAATCTAATCTAATCTAATCTAATCTAATCTAATCTAATCTAATCTAATCTAATCTAATCTAATCTAATCTAATCTAATCTAATCTAATCTAATCTAATCTAATCTAATCTAATCTAATCTAATCTAATCTAATCTAATCTAATCTAATCTAATCTAATCTAATCTAATCTAATCTAATCTAATCTAATCTAATCTAATCTAATCTAATCTAATCTAATCTAATCTAATCTAATCTAATCTAATCTAATCTAATCTAATCTAATCTAATCTAATCTAATCTAATCTAATCTAATCTAATCTAATCTAATCTAATCTAATCTAATCTAATCTAATCTAATCTAATCTAATCTAATCTAATCTAATCTAATCTAATCTAATCTAATCTAATCTAATCTAATCTAATCTAATCTAATCTAATCTAATCTAATCTAATCTAATCTAATCTAATCTAATCTAATCTAATCTAATCTAATCTAATCTAATCTAATCTAATCTAATCTAATCTAATCTAATCTAATCTAATCTAATCTAATCTAATCTAATCTAATCTAATCTAATCTAATCTAATCTAATCTAATCTAATCTAATCTAATCTAATCTAATCTAATCTAATCTAATCTAATCTAATCTAATCTAATCTAATCTAATCTAATCTAATCTAATCTAATCTAATCTAATCTAATCTAATCTAATCTAATCTAATCTAATCTAATCTAATCTAATCTAATCTAATCTAATCTAATCTAATCTAATCTAATCTAATCTAATCTAATCTAATCGAATCGAATCGAATCGAATCGAATCGAATCGCATCGAATCGAATTGAGTTGAATTGAATTGAATTGAATTGAATTGAATTGAATTGAATTGTATCGAATTGAATTGAATCGAATTGAATTGAATTGAATTGAATTGAACTGAACTGAATTGAATTGAATTGAATTGAATTGAATTGAATTGAATCGAATCGAATCGAATCGAATCGAATCGAATAGAATCGAAATGAATTGAATTGAAATGAATTTGAATTTGAATTGATTAGAATTGAATGGAATTGAATTGAATTGAATTGAATTGAATTGAATTGAATTGAATTGAATTGATTTGATTTGATTTGATTTAAATTGAATTGAATTGAATTGAATTGAATTGAATTGAATTTAATTGAATTGAATTGAATCGAATTGAATTGAATTGAATTTAATTTAATTGAATTGAATTGAATTGAATTGAATTGAATTGAATTGAATTGAATTGAATTGAATTGACTTGAATTGAATTGAACCTAACTCAATTTAATTGAATTGAATGGAAATGAATTGAATTGAATGGAATTGAATTGAATTCAGTTGAATTTAATCTGATTGAATTGAATCTAATTGAATTGAATTGAATTGAAATGAATTTAATCGAATTGAATTGAATTGAGTTGTATCGAATTGAATTGAATCGAATTGAATTGAATCGAATTGAATTGAATTGATATTGGTCCATTAACTTTTAATGGATCCAATTTTTAGATGTTTGTAGAATCGATCCTCGAATCCTCGATTTAATGGTTCTTTATTTTGGAATAAAATCTGAGCTCTAAAAGTAAAATTTGGATTCACTCATGAAAATTCGAGTTCAAATTTGAAGAGAATAATAATTCAATGAAATTTATTTCATTTGGAGAATATTTATCTATTCAATGATATTATTTATTCATAATTTCGAATTCACAATGGGGAAATCTTCATTCGATGAAACGAAACAATAAATTCATTTCCTTTTTTTCACAATTTCATTAAATGAAAATTTTCATTGGGATATTATTTATCCATTAATAATTCAATAAAAATTTTCCTTAAAAATTTTATTAATGAAATTTGCATTTTATTTAATGTATAAAACATTCTCTCTTCAAGGCTTCGCTAATTTATCGTTAGATATTAAATCGTTCAACTGAAGACATCGACATCGGTCATTGGCAACACGGCCCATCACTAATTGGATGACGTTGTCTGGCTTGTAATTATGCACACCACAACAACAACAACAAAACATTGCAATTCAGTTCAGTTCCTACTTTTGTGTCGCACATCAAATCAGACAATTTAACAGCAACGAATCAAAGTCAATCAGCATTAAAAAAGCAAAAAGCGAATTACAGCTGACGAATGCGACACAAAAGGCAGACAGACGAGAACACAAAGGCAAAGTAGCGCGAAAAATTCAATTGACAGCAATTGTCGAATGTTTGCCAGCGTTATTAACGAAACGAAAAAACGCTCGATGACATTAACATTTTTCTTTACGCTCGGATCCTCAGCATTTTTGTTGTTCCGTGTCTGTCTTTGCCACTTGCACATTGCCAATATGCAACAACGAAACCGGTTACAGCGTTGACTGACACTGTGTGATAAGCCGGGCCGAGACGAGCCAACGTTAACGACCCAACACAGGCTTCAGGTCTTTCGAGCGCACTTAAATTACAACAACAACAACAACAACAACAACCATCGACTTTTCACTTACCCATCGCGACTGTCACTGTCGCTTTGATTGTGTTTGCTTAGCAAATCGTGCAGACCGCCTGGCGCCGTGACGGTCGCTGCACCGCCGCCGCCACTAACCAGCGAATTCAAATTCGCCACCACTGTCGCATGTTGCGTCGACTCCTCTTCCCCCTCGTCGGCATCGTCGCCCTCTTGCGCTCCAAAGAAGTAGTCATCCCCGTCTTCGTCGTCGTCATACTCGTCCGTGCTGCTTTCGCTGTCCGTTTCCGCCTCCTCGGCGCACTTATCGTCTGCGCCATTTTTAGTTTCCATATCACGTAGAAAGGATATGCCAGGATAGTAGGCAAAGGCTGGCTGCAGCAATTCCGCCGCTGGCTCCTCGACTGCCTCTTGCGATTCCGCTGTCTCTGTCGCCGCGGGTGAGGTTAAATTTGCCGAAATGCGACGCAGCGCCTCCATTTGCAGCGGCATTTGCAGCTCGCACAAGCGATCCAAATCCTTTTGTGTCGATTTTCGTTCCATTTTCGAAGGCGTTCAATTGTGTTGTCGCACAGTACCGAAAAAACGTAAAGAAAATGGAAAAAATTCAAATGGCAATTTAGTGGATTATCTGCTGTGTGGTTAGGCACCCAACGTTTTATCGTCTTATCGCTGAGAGTTTTTGCGCGATCTGTATGCGCGCGCCTACGTCAAGGACACGCAGCGCACAATCGCATTTAGTGCAAATATAAGTAATAAGTATTTTAGAGCATGTGTGTGTGTGCGTTGTATGTATGTGTGTGTGCACGCATTTGGTGTGAAAGGCAAATTTATTTATGACAACTTTGAATTAGTGCCACTAAAGCGCCTCCAGTGGTGTTCACAATGGATAAGCAAAGCTCAGCATTTTCGTTGTTCCGTTCGCTATGAAAGGCTACGCGTATCGCAGACAAATACATAGTTAAGCGAATTTATTTGGGACACATACGTTTATGACATGGCAATAAAATTTGTCAGTGTGATTTTAGTAGAAAAATGTACTTTGTACTAGTTTGTAAGATGTTCAAGGACAGTTTTAATGCAGGATTTTTGAAGTAATCATGTTGAGAATTTAATACAGAACAGTTAATACAGAACAGTTGATCTGTCATATCGACGCATTATTCTTAGAAGTTAGGGAGCGAAGTTGCAGGTGTAATAAGTTATTTTTGGCGGATTGGTGTCGAATCTTTTTATAGTTTAATCTAGTTTTCCGGTTATTTATTTAGTGAGAAACTGCAGAAAGAAAACGATTTTTGGTTTTATATGAGGTGTTGGTTACTAGGGGGCTCGAACTGTAATCTTAAGGCACGTGATCCAACCCAATAGGCGTTGATAGAGACGACCTCTTAATGATTAAACCTCAGACTGGCGATCTAACGAACTGAGCGTCGAGCAAAACGAAGTGTATAGTCATCAGAAGAAGAGATCGTGAAGATGACAAACCTCTAGATGACACCTTAAGACTCGGGGTTCAATGTACTAATCGTTGAGAAGGAGTAAGGATATAGTAATTAGAAGAAGGTCGATGACTACGGAAGATCTCTGGATAAGTAACACTTAGACTCGCAATCGAATGAACTAAGTATTCCGTCAAACTCTCGATCCAACGAACTAAGCATTGAACAAGACGAAGTACATAGTCATCAGAAGGAGCGAAAGCTACGAAAAATCTCTAGATGACGCCGTCAGACTCGCGTCAAACGAACTAAGCACTGATTAAGACGATGGATACAGGCATCAGGAGGATGATCTACATCTGACCTCTGGATGAAACCGTCAGACTCGCGATCCAACGAACTAAGCATTGAGTAAGCCGAAGAACATAGTCATCAGGAGGAAGGTCGAAAGCTACGAAAGATACCTAGATGACTCTGTCAGACGCGCGTCCAACGAACTAAGCATTGAGTAAGACGGCGGATACAGGCATGAGAAGTAAGATCTATGAATACATCTGACCTCTGGATTACACCTCCAGACTTGATGTAAAACGTACTTATCGCTGAACAAGACCAAGTGTGTGTAGTCCTCTGGAGGAAGGTCGAGGCTACGAAAGACCTCTAGATGACACCATCAGACTCGCGATCCAACGAACTAAGCATTGGGTAAGACGAAGGATACAGCCACCCGGAGAAAAATCAGTGATTACGACAGACCTCTGGGTAACACCCTAAAACTCACAATTCAACGTATCAACCGTTGAGCAAGACGAAGGATATAGTCACCAAGAGGAAAACGGAAGAATATGATAGACCTCTGGATGACACTTCTAGACTCGCAAACCAATGTACTAATCGTTTCGAAAGACGAAAGATACATTTACCAGGAGAAAGATCGATGAACAATACAGATCTCGGATGACACGTCAGACTTGGCGATCCAACGTACTAAGCATTAAGCAAGACGAAGTATATAGTCATTAGAAGAAAGGCGGAAAGTTACGAAAGACCTCTAGATGACACCGTCAGACTCGCAATCTAATGTTCTAATAATTTCAAAAGACGAAGGATACAGGCACCAAGAAAAAGATCTGTGATTACAACAGGCCTCTGGATGACACCCTAAGACTCGCGATTTAACGCACCAATCGTTGAACTTCGTCTTGTCGAGTCATCAGTAGGAAAGTCTATGATTATGATAGAGTTCTGAACAACTAATTCTTTGCATAGAGAAAACAAAAGGATCACCCGATTAAGTGGCCTGTTTTGACGATATCACAATGGTGTGTAGAGTGTTTTTAACTATCGAACACAATCGGTTCCTTAACACATTTGAGACGACGATTTTTTTTCGAACACGGTCGACAGGAGCGAAATTTTATTTTTCTTTGTATTGTACACAGTAAAACCAATGCCAAATTTATTTTTCCTGTACTTTACAGATTTCATTAGTTCCAAAAAAATCGTATTTCGACGACTAGTTTACTCAGAATAACTGATAATTGCACATTACTGTCTTATAGCCTCGGAAATCCATTGCACACACGGTGTGCAATTGGTCTCGAATGGGTTAAGAGAGTTTCCAACATTTAAAATTCACTCCAAAAATTTAACTTAACTCTAATTTAATTTGTCCTCAGCTAATGCCGCACTCACCTCAAGCATTTTGGAGAACATGTAGGTTTTCTTCACCCCACACTTGCTCTCGGGCTTTTCAGTGACTGCATGTTCCTCGGATGCGCACTTTGAACCATCCAGACTTGCTTTGCCGCTGCTGCCACTCTTGCTGCCATTCGCATTTCGATTTTCATTCCCATTGCCATTTGCACCAGCGCTCGCATTCATGACAGCTTTTCCATTTCCATTACCGAAACCATTACCATTCAAACTTTTCTTGTCAGCTGTAACATTGTGCTGGTGCTCATCCTCCTGCGCATTGCTTTCCACATTCGAAGCACCGTTGGCGCTTTTAAACTTTATCACCTTTTCTAAACGCACACATGGAAAAAGTTCACGCGGCTCATTCAAATCCAAAAAGTCCTCATCGATGTACTCTTCCCTGCAATGCGGCGCGACCTCTTCTTGCGGCCGCTCACCGTACGCCGGCAACTCATTCTTGTGCTTGGCGAAAAACAACAATTTTTGCTTGCCTTCCTTTAGGCGCTTTTTGCGCAGCTTGCGACGTTTACGCGCTACCACCTTGGCACTCAGCACCACTAGTGACTTTTCCCAGCGCACGCGGAAGCCGGACGGCAGTCGCGGCACCACGAAATCGCGCCACAGTCCGCAAATGTCAATGCCGCTGGGTATGTTGAACACGTCAAAGTCGACAACTTCGCGCACCGGCAGCGCCGCTGCGGCCACCGAATGCTGCGAGCTGCGCTTGCGCACACGCGCCGGGAAGCGAGGTGAGCCCTTCAGCGGGCTGGTGTTGGCGGTGGTCGAGAGCGGCGTGGCCTCGGTGGGTGTGGCAGTAGTGGCTGGCTTGGCGGCTTCGGTTAGACTCGATTCGAGTGTTTCGAGTGAAGACTCCCAGCGACAAGCAATGGGCGGCTCCAGCCATATGACCGAGTCGGGCAGTCTGTTCGAGAGAACGCGCTAAGCTTATCTCTGTTACTTATTCCTATACATGGGAGCACTTACTCGACGGTGACTAATGCCAGCTTGTCCATGGCAGCCTCAACCATGCGCATTTCCGCTTCAATCTCTTCGGGAAGGCGTCGAACGCCGGGCTGCGCTGGTGGCGGCGGCTTGTAGGTCTGATAGAAATTCTTGTGGCTTAGCCGATTGGGCGCAACAACTGCAAGGGTTGAATTGATTAATGTTAAGGTCGGTTTTGGCGGCTGCTATTGGCCTACTTGTGCGTATAAAGGAGCGCGCATTGAGTCGTTTGTCCTGCAGCGGCACCTCCAGATAGTCGATGCGATATACGCCGCCTATGATGCGATATTTGCGCAAATTAACATCGGTCTCCAACAGTCCGTAGGCCTCTGGTCCTATGACGCGACGGCGCGCCTTGTTCAGCTCATCCTCGTACTCCGCGTACAGTTTGTCCACATCGAAATTGCGTTGCGGTAATTGCTTAGAAGCGATGGAGCTGTCCGCATCCAATGTGGCTGCGGTGAGCGGTGTGTCTCTTGTGCAGTCATCTAGCAGGGTTTGTAGAATTTCCTTACGCTTGTGCCATTCCTTTTTCGTGTAGCGTAAAATATCTGTTGGAGGGAAGACAAAGAGTTGATGGATTTATAAAGAAAGTTGAAAGAGATTAAAGAAATTATAAGAAATGGGCAATTCTTTTAAAACCATCCAAAAATATATTGTCCCACGGGTAGAACGTTGGCTTCTCATACCAGAGGCCCTAAGTTCGATTCCCAGCTGGGGCTCCGAGTGAAAGAAAAAACTGCCAACCGCCGTTTGGATTCGGCGTTAAACTCTAGGTCCCCTTCCCGCCCCCCTCCCTTCCACCCACCGCTTGAAATGTGTATTGTAATACAAGTTGGAAAAAACAGTGTTGCTTACACATTTCAAACGGGTGGAATTTGTGGTATCACAACGGGCCCATATAAACGCCTAAGTGTGTCTCATACAGAGGCAGTCACTACAACCTACCTATCACCAAAAATGTAACAGATATCAATGGAACTACGTTTCCGATAAGGAAGCTGACGTTGTCTTCTTGGTGTCCTAACAAAATTTTCGATTCTTTGAACAGAAATATGTAGAGTTAAAACAGTCTTAATGCCAAATCATTTAGTATCATTTGAGAATTATCATCAAATTTGTAGTAGAAGTCACAAAGTCCAGAATTCCGAGGAGGAATCTGAGGAAGAGTCCTCATACGAGATTATTTCGTATCATTTGGTTATTAAATATTAATAAATTTTCCAAAGATACCAATGGAACTAGGTTTCCAATGAACTCTCAGACTTTCAACGATCTCTCTCCTTCACATAATCGAACATATTCGGGAATATGTGTTGCTGACGAATGGGGTTTACGTTCCCAAAGCTTTTTTGAAATGGTGCACTATGAGAGATCGTTTAGACTATCGAACGTACTCAATGAAAGTAAATAAGAATTTTTGAATCATTACCGAAGGTTTCGAAATGGATTTTCGGCGAAGTTCAATATGCTCTCTCTTATATCTCTTTCTTTTGCACGATCGAACATACGCGAGAATATCTGCTGCTGACGAATAAGGTTTTCGTTCCGAAAGCCGAGTACGTCATGAAGACCTAAGGGGATCATCACAGGCTTTCTCAAAATGGTGCAGCATGAGAGCTCGTTTAAACTTTCGAACATACTCAAAGAAGTTAAATAGGAGTCCTTAGATCATTATCGAAGGTTTCGAAATGAATTTTCGAAGAAGTTCAATATGCTGTCAGGATGTCAAAAGCTTTATTGGAAATATGTTGCTACAACTTCCACTCAAGGATGTACTGTACTTGTATATTTGGTGAAAAATTTTCTATATTTTGGTGCATCCTAAAGTGGAAAGGAATCCAATATTCTTCCAATAACATTTCCTTGACGTCCTGATGAAATTCTCACCCAAAGCTGAACTATACATCAGTACATCTTTGACTGGAAATTACATGGACCTCTTTTGATCTTTGCTGAACATATTTGAGTATAACAACAACAACAACAACAAAAGTCATAAGATAAATTTACTGATATGCTCCGGTGGCGATTTCTTCAATCCAAAGCTGTGACAATAGTCGCTAAAGTGATCGTAGTTGAGCCACAAACCACGCATGGCAGAATTTTGTAGTTGCACCGAAGGCGGCAAAGCGATTTCCATTGACAATTTGGGAAAGTCGATTTCACTGTGTTGCACTTGTTCGCCAATGCGCGGCTTGGGATTGAGGGAACTATGGTGGACAATAAAAGAAAATGGAATTTAGTAGCATTGAGTCGAATTGGAAAAGGTAAACTTTGTGCTATCTACATTTGAGCATCCTTAGAAAAGGTCCAGAAATGGCTTTTAAATACATCCGACTCGTACAAATGTTTGTAGACACCAGGGCGATCGATTCTAAATAAGGGAAACAAATATGTTTACAATAAACTTTTACAACAAAATTTTGCAACAAATAACTCAAACTCACTCCATGTCACGATCAATATGCGACATGGTCTTATAAGTGAAGTGATCCAGATGATCGCTGAGAAAAACGCGTATCTCCATTTTGAGTTGCTTCAGGTCGGCAGCAATGTGCGCTGGCTTTGTGCCATCGGCTATGGTCTCCTCCAACTCATTGAGTATCTAATTTATGATAGTTGGTTTTGTAAAAAAATACCTCTACCAAACGTAAAACACCACCCACCCCCAACACTTCGGTTATGCGCTGTGCGTAGACATCGCCCAAGTTGCCCTGCCGCAGTCGCAAGTTGGCGCGCGACAAATCGGACGCATTCATATCCTGCGTGAGCAACGTTCGCTCATTGGTGCGCAACAGCCAGTTGCGTGACTCACGATTGCGCCGCTCTATGTCGGTTCGCCACTGGTGCAGATATTTGCGCAAATCGCTGGGACTGTTGGCATTCGGCAGACCGTTGCAGCGCATAAACTTCTCCCAGTCGTTCTCCTCGTGTTCGCGCTGCTTTATGGCATCCGTGGTGGCTTTGACTTGATTGAAAAATTCCATGCTGCTTTTCAGTTGACTACGACGCGTTTTGTTCTCCTCGATCTCCTGCTTCTGACGTTGTTTGGCCTGTTCGTATTCGACCTGGCGGCGCTGACGTTCCTCCTCGAGTTTGCGTTGTCTGTGTGAAAGTTATTGAAATGTTGAAGTGTTAAGTGGTCTGTGCAACTTTTTCTTCGACAATCCTAGGGGATCTAGGCGTTATGATTATTCTCAGTCAAATCGGCTTTGTGAGAAGCTCAAAGTGGCTCAAGAGGAGGGGACTTCAGCTCGACTGTTTGTGATATCACAATGGGCCTTCATGACCTAAGTGAGTTTTGCCATAAAAGAGTTTTTATGCGAAACTAAAAGGAATCTTTATGCGAGACCATTTCGTCTTATTGGGCGAATATCATAAAACCAGATATCAATTGGTTTAAGTCTCCGATGAAAAAGCTGACGTCATGATTTTTGACAAGCAAATTGACGTTGCTTTCTTGGTTTGAACGCAAAACTGGATGGATTTAAAATAGTCCTTTTACGAGACCATTCTGTCTGCTTTGGTGAATATCATCAAATTTTTAACAGATAACAATGGGTTTAGATCTCCAACAAGGAATCTGATGTCAGGATTTCCGATAAGGAAGTTGACGTTGTTTTCTTGGTTTGAAAATGGATGGTTTCAAAAGACTCCTTTCACGAGACCATTTCGTCTCCTTTGGCGAATATCATCAAATTTTTAACAGATATCAATGGGTTTAGATCTCTAACGAGGAAGCTGATATCAGAATTTTAGACAAGGAAATTGAGGTTGCTTTCTTGGTTCGAACAGAAAACTGAATGGTTTCAAAAGAGTCCTTTCACGAGACCATTTCGTCTCCTTTGGCGAATATCATCAAATTTTTAACAGATATCAATGGGTTTAGATCTCCGACGAAGAAACTGATGTCAGGATCGGTTCGAACAAAAAACTGGATTGTTTCAAAAGAGTCCTTTCACGAGACCATTTCGTCTCCTTTGGCGAATATCATCAAACTGTAAACAGATATCAATGGGTTTAGGTCTCCGAAGAGGAAGTTGATGTCGAGATTGGTTCGAACAAAAAACCGGATTGTTTCAAAAGAGTCCTTTTACGATACCATTTCGTCTCCTTTGACGAATATCATATCATTTTTTGGAGATTTCAATGGGTTTAGGTCTCCGATGAAGAAGTTGACGTCAGGATTTTTGACAAGGAAACTTACGTTGCTTTCTTAGTTTGAACGGAAAACTGGATTGTTTCAAAAGATTCCTTTAACGAGACCATTTCGTATCATTTATCGAATATCATAACTTTTTTATGGATTGTTTCATAAGAGACAACCATTTCGAACCATTTCATCTCATTTGACGACTATCATCAAATTTTAAACGGTTTTGATCTCCGACGAGGAAGTGTTGGACGTTGTTTTTTGGTTTGAACGGCAAACTGGATTGTTTAAAAAAAATCCCTTTACGAGACTATTTCGTCTCTTTTAGGATATTTATTAAATCAAATTTTTAACAGATATCAATGGAACTAAGTTTCCGACGAGGAAGCTGACGTTAGTCTCTTTGGGGTTCCTACAAAATGTATGATTCTTTGAATGAAATATTGTATAGTTTAAAACAATCTTTATGCTAAAACATTTCGTATCATTTGGAGACTATATGAAAATAGGCATTGTGTAAAGAATACTGACGATTGTCTGATTGACATTTCTTTCCTAACAAAATGTTTGAATGGAAAACTGAATACTTGAACCATATCGTAACTTTTTCTTAATGAGATAATTTTTAAAAAGAAACCAACCAAACAAACTCACTTTTCTCGTTCCATCTCGATGCGCAGCAATTCGGCCTGTTCGGCCTCCAAGCGCGCCTTTTCCTTTTTCGATAATTTCTTCTTGCCAGCCTGATTGAGCAAAAACACACACAAACACATACACAAGTAACAGCAGCAATCATATCAAATTTGCAACAAACAATTTAAGCCATAAGTTGAATTTCATAATAGTTAAATGCAGTTTAATTAACTTTCTCTCACCATTTTCTCGTCTACTAAAATTTTTTAAATAAACAATTCTCTTCTGCCAATGCTCAACCAACTCGATGCAATGTCTGCCGCTACTGTCTCGGCACTTTGTTTGATATCGATCCAGCGCATAATTTTTAAGTGCTAATGGCAACCATGCTGTCTGGGTTACCGTCGACAGTCAACAGCCGCATTCTGTTTTTCCCCTCCCACTCCCAGCGCAAATTTGTTTGCGCCATGAATATTTCGTTTCAAATGAAATGAATTTCAGTAAACGTTTTTGCGCCTAAAAGGCCAACAGAATTTCAATGAAAATGGCGCTCGCAGTCAATAGTTGTGACCGTTTTCTGGTCGCACTGAGCTTTAAAGACGTTTCGTTGCATTGTGAAAATTCTGCTGGTGTGGATTTTAATGTTGTTATTTGTTGTTGTTATTGAAAGTATCGAGGTTTTGAATTAACAATGAGCCAACATTGTTAATGGAAACAACAGCAAAACAAAAAACAATATAGCAAAAAACACCAAAGCTACAAGTACTAAAATCTTGATGAGAGACAAAAACAAAAGCAAAAACAATGTGCCAACAATTGCACAGCAGGAGCGCTCCAAGCTGAGCTAATTCAACTTTGCCATCAAGTAGTCGTGTGTCTTCAACTTTCCCCCCTGACCTCTCTCGCCTTTCGGCTTTTTACTTTTTTGTTTGTTATTTGTTTACTTCACTGAAGAAAAGCTAAAATACAGTCAAAAGCGTAAATCAAACCAAGGCAGCGAGCGCAAAGAAATGCTAACCCTCGCCACTTTACTTTAGCTTAATTAATTATTGAAATGATGCGGGGGCAGAGGCGCTACAAGGACACAGCAACACACACACACACACACACACACATCGCTGCTATTCTCGAAAG
This sequence comes from Melieria omissa, assembly GCA_963971225.1. Classification (NCBI taxonomy): domain Eukaryota; kingdom Metazoa; phylum Arthropoda; class Insecta; order Diptera; family Ulidiidae; genus Melieria; species Melieria omissa. Next base: position 26,813,167 of record OZ020268.1, read on the forward strand.
CCAACGAAATTTGACTGCGTTGGCGCGCACCTTAACCCCAGCTTGTTGTAAACTTTAACCTTGCCTGCATTTATGAGCACCGGCCCCGTTCGCGTTCTCCTCCCTCCTGTCGTCGACTAGCACTCGAACCTTTCTTAGGTCGTCTGTGGGGGCGAACGACGCCACTCGCGGAATTAATTTTGCATGTATAACAACTTTCCTAACACTTTTGTTGTTGTGTTGTGGCAGCGCATTATTGTTTTTGTTGTTGTTCTTTTTATTTGGTGGCTCGTGTTGAGGCTTTTTAATGCTGTCAGCTAAATTAAGGGCAACAACAAAAACAAAAACAACAGCAAACAGTGCCTTTAAACCTCAAAAACTTTTACGCAACACTCCCAAATCTTCAACATTTTGCCTTTGCGACTTCTTGCCCACCGTTTGCCGCAGCTGTTTGCTCAGTCAGCAATGTTAGCTTTTTGGCTGTTTGGCCTTTTGCTGCGCGACCTATTGTTGCGCTGCGCCCGCTTAGTCAGGTGGCAACGGCGCTAAACTACCATCGCTACCTGAAATCCTTAAGCTGGCCTTATGGGACTTAAGGTCCGCTTTATTAGCGGCTTTCAGTTGCCACACTTGGCGTGTTGCTTCGCTTAACTGTTAGCTCACATGTGCCTGGCAACAGCATTTTCCTGCTTTGCTGAATTTTTAACAAGGATCTCTTAATTGCGCTAACTACTTACTTAGTCCCGATCAGCAACCATAAGTGACATAAGCTGTGCGCCTTAAGTGTTGCACTGAAATGTGTGCTTCATGAAGGGTGTGTGACACTTGCAGGTTTAAACTTAAACTTTCCACCAGAACACACACAACTCGCATAGCTCAGAATCGCTGGTATAATCTCTCCTTATGTGAAGGTCAACATGGCCCAGTTGTGATAGAATAGAATAGAATTTAATGGGGTTTGTTGCACTGAAACCAGAATTGATCTATTGTGCCCATACAAGTTCTAAGACCCAACGACCTAATGAAGCTTAGTAGCTCACGGGGGCTTAGGTGCTTGATGATCTCTTCTTCAAACCAGAGCTGGTCCATTTAACGCATCCTTCAACGACGATGCGGCATGCATTGCAGTGAAGTATAACACCGTGTGACTGTAAATTTACATTACATTATTAAATTTTTTATATCTTAAACTAATAAAGTTAGAAGGGCGAAATTCAAGGATATGTTAGTGTACATATTAGTCCTTAAAATACATTTTTTTGCAAGAAAAAATATTGGAAATTTTCAATTATATTCAAGGATAACGTTTTAAAAGGACATTTTAAATACCTCTTTGTCCTCTTGTACCAAAGCATTAAATTTTTTAAGATTCTAAGGATTTTTTTCTTTCATTTGATACCCATATTGTAATTCTTCAATGCGCTCAATTTAAAAAAAAATTGTTTGAAATAAACATGTCCTTGAAATTTCATAGTCCTTTTAAACAAAATCCTGACGTCAGAGAGAAAAACTAAAAACGAAGTTTTACTACATTTGGCCCCTTGTTTCGCGGGTATATACATTTTTTCATGTGTTTTGAAGTTTTTTGATTTTTGTCGCACGGTGTAATCTGTTTGGGAGTGTCCTTTGCTGTTACGCAGAATCTACAGACGTTAACATGTTTTAGCTCGATTGTATGCATATGTTTCCCCAGTCTGCAGTATCCGGTCGAAGCCAGTTTTTCCTTAGTTTGAGTCTTTCTTCACTGCAATTGATATAGATAACCATTGATAAAGATTTTCCCTAAGATTTGCCTAAGATTCGAACGGTAGGATTCGATAGGCCTCGATCCCTACCAAGGAGGGGTAATGTCCCATTTACATTATCCCAATTGGTACCGGGAGCTAGTCTTTCGGGGCGCTTTCAATGCTTAATTTTGATACGCTGTGCTTTTGAGTACCGTGGGGTTAAGCCACACTGTGGCGGCACTCACGTTAAGAATTCGACATGCAATGCCTAAGATTTTAATTCCTAGTCCTCCTCAGGTCTAAGTGACTCTGCTTTGGCGCTTTTTCTCAGTCCAATGAAAGGTTCCACGGTGGCCGTGACTGCCGCAGGAATGTTACCAGATCAAGAGATTTGGTCTTTTAGGAGAATTTTTAGGAGGATAAATTGCTTAGGAGATTTATATTTTATGTTAGGGGATTTTTCGGATTTTTGGAAAATTTTCGGAAAACCAAGTATGATGTATTGGAACACTGGCAACAAAACACATTGTAGTAACTATTTTAATAGTCAAAGCATCCCATTTTGTTAAAAATGTTTAAGCTTACAAAATGTAAGCTCGTTTTATCTCTTTCTCACATGTTCCTATCATAATCAAATCCCACCAAAAACGGCACTTTTTATTGAATGCATATGTTACATGTTTTGTTTTTGTTAAATTTTTGTTGTTAACCTGAAGATGAATAAAAAAGGCTGCATTAAAAAAAAAACTATATTGTAACGATAAGACAGTCTGTCGCTGTACAAAGCAGCCGGTCATTGTGCAAGGCGCTCTGTCGCTACGCGTCGTGCTATGAATGCTTTTACGGGCATACTTTTAGGCACGCACTTTAAAGTACAGCGACTTGCGATAATTCGATCTGGCAATGATGGCCCGCGATAATAATGGAAACTTCTAGTCCAATTAGAATGTGCGGGAACGATCTGCGCGATAACCGGACAGGTATAAAAGGCAGCCGGGTACGGCGCAGCGAGTGAGTCTTGGTTTTGGCAAGTGAAGGTGCCACACTGCGTTTGAGAAATTAAGTGTTTTTTTATTTTAAATTGCACAATCCAGAGATACGTACCAGCCCACTAGAACTAGTATTCGTAACAATATGTTTGTTTTGTTTTTGTTTTATGAGAAGTTTTTTAAAGGAATGACGAAATGACGAAAATTATAAAACAAAAAATTTTAGGAGATTTTTTTAACATTTGGGAGGAAATTTCAGTATTTTTTTTAAGATTTAGTAGAAAGTGATTTCAGGTAGGTGGCAACACTGTTCCGCAGTTCTAACAAGGCTGTCTGGGTACTCGTTTCCATCTATTTCTCTGTGTTCTGGAAACCAGAGGATTTTCACCCAGTAGTTTGTGCCAAGTATATTCCAGCACAAACCATCACGTTATCCCAGTTATGATAGAAAACATAGATCATCTTAAGGCCTTAAAAGGACTAAAAGATCGATTCCACAGGGCCGCTTGTGTGGCACTGTGTAGAGGAGAAAGAAATAGTACATCAACTCCTCTTTCACAGTTGGAAACTCAATAGCAGAAAGCTACATGCTCGTACACTAGACAGTGGCGGATTCAGGGGGGGGGGAGCGGGTTGGGGGTTGAAACCCCCGAAATATTAGTATCGACTTTAAAACTATATACAAATTAAAAGGCATTTTATTAATATTAAAGAATTACTTTTTGAAAGGCCCCGAAATATTTTTCTGAATCCGCCCCTGACTCTAGGACAACCGTTTCTAATAGAAGCCCGTATTGAGCTCAAAGCTCTAAGAAACTTGACAATACTTTAGCTTATAAAAAAATCTGCTCCAAAATAATTAATAAATAAAATAAATATAAAAACTTTTTAAATAAAATAGTTTTGTTGTAACAACAATTTGTAAGCCTTCTAGGCTGACAAAACTAAATAAAAGTGCCTTTTTGGCAAAAAAGACACATTTACATTTCTGAAAACATAAATTTTCGCTTGAAATTTTACATTCCTTCAAAACATTTTTCAAAAAAATAAAATAAAAATAAAAACAACTTTTCACATTTTGCATGTGCATCAGACAGATATGCAGTCAGCTAACTAGTCAGACAGACAGGCATACAAAAGACATACGTAGACCAGCAAAAGCAGCGTCAATCCAGTGAACCGCAATGTTGCTTGTACTGTTGTCAGCATGTGCTCACATGTGCTCGTTGTGTACGCACATGGGTGCTGCTGTGCGGCAACGAGCCGTGGCTGACGTGGGGGGAAAGAAAAATGTGTGCAATTACGTCACGTTACACATGCACAGAGCCGCAGCAGTGAGGGAGACAAGAGGCGGTCGCCGTATTGGAGAGGCAAATCACTGCCGATGCTGGAGGCATTTGTATGAACTAACAGCGGACAGTTGGGTGCATGACCAGCACAAAGGCGCACAGACAAGTGAACAAACTCATACACACACACACACACACATGCACATGCAGAATGCAAGCGTGTCATTGCAATTAAGTCATTGCCGGGCCTTGTTGCCCTTTTGTGCAGTGGCTACTTTGCGGTTAGGGTGTTAAAGTGACTGTTTTTGTTGTTGTTACTGTTTTTGTTATTGTCCCTAGTCGAGCATTGCAATGGTGCATGAATTTTATGGGACACGTTAATTGTTATTTTATTATGGTAATGTGTTAATTAAAATTATTTCTATGTTGATTGCAAAAACTAAAATAAAATAAAATAAAATAAAATAAAATAAAATAAAATAAAATAAAATAAAATAAAATAAAATAAAATAAAATAAATAACAATAAAATAAAATAAAATAAAATAAAATAAAATAAAATAAAATAAAATAAAATAAAATAAAATAAAATAAAATAAAATAAAATAAAATAAAATAAAATAAAATAAAATAAAATAAAATAAAATAAAATAAAATAAAATAAAATAAAATAAAATAAAATAAAATAAAATAAAATAAAATAAAATAAAATAAAATAAAATAAAATAAAATAAAATAAAATAAAATAAAATAAAATAAAATAAAATAAAATAAAATAAAATAAAATAAAATAAAATAAAATAAAATAAAATAAAATAAAATAAATTAAAATAAAAACAAATAAAAAATAAAATGAAATGAAATAAAAAAATAAAACAATTATCAAAACATTGGACTGATACTACATCTGTCAGAAAAAACCTAAAAGCCTACATTTTTTCTCTCAGTTAAACTTAAGCAAAATGCCTTAAAACTCCATCCGCATACATTGTATTGAATTTCCGCTTTGTGTCACATTAATAAGAAATATGATAATTCCCAGAAAATCCTAAAATAAAAAATCCCCAAAAAAATTATATTTTGGTCACAAATAAATATCGAATTTTCGCAGCTTGTCGTCTCGTGTTCAATGCGAGCGCAGCAGGATACCTTTTCATGCTCGCTTGTAACTAAATATTTTTTTTGTACACTTTTGCTCACTTCACACTTATACGACGTAGACAAATCATTTGCATTTTACGTTGACAAATTTATTGTATTTGTTGGTGCAATGCGAAGGTGAGAATTGTCTGCCGTTTGAGTGAGTGGCGCCCAGGATGCGGTCTTGCCATGTGATAGTAAGGAAAGGAAATTGTGCAAATAGAATAAGGAAAAGAGAGAGAGAGAGGAGAGTGTGGCTTTGAGGCATGCAGCAGCCAGCTTATTGAATTGTAAAGAAATTTATGTGGCACAATTGATCAAGTGGAAAGATACAGATACAATATCTTTTTACGCAGAAAAGTGCTTTTGCTTACAGATATGAATTGTAGATTGTTGCCAATGCCGAGAGTGTATTGACAATTTGTAATAATGATATTTTTTGTTTACGCTTTGAATTATATTTTATTTTTGTTCTTGAGTAAAGTTAAAGACACCAAAGCGAGACAGCGGTTTGATTTACAATTACAGTTTTAAATACAAATTAAATAAGTCAATTTAAATGGTGGCCAAACCTTTTTGAGTGAAGTTGTTACCTCTTAAAGAATTCCCAAAAAAATAAAAAATTTTGAAATGGCAAAAAATTACAGAATCGAAAGGATTCTTGTATATTTTTCCCCCTGGTTGGAACAGCCAAGCAAACGTAACACTCAGAGTAAAGTCCACTGTGCTGTAACTTGAGGTTCCCTGCTAATTGATTTATTTATTTTATTCAGTCAACAGATGAGGTTTTCAAGACCTAACAAATGACTAACTAAATTAACTCAGAAGACTAAATGGAAAAATTAACTTAAAATCTCTCCCTGTGGTTCCCAGAATGAACGTTTCTTAACACATCTGTGCCAAATGTCTGAAACCTGATTCGGGCGTAAGTGCAGAAGACACACAGAAAGTGGGCCAAGGTCTCTACATTCTCTCCACAATCGGAAGATAGCACATTGTCAGATATTTCTACGTTTTCTACGTGATTTGTTTTAATAGGTATTAAATTTTTTATATCTTAAACTAATAAAGTTAGAAAAACTAAATTCAAGGATGTGTTAGTTTACATATTAATCCTTAGGATATATTTTTTCATAAAAAACTATTTTAAATTTCCAAGGATATTCAAGGATACAATTTTAAAAGGACATTTTAAATACCTCTTCGTCCTTTTGTACCGAAAAATTAAATTTTCAAAGATTCTAAGGATTCTTCTCTTTCATTTGATACCCATTTTCTTATTGTGCGATTCGCTCAATTCTTAAAATAATTGTTTTAAATAAACATGTCCTTGAAATTTAAAAGTCCTTTTTAAAAAATCCTGACGTCAGAGAGAAAAACGATAAACGCAGTTTTACCACATTGAGATTCAATTTTTTTTTTGTTGGAAATTTCCAAGGATATTCAAGGATAAAACTTTAAAAGGACCTTTTCAATACCTTTTCATCCTTTGATACCAAAACATTAAATTTTCTAAAACTCTGAGAAAGACTTCTCTTTCATTTGATACCCATATTGTTATTCTACAATGCGCTCAGTTTTTAAAATAATTTTTTGAAGTAAATATGTCCTTTAAATTACAAAGTCATTTAAAAAAAATTCTGACGTCAGAGAGAAAAACTAAAAACGCAGTTTTACTACATTTGGATTATTTTTTTTCTATTGGAAATTTCCAAGGATATTCAAGGCTAAAATTTTAAAGGACATTTTCAATACCTCTTCGTTCTTTTGTACTACAAAATTAAATTTTCTAAGATTCTAAGGATGTTTCTCTTTCATTTTATACCCATTTTGTTATTCTACAATGCGCTCAATTTTTAAAATAATTGTTTGAAATAAACATGTCCTTGAAATTTCAAAGTCCCTTAAAAACAAATCCTGACATCAGAGAGAAAAACTAAAAACGCAGTTTTACTACATTTGGATTAAATTTTTTCTATTGGAAATTTCCAAGAATATGCAAGGATAAATTTTTAAAAGGACATTTTCAATACCTCTTAGTCCTTTTGTACAAAAACATTAAATTTTTTAAGACTCGAATTTTTCTCTTTTATTTGATACCCATATTGTTATTCTGCAATGCGCTCAGTTTTTTAAATAATTTTTCTAAATTAACATGTCCTTGAAATTTCAAAGTCCTTTTAAAAAATTCTGATGTCAGAGAGAAAAACTAAAAACGCAGTTTTACTTCATTTGGATTCCAGTTTTTCTATTTGAAAGTTCTAAGGATATTCAAGGATAAAGTTTTAAAAGCACATTTTCAATACCTTTTCGTCCTTTTGTACTGCAAAATGAAATTTTCTTAGATTTTATGGACATTTCTCTTTCATTTGACAGCCATATTGTTATTCTAGAATGCGCTCAATTTTTTAAATAATTGTTTGAAATAAACATGTCCTTGAAATTTCAAAGTCCTTTAAAAAAAATCCTGACGTCAGAGAGAAAAACTAAAATCGCAGTTCTACTACATTTGGCCCCTAGTCTTGCGAGCATATAATTTTTCGTGTGTTTTGCAATTTTTTGATTATTGTTGCACAGTGCAATAAATTAAACTTTTAAATTTAACTACAAGCAATCATGTTGATGCTTTTTGTTACCAAATGAACCCACAACATTTCCTTCAGTTATTTCCAATTAAATTTTACTACAACAATTACCATTCAATTTTCCATTCAAGTCACAGCTTTGAATCGTTTACTCCGTCTCTCATTGTTTTAACTGTCTACCTTCTCGCTCTCTCTTCATTCGGCCAGTTGTTCTCTTAATGGATGCAAATCCCCAAATCTGCTGCTGCTGTTGTTAGTTTTTGCCATTAAAATTCATTCATTTCGCTTAGAATTCAATTTCATGTAACTACAACAATTTGCGTTCTAATTTGTTGCAATTTTCCGGCGGCTAAACAATTCCTTTGACCTTTGTTTTGCGTTGAATTGGCAACGCACTTAAATAAATCAAAACGATTTTAATTCGAGTGCGTGCGAAAGTAATTAAATTCAATTCAATTTAGTACGTTTAGGCATACTTGAAAGTTTGTGTTGTTACTACAGACACACACACACACATACACATATATTTTTACAGATACATAAGTGAGAGAATGAAGCGGCTGAACACTTTGTATTCGTTTGGAATTAGGTGGGATTTGAATGTCAAAAATTCAAAGTGGCCAATTGACCATTTGATGGCATTTATTTTGTTTAATAAATTTGAATATTTTGTTGTATTATTTAACGGTACTTTGTGGTGATTTTTAATGTTGCAAAAGCGCTGATAAATTGATTAATGTTTGGTTTACATTCAAAGTTGCAATTTTTGCTGCCTAAACTGTTTCTCGTTTTTGTTTGAATTGAATGAAGAAAGTCAGTTGAAAAGAAGTCTGAAACACTGCATGAAATCTGACAATTTCGTCATTACACTCAACACACACAATGCACAATTGACGGTCATGCCAGTCATGCTGGCAAGAACAACAATAACACCAACACCAACACTAACAACAAGAGCTGCTCGTTCATACCAGTCATTGTCGGTAGTTAATGATTGCTCTCACGAGTTCAATCGTTGCTACTACTTACACAAAACAACAAAAACAACTGTAAAACTGTAGTAGTATTGAACTTGAATTGATATATACTGACACATGTGTAATTCACTCATACAGCATCACTGTGCTTCTATTTTACGCAAAAGTTCTAACAATTTCTTCTTGGCTCGAACGGAAGCAGCGCCGGTTGTGACACTAAGCCATTGCTTGATTTATTGCAGTTACAACACTTGCACAATTACTCGTACTTCATTAATTAAGCAAAGTGACCGCTCGACGAACGAACAAAGTAAGCAGTCAAGTGTGCAAAACACTGTTTGCTATTGTTGTTGTTGTTGTACGGCCGGCTGTTGCAAGGATTTTGCGGCTCTGCGCTGCCAAGTCAGGCCAAGCATTGTTTGACCGTTTTTTTGTTCTTTCACCATTTAAGTGTCAATTAATTGCTTGTGGGGCTCGTCTAATTAATGGGCATTGAGAATAGCTGCACTGAATGACTGATACGATGCAAGGAAGCAATTCATTTATTTTTTAACAGTTCAAGTAATTAAAAATTGATTAAGAATATAAATGAATGTTTCTTTTAAACGTTGTGAGTAGTTAAAAATTTAGTAAAACTTTAAACAGTTCAAGTAAATTCATATGAACAAAAGTCCAGCCAGATACTTGCCAAGTCATTGTGCCATTTGAAGAGTGGAATTCATATAACGTGTAGTAAAATCCTTTATTTTTCCAATAGTAATCTTTAGCTTTAGTAATCTGTATCGAAGTCCATTCTCTCACCCTGTGTGATCTTTTGAGATTCATTAATAACTCCCAAAAATTTGGACAGGAGAACTCTTAACCCTTTCTTTCATTCCACTTTGTCTTTTTCTCTTTCCCCATTCCCATCTCCTCTATCAGCCTTTTTCCTGCGCTTTAAGAACAATGGGCTATAAAACCTGAGTGCTTGAGGTAATGACCTCCCTAAGGTTATGTCCTCGGCTCCCCCTCACATTCATTCATCGATCCAATCTGTATATCTTACTTACTTAATTGGCCATAACAACCCGTTACGGAGTTATCTCTGGGCGGATCTGCATCTCCTACAATTGATCATACCAAGAGATGATATAACGTCCTAAACTTGGCCTTGAACCGAAGACTTGGTCCCCTTCTTTGCTGTCTACCTCAAACTATCGTCTCGACCATCTTTTTAGCCATTCAGTAGACATGGCCAAGCTGGAAGTTTATTTGCTGCGATACTCTGTGTTACCCATTGTAAGAGTGGAACTGTAGCTGGATTTCACTAGATGGCATTGAAAAGATAAGATTTCGTACTAAAAAACGTCTTCTTCTTCTTGGCTCAGTTTTGTTTAAGTGCGCAATAGAAAAGATTTCGTACTAAAAAAACTTCTCAGACCGTTTTATGATTGCTTGATTCAGGTCTGTTTGAGCACGCGATTGAAAAAACTTCTCAGACAAAAAAATTCTCAGACAATTTCCTGATTGATTGACTCAGTTCTGTTTGAGCGCGGAATAGAAAATATTTTATGCTAAGTAGAGAATAATTCGTACTAAAAAAAAAATTAAATTTTTTAGTTGCTTGATTCAGTTTTTTGTTTGAGCGCGCAATAGAAAAGATTTCGTACTAAAAAGCTTTTCAGACCGCGCGATTGCAAGGATTTCGTGTTAAAAAACTTTTCAAACAATTTTGTGGTTGATTGATTCTGTTCTGTTTAAAGATTTCGTTTAAAAAAAAATTTGTCCGACAATTTTGTGATTGACTGACTCAGTTCTGTTTGAGAACGCGATTAACGCGATTATTGACTCAGTTCTGTTTGAGTTCGCAATAGAAAAGATTTTATGCAAAATAGAGAATATTTCGTACTAAAAAAACCTTATCAGACAATTTTTTTTTTGGTTGATTCAGTTTTTTTTGAGTGTGCAATAGGAAAGACTTCGTACTAAAAAAAAATTCTCAGATCGTTTTGTGATTGCTTGACTCAGTTCTGTTTGAGCGCGCGATTGAAAGGATTTTGTGTTCAAAAAATTTCTCAGGCATTTTTGTGATTGATTGTGTCTGTTCTGTTTGGCGCGTAATAGAAAATATTTCGTGTTAAAAAACTTCTCAGACAAGTTTGTGATTGACAGACTCAGTTCTGAGTGAGCGCGCGATTGAAATGAATTGTATTAAAAAACTTTTCAGACACAAAATTCTCAGACCGTTTTCTGATTGATTTACTCAGTTCTGTTGAGCGCGCAATAGAAAAGATTTTATCCAAAATAGAGGATATTCCATACTAAAATAAAACTTATCACATTTTTTGTTGCTTGAGTCAGTTTTTTTTGAGCTCGCAATAGAAAAGATTTCATAATAAAAAACTTCTCAGAGCATTTTGTGATTGCTTGTATCAGTTCTGTTTGAGTGCGCTATTGAAAGATTTCGTGTTAAAAAAACTTCTTAGATAAATTTTTGGATTGTTTGACTTAGTTCTGTTTGAGCGCGCGTCAAACATGAATGTCAGCAAAGAGATAACACACACAATTTTACAACTCTTCTGTTTCTAGTTCATCGATTATATAAAAATAAGAACATAAGATCAAGTCAGTCCATGTGAATAGAAGTCAGGGTCTTAAATCTGTAACAGCCAATCATGTACAATTTTGGTTTCGTCAATTCCTTTGCACTAATTTCAAAGTCAAATTTGAAGAAAATATAAATAAAACCATTGGAATTGTCTAGTCTAACTGTCATGTAAGCACTGTTTCAATGGCTCAGAAGCTAAACATTGCTCTGAAAATTGTTTAGAACCACTTGAAAAAAACTGGATACAAAAAGATGTCTCAATGTCTGGGAGTCGTATGAGTTAATGAAAAAAACCTTAAACTGCTGCTGAATCAAAACAAAATCAATCTACATATCTGAAGCGAATGGTTACTTATGATGAAAGAATCACTTGCGACATCGTCAAGTAAAAACCGTTATGGTGGAATCGTTGTATGTTGGCTCAAACGGAGCTCAAGCCAGGATTGACGGTTAGAAAGATTTTGTCGTATGTTTGGTGGAAATGGTGGGAAATTATCTTTTATGAGTTTCGTTCCTACAACCAAACTCCTTACTCCTGTATATGTACTGCAAACAGTTGGAACATCTTAAGGTAGCGACTAGTTTTAACCAATAGGACAGGGGTTGTGTCCCATTAGAATAGTGCTTCAACAATTGGTCTGTCAATGTTTGAAGGAAACGATTGCTTAGAAGTTGCAAGCTTTGGTTAATGCGAGAGGTGTTGAACTCCTTCAGGACAATGCCAGGCCACAGATATCGATTGAAAATCATCAGAAGCTTCTGGAGCTTCAACAGTTGGACCGTCAATGTCTGAAGGAACCAATCGCCCAGCAACGACCAGATCTGGTGGTCTATAGTGATTCGCTAGAAGCTCAGGGAGCTTAGTTGGGCGGTTCTTATGCGTTCTTCTTATAGTTTGGACCTGTCACCAAAGGATTACCAACTGTTGCTGTCTATGATAAATGATTTAACTGGGGAAAAATGTGCCTTAAGAGAAGCTTAAGAAAGTCGTCTGTAAAATTTAGAGAGTTATGTCTCATATATATGTGCATATGTGAGCTAAATTGGATCATTCTAACTTCAATCTCAGACTCATTCCAGAATCATTTAACTTCAACTATAAGTCTGCAATTTCATGCAAAAGCAACGGATTCCTTTTTACTTTACCTTATATTTACTTCTAATTGTAAAAATGTAATTACATGCATATTTGTATGATTAATGATTAATTGCAACTATTGACTAAATGATTATTTAAATCGTATTATCTCTTTTTCCCTTTTCATTGCAGATAAATGATCTTATAAACGACAACACCAACTAAGTTAAGATGTGCGCCGCCATTGCATAACTAAAAGCTCTCAAATAACTAAAATTAACTTACAAATTTAGCGTCAATAATTTTCATTTTTTTTAAAACGTAATAAAAGCCAACAACAAGAATAACCTTGACAACAACAACAACCCAAACTTAGCTAGTCACTTCCCTAGTCAAATGCAACCAAACCATAGTAAAAAAAATTAAATAAATCAAATAAATAGTTGCAAATAATGCCAACTAACTAAAATAATAGCAATAATTATAATTAAAAAACTCAATATGCCATTGTGATTCTTAAATTTAGTGCATCATAGCTGAATGAAATTAAAGTAATTAATAAAAATTAATAAATAATAACTAAAAAACAAAATTCCTAAAATAATAATTGCAATTCAATAATAATAATTTCCAACACTAATCAATGCTAATTAAATATTAATTGGAATTGGAACTAAGCAGTACTAGACGAAGAATAATTGAATAGAATTAAGTGTGCAAATTGAGAATCAAGAATTGCGTACGAGAATCAAAAGCGCTTTACACAACAACAAACGCAGTTCGCAGCGGCCACAGGCAACAAAGGCCACTACCAACAACAAGAAAAGCTGAAAACTTTGAGCGTTTATTTTCATTCATATCAGTCAACTGCTTTTGACTTGCACTCTAAGAAAAACACATTGAAATAGCAAGAAATTCTGATAGTGCTTAATCAATAATTACAACTAATTCTAATTGAATTGAAACTAAAATTTAAACTTAGCGTAACGTCAGCCGCCCATAACCTACACGCAGCAAAAATAATAGAAAAACAAATTAAAAAAATTAAAAAAAATTATTAAAAGCTAAACTAAAAAAATTGCAGCAAATTAGCAAACAAAATCCAAATACTTCCCCTTAATTAATTATGAATTGATTAAATAATTTAATTAATCTTGCTAGACAAATACTCAAATGCCCCCAAGTTAGTGAAGAGCATTGCGAGCTGCGTGGCACTTTAAGCAAAACAACAGCAACAACAACAAAAACCACAGAAAATCCAAAAAAAAGTACACAAATTGCAATGAAAAAGAATTGCAAATTTCTGTAGTGGCCAAATTAGTTAGGATTCATTGTGTATTCACAAAGCGAAGCGAAACGCGTTCAGAGCGGCAACAACACTAACGAAATAACAACAACAACAACAATCGCAACTATAAATCGTATGCAGTAAATACAGACACCGTTAGCAGAACTTCAACTAGACGCCAGCAACTAATCACACACACACATACACACACACACAAACACACAAAACCACTCGGCAACAATGGCAGCTGGCATCGTTCTATTTTTGTTGTTATTGCGCATCGAGCCCGAGCCGAGAAAATCGCACAAAACTACCAAAGTCGATTGGTGATTGTGAGTGATTGTTATTTTGCATCTTTTGCGTTTTTCTTTTTCGGTCGATTTTGTCGATTTTTTGTTTGTTACCGTTGTTGTTTTTTTTTTGTTTGGTTTTAACGCAATTCTTGCTGATTGCTATTCGTTTTGATTCGATTTCGCTTGGCACGCGTTTAGCCGCAAACTGGGAAACAACAACAACAACAACTGCAACAATACAATAACCTCACCAACACGTTGCAGTCGCGCGCGGTTGCAGCAATAAAAGCCACCACAACAGCAACAACAACAATAAAAAACAAACAGCCGCCAACATGACGATGTGGCAGAGTGGCGGCATGGGAGGAGGCCATGGCTCCCAGAATAATCCATGGATGAAGCTGATGGGCATCGTGCACAAGGAGCGTCGTCACACGGACAATGTGCAAAGTCAAAGTGGCTCCAACGAAAGGAATTTAAATCAGTGAGTGAACATTTGAAACATTTTTAAAATTGTTATTTCTTTTGTTTGATGTAATGTATTGAAAAGAGGGGAAAAGGGATGACGAAAAAGGAAGTAGGGAGAAGGTTAGGTTAGGTCTTCTATGTGACAAGCTCACTTAAGCACAACTTATGGCACATTTTAAACTTATTGGGAACCATGAAGTTACCGTTATGAACCTGGCTACATCCCTGATATTCTGGGGTCATAGTTCGGTGAGACTAATGAAGTAAGCAAAGCCGAGATACTTATGTCTTTTTCTGGCTATAAGGTACCCTGACCCAACAGGTGGAGAACGGTCTCCTTCTCGACAGAAGTTGCAGTCTCAGTCCTTCCCCATGCTTATCCATAAGACAGAGACCCGTGAGCCGATACCGTTCTGCTTCTTGAGTAATGTCTGAGGTTGAGTAGCTGGTTGGTCTGTTTCATGTTATAGGTTTCCCTATAGCCGGGATTGGGTCGGGTTGGCCCATAGAGAGTCAGAAAATATGGCATGTCTATTTCTGAGACCCGCAATTCGTTTGCTTCTTTATGATAGAATTTCTTGAGCATCAGTTTGATCTATTCAATTGGAATGCCCACTGAGAGAGAAGACTTAGCCTCGGCAAACAGCGTGCCCGCTCCGACTAATTCGACCGTCTCGCAGTTACCTATGATATCCTTGTGCCCTGGCACCCAGAACAATGAGACTTTGCAACATCCAGCCAAAGTGTTTAAGGATTCTTGGCAGTCCAAGACCAGCCTAGATGTGATGGTCACCCTCAAGAGAGACTTGATGGCTTCCCGACTATCCGAGTAGATGTGGGCCTTATGTGCGTTCTCGCGAATAAACCAGATAGAGGCCTGGTATATGGTCATTACTTCCCATTGGAAGAAGAAATAATAATTGCGAGTACTTACTAAATTCAAACTTTCTATATCTTAATTAATAAATAAAGCTTACTACAAAGAAATCCATTAGATTTGCGTGAAATTGCAGGCTTAAAGTTAAAGATCGAATGATCAAATTTCGGTCAAATATGCATCGTTTAGTTCGATAGCTTATTGTAATTTTGAAGGCAATTCTCATAGAAACTCTCATATCTTTTGGCAACACAGTGGGACAGTAGATTTTAAAAAGGTTTTCTTGAGGCAAAATTTATCACCAGTTGTTGGCAGCAACAATTGGTAATCCTTTGGTGATAGGTCCGACCTATAAGCTAAACGCATAAGAGCCGCCAAACCAAGCGTCCTGAGCTTCTAGCGAATCACTATCGATGTGTGTATCGTAACTGCTTCCATATTCACCAAAGCTGGTAGCTTCGGGGCGATTGGTTCTTTCAGACACTGACGGTTTAATTGTTGAAGCTCCCGGAGCTTTTGGCGACTTAGTATTGATGAGTGTGGCCTGGCAATGTCCTGAAGGAATACAACCCCTCTTCTCTTAACCAAAGCTGGCAGCTTCTAAACAATCGTTTCCTTCAGACATTGAGGGTCGAATTGTTCAAGCTTCCGGACAACAAATTCTCTTCTATTGGTTCAAGTCAATCGCTTCTGGTCTACTTTAAGACATTTCAACTGTAGACAGTACAGGCAAAGGTTAAGAGAAAGATTACTGCCTTGCCAACTCCATCAAACATACAGAAAAACCTTCCTGACTGTCAATCCAGGCTTGGGCTCCATCCAATTGTTCACAGTACTGATACGAATTAAGAGTTAAAAATTAATTCAGGAAAGTTAGCTTAGGTTAGGTTAAAGTGGCTGTCTGTGCATGGGAGTTGCCGCAGGACACACTGACGTCTTAACCCCAATCCCCAGAATTTTAAAAGTAACGTAAACCCAGAAGTGACACTGTCAGCTTTATATGAGCTAAATTACTGAAAACATTTGTTAAAAAAGTACAAAAACTGTCTAAAATGTTACATTTATAAATCCAATACAATTCTAACATTCCATTAGAAGATTACATAAAATAATGGAATCGAAAATCTTTTGGATTTATCACCATTTGAAATCTTTAGTGAGACTGTGAGACTCACTTCTGGGAATTAGGGTTAAAATGGATCCGTTGCGATACCATAAGTAAGATACCATACTGTAAGTCGGAGCGAGCTAAACGAGCCAATTGGTTTTTTGAATCAACCCCATATGTCTCTGATGTTGAGTGAACTGAGATTATGCAAGTTTTCAAAGAAGGGAGAGCCTAGGAATTTTCATCTTTGTCTAGAAGAGAGATGGTGACTTATGGTCTCCTTGTCCATATCAACTGAGACAATAGTCTCAATTGGCAAGACCTGTTTGGTTATCATGATGTCCTGTCAAAATTGAATGAACATCTGTGTTGTCTGGGCAGTGAGACAAGTGTCTTAGTGTACCTGGGATGGAAAGTATCAGCAAATACACAGCAAAACCTTCTTGATTGTCTATCCTGGTTTGGCTGTCGTTTGTGCTGGCTCACTGCAATTCGAACACAACTGTTTTTTCTTGGTGTCGTTGCAAGTGATTATGTGTTTTCGTTCAAGTGATTTCTTTTTCATTTCACTTTGATTGCAATTTTCATCAACAGTCACCATTCAGTTCAGAAATGGGTTGGTTTTGTTAAAATTCAGTAGTAAAAAATTTGGTCCATGAGGTTTTTCCATTCATTCATTTTTCATTGATTCGCTTGGAACTCATAGATTGAACTTCTTCTTGTATTTAGTTTCATTGAAATGGTTCCAAAGGGTCTTTTGTTCAATATTCTTTTGCTGGGCAATCGAAATAGTGCTGACATGATGCTCGGACTCTACGATTTCCATTTTGATGGACATTTGCTTCAGATGACCTTTCAGAGACATTGAAATTACGGTAACGAAATCGATGAAATTAAAACTGCAAATGATCTGCTGTTCTAGTATTGGGACCAGTGGCGTACACATGGAGGGGTTTGGGGTTTAAACCCCCGCAAACAAAAAAATTGCTGGTTCAAAATCCTATGTGCGCTACTGATTAGGACTATAAACATTAATCACACTTTTGGCCTCCTTCCCTTTAATTTCATCTTTATTGAAGAAAAACTCTAAAATATTTCATTTTTTTTTTCCCTGTTGGTCCTTTTTTGCTGCGCACTCAAACTAAACTAAGTCAAGCTTTCATAAAACTGTCTGAAAAGTGTTTTAGTATAAGCGATCGCACTTATAGAATGCGAGATACAGATTACTAAAGCCATTTATTGGGAAAAATAATGGATTTCATTTCAGTACAATTTCTATAAATAAATTTTGATTGAAAGTTAAAAATGAAATTAAATAATTAAATTAATTAAATTGAATAATTTATGAACTTAACTAAGTGAAGTAAAATTCAATTAATAAGTAATTGCAACTAACTTAAATAGTTTATTGAAAATACTTTATCCAATCAAAATGTGTGATAAACTATTTTATTGAAAAATTGAATGAGCGCCAATTAGTTGATTAATCTCAACAATAACCAAAATTTAGCATTGAGAGTAAACAATGAAACTGATTAAAAGAATCAAACCATCCAAAAAACAATGGATTTCATTTAATTAAAAGTTTTATAAATAAATTTGGATTGAAAAATAGGATTTCTTCATTTTCGGCTCTTCATTCATTAATCAAATAATTGATTAAGTTAACTAACCAACTAAAGTAAAATTTATAAATAAATAATTGCTTACTTACTTAAAGAGTTTATTGCAGATATTTTATCAAATGAATAAGATTTAAAGTTAAAAATTATTAAGTAGTTCGTTCTTCATTTTCTACTTCATTCAGAAATTGAATAATTGAAGAAGTTATCTAACTAAAAAAATGTATAATTAAATTAATAAATAATTGCAACTTAAATAGTTTACTGAAAATATTTCATTCAACTAAAATTTGGTTCACTGACAAACTATTTTATTGAAAAATTGAAGGAACGCCAATCATTTGATTAATCTTAACAATAACCAAACCGTAAGCATTGAGAGTTAACAATGAAACTGGTTTAAAGAATCGAACAATTTTTTCTCCTGCCTACCAATAAATAAGGAATCAAATAATTTGCATTCTAACTAAAAGAATTTCAAAACTTCAACACGATTCCATATTCAGGAAAATTAAAAATAAATTCATATTTCAAGTGTCTGTCACCATTTGTCAGTGCGTGACGTGCAACATCCTGTGCCATTACATACCGAAGCGGTATGGCCAACAAAATGACCAACAAAATGCATCCAATTTGCCACTAAATTACAACAGCTTCCGTTACATTGCACACGCCCGCAAAATTCTCGACGTATTTCAGTTGCAGTGCGTGCAGTACCCGAGAGGCAGTCAGTCATTTTTCCAGCCTGAGGCGAATGGTGGCAAAATTGGCAACAAAAACGACCACATGAAAGCATTCACACCTGTTCGCACAGCGTTTGTATTATTTATGTTTGCAATATTTACATGTGTCTGTGTATTTGTGTGTGTGTGTATGACAGTTACCGGACAGTAAATGGTCGCTGAAATGGCAAAACTAAAATTTGAATTTTCTCTCGGTTAATTTTTCTTTGCAAATTTTCTGTCATAAATCAGTTGCAGCTCGTTGGAGCACAAAAAACTCACAGTGGCTCACTGTAGTCGTTCATCCATTTGGAATGTGTTTATTATACTCTGCCGGACAATGTGTCATGTCCGCGACTTCATGCTGCACCTAATGCGACTTTAAGCCATGCCGACACCAAACTGTTGGCTGCTACTTCTAAGCCAGCATATCATTTTTTCTTCTTTCAGTTTTGGTTTGTATTTTTTTTTGAATTGCCTTTCATGCTGATGGCAGCATGAAAAAACGTTATAAAATGAAACCAAAAAAACAACATTTTTATATTTCACTCCTCTTTTTTTGCACATTTTTTCGAGAACGCCAAAAAACTACAAAATAAGAAGAAAAAATGAAAACCCCAGCTGACGACTGCAGCCGAATGGTTCACCTGTTTTTGGGTCACTGGTGTTGGCCTTAAAAGCGTAAACAGTTGCATGTAGAATTTATTACCCACTACCGTTGCCGCATACCTGTGTGTGTGTGTGTAATGTGTAAGTGTACGTAAGTGTGTGTTCAGCGTTGCTAAGAGGAAAGCAATTCGCCCCCAATAAACATTCTACAAAATATTGCAGACATTTATTTAATCTCTGGCCGCCTGCACGTCAAATGCGCACAACACGCCGCAGCAAACTCTGTCCACCACTACTGCCTTCCCCCCAATATTTATGTAGCACTGCGTGTATGGGAATTTTTTCGCGCCACCGCTGCCAGCAAAAATTGCGCCATACAGGTTTCGTTGGCGGCGTTAAGTGCTGACCGGCTGGGTTTGTTAGCCTAGTGGCACTTTTACATGCAACATTTGCACATAGTAACCTATGAGCTTCTCACATACATATATGTATATGTATGTATGTGTATGTTTATATGTTTTATGCATTGGCGCACGCAACGAAGGATTCTGTTGGTTACATAAACTGTGCGTGGCCAATTGGGTTTGCAATGGTTTTTGAGTTTAAAAGTTATGTACAAATTGAAACTCTGCGTGCGCCACTGGTTGTATGTTTGTATTTGTTACTTGCAAAAATATGCCAAGAGGCATAAATATTTGCCGTATATGCGCAACAGTTAAATATTTCATGGCGCTATGAATATTTGAGTACTGAGGCAACAACAGTAAGAGCAATAAAACCAGTAACCAAATATGCCAAACGTAATGAAGTCTTCTGCGTTGTAAGAGTAAAAAAAATTTGTACATATGCTCAAATGATTAAAGAGTTAAAGTGTTCAAGTTCATAACGCATTTTTGTTCTGCATGCAGCAGAAATATATTTTTGTGAATATTCTACTTAAAATTTTAGCTGTCAATGCTTTGTGCATACTTTTTTATTGAATTATAGAGCCATGACTATGACTACGATTGATTCGATTATTTATGTTCTGGTAAAAAATACCCGGAATTCTTCAATAAACGAAAACGGTTCAATAATTCATTGATACTTATTTTATTTTATTCAAAATAATCTCCAATGTAAGCTTCACACATGTTCCCACACTTCCTCCAATCTTGAAAACACTTTTCATAGGATTATTTCGATATTGCCTTCAGCTTCTTCTGCGAATTCTCCTGTATTGCCTTAGTCGTTTTAAAATGTTTTCTTTGAAGTGATACTTTGAGTTATGGGAATAGAAAAAAGTTAAATAATAAAGGCAGTCAGAACATATTTTTCGAGCCATGTGAGATGTGTAAACCAGTGCGTTGTCATGGTGAAGAAATCACAAGCTATCCTCTTGCTCTCAAATGCTTCAATGCTTGTAAGGAATACAAAAACTCAGGCAAACGCTTTGCTGAACTAAATTCAACAGATTCGAAATTAGCAAAACACAACAAATACACTTGAATTATTATGCACAAATTCGCGACAGATGGCGCTTAAAGAGATATTTTAACAGCAGATGACAAATATAGCAACCTAGAAAAAGAAAGATTTCTATAATATCTCAGACGATAATTATATAATTTTTTTAACAGAAGGTAAAAGTTATCACGCATTATGTGACATTTGATTACAATCGCATTGAATTTAAAGTAACAAATGTGTCAAAACCATTGACTAAGTAGCCCTCAACTCTTCAAGGAATAGATAACTTCTTGTGAGTCAAACTGCCAAACATTTGTCTTTCCTGTTGATTTTTAGACCAATTACACTGCGCAATAAAACCAAAGTTTTTTTTTAAATAACAAGGTTCTGACAACGGATTATGGTAGAGGGGACCAAAAAAAAAATATACTTGTATCGGCGTTTTGAAAGTTTACGTTTGAATTTATTTTTAGGGGGTCAAAGTTTTCCCCTTTTCGCGCATTCTTATGGTGAATCGGCATACGAAAACCATGTAACATGACATTTTAGGTATATGATGTGTTCAGTAATTTGATGTATAACACGACGAGGAACATTTTTGTGGAGCATTTCAACCCTGTAGCGCCTATTTTTAGGGGTCAATTTGACCCTTTTTTCTTCTAAATTTCCAAAAAGGTCCTATAAAACACGACTTTTTAAGGATAAAATGTACCACAAAAATATTCGCCATAAAATTCTACTGTAGGTCTCTGAATACATGAAAGCTCAGAAATTAACTTGAACGCCAGAATTAAGCCAGAACTGAAAATGTGTTTGAGTGTTTATTTCGTACTTAATCAAAATTGGTACGTTGCCAGAACCTTGTTATTTGTTTTTGTGTTGTGCAGTGTTATTTGTTCGATAATGACTTTTGAGTAAATTATACAATTTATAGAATTTTCTCGCACCATTTAAACTTTCAAAGTAGCTCAAACCAGTGCAATACAATTTTCTGGTCCACCATGGCGTATGAGTAACATGAAAAATTGCCATCAGGCAGACTGCCCACCCAAAGCAACTTTGATGAGTAAATCAGTACAATTTAAATTATTAACTAAACAATTTCATTACATTAACACTGGAGTGCCCAAAGGGGTCAAAAAGACTTCATTGAGTTTGTTTGCTTATTTTTTTTTTTTTTTTATTATAGAAAAACTACGAAAATTACAGGAATTTTATTATATTATTGCATTGATTTTGGAAAAATCTTCTTTTACTTTGATTATATTCGAAAGCCAAATTAAATAAAAAATAAACCAAAAATTAAATGAAAATTACATGAAAAATTAAAAAAAAATTAAATAAGAAACTAAATAAAAATTAAATGAAAAATTAAATAAAAATTAAAAAGTTTTTTAAAAAAATTTCAATCTTGAAATAAAATTAAATTAAATAAAAAATTAAGTGAAAAATTTAATAGAAACTAAAAATATTATTAAAAAATTTCAATCTTAAATTAAGAAAATTTTGAAAAGAAAATCTTCTTTTACTTTGACCACATTTGAAAGCCAATTAAATAAGAAATAAACAAAAAATTAAATAAAAATGAAATGAAAAATTAAATAAAAAATTAGATAAAAATTAAAAACTTTTTTAAAAAATTTCATTCCCAAATTAAAGAAATACCAGGGATTTTATCTATTTATTGCATTGCTTTTGGAAAAAAGTATTCTTTTACTTTAAATATATTTGAAAGACAAATTAAATTAAAAATTAAAAAAGAAATTAAATGAGAATTACATGAAAAATTAAATAAAAATAAAAAATTTTCATTCTCTTGTATTATAACATAATTCAATATGGACAGTCAAATTGTCCTAGTTAATTGTTGTTGTTGTATTTGCACATAAATCTATTGCAAATTACATAGCGCTGCTCCCTACAACAACAGCAACTGAAACAAAATCGTTTCTAACTAATACTGCTAACAAAGTTACCAGTCAATTTGCAACAACAATTTCAAAAACAACAACAACAACATCCAGCTGCTATTTCCATTGGTGTAATGAATGACGCAATGATTTGTGCAACAATGACATGTAGCAGCGAGGCAAATGTGCAGTTTTGTTGTTGCTTTTCTTTCCATTCAGTGTGTTCAGCAGTGTTTTTATTGTTGCAGTTGCTGCCCACTAGCTGTGCTTACTGCTGACCGCTGGCTCGTTAAGGTGTTTAACATGCAACAACAACAACAACAACAGAAAAAACAGCAGCACCTTCGTTGTGACGACATGTTGCCATTAATTTTGCAAGCCAACAACAATTTTTCATTTTTCACCTGCTTTTCGCCGCACACACCTCTTCGCCAACGACTCTCGCAACGATTGTTCGTCTGTTTGCCATTGCACTACACTGCATATACTGGCCACACCCACAGCTTTAACACGTTTGCGTGATTTTCATTTTTTTCGTTGCGTTTGTGTGCTTCTTTCGTTCATGTTTTCTGTTCTGCGTTTTCACTTATTACGTGAGTGAGCATTTCCGCTTTTGGCTGACGTGCAGTGCTGTTGTTGTTGTCGTTGTTCTTGTGCATTGTCGCTCAGGTGACGTAAACGTAAATTGGCGCTGACTGATTGTATTTTCGTTTTAAGGTTTATTGTTCTTTCGCGTTCGCTTTCTGCGGCAACTAGTGTTGCTTTCTTGTCTAATAATCGCATGAACTCTGACATATTCCTGACGAAAATGCAATTAGTCTTCGACTTTGTGCCACGATGTGTGTCGCTGCGTGTTGATAACTGTTTGCCTGTAATGTCGAACGACAGCTGACTGATAAAAAATGCTGTTCTGCTTTGACTGATGGATGAAGTGAGCACGTGACAAAAACGTGAACGTGTTTCAGGCTTTGTCCTTTCCCTGACTTGTGCGCTGAACTGCATTGGGAGTGTTTCAATAAAAGTGCAGAATTTAAATTGTTTGAGAATTGTTTTTGCTATGAAAGTGGCACAGCTCTAAATTGGAAGCTGTCGTCTATGATTTTGTAATTTATTAAAAAATGAACACAAAGGAAGAATGTGTGAAAATCCTTTACAAACAAGGGCCAAGTAAGGCTGAGATCGCTTACAAAGTTTGCCTATTCTTTGACTGTGAAAATGCATCTAAAGCGTCAGCAGTTCAAAGAATGATCAGTAGTTTTGAAGAAACTGGATCGATTATAGAAATCGACTTAATGGCCGTTTTTTTGAAACCATTGCTAATGTAAACGAGAGTTGTTGTAAAACAGAGAACATCGGTTTGATATTTGATTCACCAAACCTTAAAATTTCGCAAAGCTTTACGCAGCGACTTCTGACAAAGATCTCTCTTCCAGAAATCCAAGATTCATCTCACTCAGAAGCTCAAACCAGCAGAAAGTGTACACTGCCGGATATTCGTTCAATTGCTGACACAGAAAAGTAAAAAGAATGCCAGTTATTTAGGCTAATTTTTTTATCTAAATGGGTTCATCAACAAATAAATTGTTGAGTTAAGGATTAAAAAAACCGGCACTTGATTTATGAAAAACAAATTCAACCACAACAAAAAACTGACTGGTGCAGATTTTGATCATTTTTGGTTCTTACTTCGTTAACAATGAGACCGGAAATGCAGCGACTATGAATTATTTTGGCCTGATAAAATTTTTTTAATTTTTTTTACTAAACCTTGTGAATTTTAAGAAGTTATAAAAATATATATTAATACAAATATATATTAAAAAATTTAATTAAATAAATTTTACGCAAGGATTTCTTCAACAGGATCACTAACCTGTGACAGTTAAATAGATTTTGAATTGTGAAAACATTTTGGAATTTGTTTTTAAACATTGTGGATTTTAAAAGCTATCAGTCATAAAAAATATAAGTCAATATAAATATATATTAAAAAATTTAATTCAATAAATACAACGCAAGGATTTCTTCACAAGGATCACTAAACAGTGAAAACTAAATAAATTTTGAATAGTGAAATCATTAAAACGTTTTTTTTTATTAAACCTTGTGTATTTGAAGAGGAACTACTAATTATAAATAATATAAATAAATATAAATATATATAAAAAAATTAAATTAAAGAAATTTTACGCAAGGATTTCTTTATCAGGACTTGTAAAAAGTTGTTTGCAATTTCCGCAAAAAAAAAACTACGTTGACACTGATGCAATGACAATGAAAATGTATTTAAATAAAACTTCTATGCTTCGTGAATGTTGCATGTGAACAGCAAAAACAGCAACAATGGCTGCAAATGCAGTTTTCACACACACACACACACACAGACATGCACGCATACTTGTGAAAGCTTATGCAAATATGCGCTTGTAGAAATCCGCAAAACCCAACCAACATGCTGACAGCTGGACAGACACAAGCAAATACGCACGCATAGACAGACAGACAGGCAAACAAGACAGACAGACAGACAAGCAAGAAAGACAGACAAGCGCGGCAACAGCAGCTGCGGAAATGGATTTCAATAAATCCAACAGATAAAACCAACCAAATCAGCACTGCAAATGCTTTTCAGCCGCCACTCACGCAACGCTCACCGCACTGTCACACTCACACACACAAACACAAACACTCACACACACATGGACACTGGTGCGCCAGCAATGTTGTCGAATGTTGTAAAATGTGTTGGTGGTTGGATTTTGTGTTAGTTCGAATGCACAATGGGCGGCAGTGCAGGCACATTGCACGTTGCACATTGCAATGCAGTGTGCTGCATGCAACAACAACCACAGCAATCACACATTTAATGACAACAAAAGCAGTACAAATCGAATTGCATTGACTGCCGTGAGTGCCGTTGCTCACATGTTTGCTTGCATTGGCGTGTGGCGACTTGGCGTGTGTGTCTAATAGCATTTCAGACAACAATAACAACAACAACACTAACAATAATCGTTGGAAATGCGCTTCACTCTAATTGCTCTTTAGATGCTGCTGTTGTTGTTGCTGGTTTGCTGCGGTTGCTGCCAAAACTGAACCAAGTGTAAGCTTAGCCACAGCAATGCGAACAGACAACATGCAGCAACATGCATTCACAGCTAATGACATTAATGTGCCAAAATGTTGCCACCCGTTTTTTCGTTCCATCTCTTCCTAGTAGTCACTGTGGAATTCGCCCGGTTGGTGTGTTGTCAGTTCTGTTGTCATTTTGTCTGTTTGGCCTTTGTTGGTTGTTGGTGCATTGCTTTTGTGTTCATGCTTTTCGGTCAAATTCCAAAGCATTTTATGTTTTCTCCCGGGAGCTGTGCAAATGTTTAGCAGTTTGTGTTGTTTAGCTGAAGTTGTGGAATAGTCATTTTAGTCATTTTGAAATGATGCTTTTTATCTGCACGGAATTGGCATAATGCATTCACAATGCATTCCTATTTTTTATAAAAATTTTGGATGGTAACTCTATATAAAAGTTAGGTTTATCATGTCTACAAGACTATCAGTACTTAGTTTGAATACCAGCAAATTAAATTTTTTGATATCTTTAGTCCCTTAAGAGCTTTTAAATGAATCAATTGGGTTATAGACGTTCAGATCTCTCTTCAGTGGTCTACTGACTGCTATCTCTATCTTTACTATATACTATCTTTCCAGTCTATTCAGAGACTCTTTTCATCACCAGTTGAATGTGTGCACACAAATTCTGTGAGGCCAGTCGAGCGGCATATCACTTTGAAGTGCTGCTCGCCAGTAAACTTGTTCTCAGCGCTGGAGACAGTGAGAGTATCCAGAAGAGGCCTTCTTAAAAGTCTTCCACCTGAAAGAGAAGGAAGCTGTTGATGCTCAGTGTGCTGAGCTTATGTCTCGCCGCAAGTATCAAATTGTTATCACAGATCGATCGGAATGGAGGAACAACTGCAGGAAGGACTTTAAGCCTGATTCGGCACAGGTGTACACGAATGGGTCACTGATGGACACTGGCTCTGGCGCTGGAGGTCACTCTGACTTTGATAACATTCGACTTTCCTGCGGCAGAGGGAAAGGTGTAGGTGTAACATATATACGTATTTGCTCTGACGTTCAGGCGGCTATCAATGCAGACAAGATCTACAATTTGCGAGGGGCTGTTTGCAGACTGAACGAGCTAAGCACTGACAATGTTGTCACACATCTGTGTGTACCTGGGGCCAATGAAAGGCAGATGAGCTCGCCACAGCTGGAGATATGGTCCGCTTCTTAGGACCTGAACCAGAGAACCTGCACGAGGATGAGCTCAGGAAGCTCACATTGGTCGGACATGTTCAGCTTTGCAAAAACAACGCTCCGCCTAACTGGGATCCAGAGTTTATGGGAACCTTCTCAGGACGACTGCAAACCTGAATGCAACTGGTCACTGAAGACTGGTCCTGTCTTGTGACCAACCTACAGCACAGTTGAGTGTTTCGTGGAAACAGCCCCCTTCTGGCATGGCGATGAAATTGCACTTTACTTGCTTTACTCTCAAAGCTTCAAATTTTTTAATTTCTCTTATCTCTCTCTTCCCGAACTCCGAACTAATTCTCTATTCTAATTCTTGATTATTTTTCCAGTGCACTGTCTCAAAGCTTTTAAATTTCAATACCCCAATTCTTGATTATCTTTTCAAGATCTTTAAATTTCTAAATTCCTATTCCAGCTTATCTTTTAAAACCATTTCGAACCTTCTAAATTTCAAAACTCCAACTTCAAGCTCATCTCTTCAGCTTATCGCAATTTAAATCTCTTTGCAACCAAAACTCAATCATGCTTCTTCTTACTCTTAAGTAACTACTCTTCAACACAAAACCAATAGAAACTTCTAAAGTCGTTTAAAACCCCATTTCAACAATACTGCACCCCACAGAGATAAACCAGCCAGCCAACTGCAACTGGGTGCACGAAGCGAAAAGGCAAAATAATTTCCAAATGAAAACCACATTAAATGTAATGAAGCAACTGTTGCAACGAATGTTTTTACCCTCGTTGCACTTGGCCGCATCGAGGCAAAAAACTTCATTGGCACTGTGACAAAAAGCCAATTCAGCTGGTCATGCAACAACTGGCCGTGGACGGACAGACAGACAGAAGTTGCCACACCACACGAAGTGCAAAATCAACAAAAGTCGCAAGAAATTCAGCGGCAAATTGCCAAAAAAAAACAGTTGTGCAGCCACTGTCAAAGTCAACACGAAACGAAACAAATCAAAGGCACAAAAACCAACAAAAACGAAATACATAACTAAGAGGAGCGGCAGAGGAAATTTAACGAAAGTGCCAGAGGCAAATGGAGACGCAGCGTTGTCGGTTCACTCGAAGGATAATAAATTCATTTTTATGCGTTTTGAAGCCAGTTAGATATATGTGTGCGTGTGGAGAGTGTATGCGTGTTTGTGTGTGTAACTGTTCGCTGGTTGAAATTTATAAAAGTCCAAACTCGTCGAATGGAAACTAATTTATTTTCATGGCAACATCAGATGGCCGCAAAGGAGTAACGCAATGAAATGTAATTTTTTTGTGCGGTCTTTGCGCTTTGCTATCTATTTGTGAGAGGCCATATTTCTATATGTGTGTGTGTGTGTGTGTGCGTATGACTGCCAGCTGCGGTTGCGGCGAAGGCGCAAAGAAGGTCACCACTTCGAATGTTCTTTGTAATGTTTGCACGAATTTGCTATTATTTTTGTTGTACGCCAATTTTTGCGTTGTTGTTGTGGAAAAATTCCATAATTTCATTATGGTGAAATGGAAATTAAAATTTAAATATAAATAGAATTTTATGCTGTAAAAAAGAAAAACCATTACAGCTAAACAAACTCGATGAGTTTTTGCAGTTCAAAGGTTGTCCGATGCAAAGCGAGACATAAGAAAGCGAAAAGCATAGAAAGAACTAACAAAATTTTGTGAAAATTTTCAGTTGGACATGGGAATAGAAAATATATTACAAACATATTACAAATATATACAAATATACACAACAGCCGCGACATGAAAGCAATGAGATTTGGGTGTAGCACCAATTTTACGATTGCAGCAACAAATCAAACAATGGTGCAGTGTTGTTGCAAACAATTGAGTTGTGTGATGGATGCAGGTAGAAAAGGAACACAGTTCGATTGAATCGTTTAGTTTGAAATGTGGCTGTTACATAAGTTACTAGAATTACTAGCTTTGCCTGTAAGTTTGAAGTCAATGGACCCAATACATCAAGTTTATTCCTACAAAATGGAATTGAAGCAGTGAAATTTGGAATCTTTGGGACAGTCTGAAAAGCTTTGAGGCAGTTTTAATAAAAAAGCTGAATTGAAGTATTGAATTTTTGGAGCTTTGAGACAGTCTGAAAGATTAAAAACAAGTTGGAGTTTTAAAAAATAGGAATCTTCAAGATAATTTTTAAGATAAGCTTGATTAAAGTATTGAATTTTGGGAGCTTCGAAACGATCTAAACAATAAAAATGGTGGAGTTTTTAAGGTCAGAAGCCTTGTAGGAGATTTTAGTACCAATTTTGATTAAGTATGAAATAAACACTTAAACACATTTTCAGTTTTGGCTTAATTCTGGCGTCCAGGTTAATAGCTGAGCTTTGATGTATTCAGAGACCTATAGTAGAATTTTATGGCGAATATTTTCGTGGTACCTTTTGTCCTTAAAAAGTCCTGTTTTACAGGACATTTTTGGCATTTTATAAAAGAAGGGTCAAATTGACCCATAGAAATAGGAGTTACAGGGTTAAAATGCTCCACAAAAATGTTCTTCGTAGTATTTACATCAAATTGCTGAACACATTACATACCTAAAATGTGAGGTTACATGGTTTTCGTGTGCCGAATCACCATAAGAATGAGCAAAAAGGGGAAAACTTTGACCCCCCTAAAAAAAAATTCAGACATAAACTTTCAAAACGCCGATACACATATATTTTTTTTTGGTCCCCTCTACCAGAATCCGTTGTCAGAACCTTGTTATTTTAAAAAAAGTTTGATTTTGTTGTGCAGTGTTATTTATACCAAAATCCCAAGAAATAAATACTACAAGCGCTTATCTATGAGGAGAATAATATGCACACATACTGTACATATTGTACAGTCCATACACACACATTTACCTACATGGATGCTTCGACCAGCACGTGACATTTAAAAATAGTCGCTGGCTGGCACACAACGGCCAAGACACACTGCGACTTACAATGAGATATGTGAGGCTACACGAAAAGCCTGCAAGGAGCTTAAGGCTGCAGCGTATATTTAAAAACTCACACAGACACAAAGCTGAGGCGGCAGCGTGTGCTGTGGAGCGGTAAATTTGCGGTAAAAGCAAACTCTCCCAGGATGCGAGTCTCATTTGTTATGCACTTCTGTTGGCAACTTACAAAATGGTGTGTGGCATGAGAACTGCCATGGATAAACTTTTTGTATATATTTTTTACTTTTTTACATTTTCAAAACTGTGTGAAGTAAGAAACTTGAATAAAAAAGTAAAGTAAAAAATCTACAATTTAAATGTAGTAATTGCAAAGTACGAAGAAATATTTAATTGCAACTGTTGCCAGAAAGAAAAAATTATACCAACATTTTTTCTGCATTCGTTGTTCTATTCGTTTTATTAGCTCTCAGCACGTTCACGTTGATTTCTGTTTCATGTCCATGCAATTCTTTTTTAAGCTTTTAGCATTTTAAAAAAGATTTTTTCCATGCGCTTGAAGTGGTTTTTTATTGCATTGTAGGCCGCACGTAATGCGCGCGTCGGCCTTGGTTGGCTCTCGAATGCGACTCTCGATGCGGTTAAGCTTTAATGCGCAGAGCCCATTTAATCTCGCTGCTTTCCAATGGGCATTTTATGTGTCATTGTGTTGCATAAATAAATTGAAAATGATATTTTCTTTTATTTTGCATATGAATGCCAAAGCAAATGTTTGTAGGGAGTCACGGGGCGTATGAGTAACATTTAACCGTGAATAAAAAGTCATGAATGCAAAACAATCTATAAAAGTGGCAAATGAGAGAGAATGCATTTAGTTATTTATTATTCACATTTTGCGCTTCGTTGGTGTTGGGCCCTTGGGGCGTATGAGCAACAAATTGAACTGAAATAGATTAAAATGACCAACAAGTCTAACTTTTATCTTAAATCACTAACCAATCATTGTGTTGCTGATGCTCAACGATTTTAATGATTTCCCACTATGTGTTCAACACAATACGTGAATTTTTTTTTTGTTACCACCCAGCATCATGTGAACAAAATCATAAAAGTGCACTTTCAAGTCATGGCACCAATAAAAACACAAAATAAACCGCACACAATCACTCAAACATACGTCAGACACTTGAAGCGCGCGCAGTACTTGTCACTAATGACAATCGGCAAATTTGTCGGACGATCGTATTTCCATTGATGGCACATAACGTGGATTGCATTGTGTGCAGTGTCGACATAGTGTGGCAGCAATGCGCGTTGCATTGCTCTCACATTTTGCTGGCGACATCATTTCGTGCATCATAATGCAATGTCGCGCTGTCTGGTACTTTTTTATTGTCTGTGTGCGTGCGTGTGTATTTGTAGAGCATCTCTTGTGCACCATCAGCAGCGATAATAGTGAACGTGAGTGTGTCAGAGTGCGCGTGAGTGGGAGTTTCTGTGTCTGTGTGTATTTTTGCTTATGGGTATCGCCATCAATCGTTAGTGTCATTAGCATTGTTTATGTGTGTCGTTATCTTTTAACTGTGCAGCACTTATGCGCAACAACAACAACAACAACTGGGCTGTTCGAGTTGACAACGACAGTGATAACCTTTAGTGTTTATGATGTGTCTGCCTCAAGCGAGAAGTGTGTGTGTCGATGAGCACTTAAAGTGACACAGTGAGTGAGTGGAGGCTTTAAAGTTTTAAAGCATAGTTAATGGAATGTAAAAAGTTTAGTTAAAGACTTTTTTAAGTATTTTTTTAAGTTCCTTGAGTGAAAGTTTAAATTGAATGCAAATAGTTTTGTGTGAGATATGACGAAAAACTTAAACTTTCAACCAATTTGTACTCCCAAGAATTTGCTTTCGACCCCAAAGTTGCCTGAGAGCAACTTCACCTATTTGTCATCTTATACCAAAAGCTACGATTGATTTATGGATTTAATTTAAGTAGCCACCAACAAATTAATATTTTTAGAAGTGAATTCAAAGCAAATTGCAAAAATTTTACTGTTATGCCCAAAATAATTTCCAATAATTTGCAGCGATATCAGGGAAAGTTTGTGTTCTAATTGAAGTCTACGAATTGGGCGCGTTTGATCAAAACCCTGTTTCTTTAATAATGGTTAAATAAAATTAAAAAGTGATAATTTTGTATTTTTGCATAAATATTAATTAATTTTTCAGTAATTAGAAAATATTGATACAAAATTTATTTAACCCGTTCAAAGCTAAAATTGTTCAAAAGTAAAGTAGCTCTAAAACTCTAACAAAGAGGCGTGGCGACTTCAAATGTCGTGAGCACATTTCTTAGGCAATTGTTTCATGATTCAAATACCAAAACGTACTATTAAGACACAGGGTGAAATTCGGAGTCGAAAGGGTTAATCATTACACGGTGCTACAATAAATTTTATACATGAAAAAATCTATATACTCGCAAAACTAGGAGCCAATTGTAGTAAAACTGCGATTTTCGTTTTTTTCTCTGATGTCAGGATTTTTTTTAAGGACTTTGAAATTTCAAGGACATGTTTATTTCAAATTAAAAAATAGAATAGCAGAATAAGCATATATAAAAAAATAAATAAATAAAATAAAAAAAATTACACAAAAATAATAAAAACTAAAATAAAAATTAAAAATAAAAAATTAAAAAATAAAAAATAAAAAAATTACATAAAAAATTAAAAAACAAAATTAT
This sequence comes from Melieria omissa, assembly GCA_963971225.1. Classification (NCBI taxonomy): domain Eukaryota; kingdom Metazoa; phylum Arthropoda; class Insecta; order Diptera; family Ulidiidae; genus Melieria; species Melieria omissa. The sequence goes on from OZ020268.1 coordinate 26,845,815, forward strand.
AAAATATATATACATATAACAATCTAACAGAATATGGCTATCAAATGAAAGAAAAATCCTTAGAAAATTTAATGTTTTGGTGCAAAAGGACGAAGCGGTATTAAAAATTTCCTTTTAAAACGTTGTCCTTGAATATCCTTGGAAATTTCCAATAGTTTTTTTTGAAAAAAATATATCTCATGGACTTTTTCTCTCTGACGTCAGAATTTTTTTAAGAGGACTTTGAAATTTCAAGGACATGTTTATTCCAAATAATTATATAAAAAATTAAGCGCATTGAAGAATAACAAATGAAAGAGAGAGAAATGGAAGAAAGCGGGTATCAAATGAAAGAGAAAAATCCTCAGAATCTCAGAAAATTTTATGTTTTGGTGCAAAAGGACGAAGCGGTATTAAAAATTTCCTTTTAAAACTTTATCCTTGAATATCCTTGGAAATTTCCAAACGTGTTTTTGAAAAAAATATATCTTAATGACTAATATGTACATTAACACATCCTCGAATTTCGTCCTTCTAACTTTATTAGTTTAGGATATAAAAAATTTAATAATTTTATAATTCATTGCATTGAATGCTCAATTGCTGGGTCAATTAGTTTAGCTGCAATTAAGTACAGATAACAATTTGTTTTTCATAAATATTAATCATCATCTATATTAAAATTTTGACACCTTGTTGAATGGTGCAACGCTTCACTGTCAATGAATGACAGCTTTGCTATCTTGGAAACTCAGAGCAAGAAGCTCTCAAATTTTCAACATTCGGCAATTGAAAATACTTTAGATGAATATTGCATATGCATATTTATTGAAATCACATACGTGTTCAAATCAAATATGCACATTTTCAAGCAAATCCCTTTAAACATTTGTTGCACAAAAATATCAACACATCATACTTGGATGTAATTGAAGTTTCCTCTTTGAGGCGGCCACAAATTACAAATTCATTTACTCGCATATAACATGCAGTCAGTAAATTATTTGTTGTTATTGTTGTGCACATATGTGTTGATATGCAGCAAGCATGCAAAGCACACATGCATTGTGTTTGTGTATATAAAATGCACATTGCTCTTGTTGCATGCTCGCGTGTCACGGCATATTAATTATGCACTGGTGCACACGGCACTACAACAACATGTCCGTTTCTATACTTTTATCAACCAAAAAAATATATAAATATTTCATCAGGTCCAAAGCAGTGATTGCATGCGAATATAAGCTAAAACTGTCAACTTTCCAACGTAACGTCAGACAGTGGTCGTTGGAATTCGTTTAATTGAGCCCAAAAGCCATTAGAACGCATTAGTTACGGCTAAACTGTTATCTAACTGCATTCGAACACACATAAGTCATTACCGCCCCGAGTGCCATTAATCTGCGCGCAGTTCATTTATCTTACAAACAACACGGCTTAGTTGGAACAACATGGCCGCGGCACAGCCACACATACATACATACGAACAATAAATTTCGAAATCATTGAGGCGCAAAACCAATAAGACAGCAATCGATAGTTTTGGCTGTGCACACAAAAGTCCAGCTGGGTCCAACTGTGAGTGCTCAAACACACACACAGACACGCACACATACATGAACACAAAAGAAGTGCGAGTAAATGCGAGTAAATATTGTGTCTGCCCAGTGGCGAATGCATGTTTGCTCGAGCATTAAATTATTTTCCGGCGTAACAATGCAAAAGCCAAACACACAAACAGATACATTCAAATGTTTATATGTACGTAACATATGTAGGTAAGTATGTGCTCCAAGGCTCGGCCATTCATAAAGCAAAGAACAAAAATCTACGTGTGGCCTTTGCCTTCAACTCAAACACTCAAACACTGTGTAAGAGGCGTTTCGGCATAAAATACGCACACATATGTACATATACATATATACATACATACATATATATGTGCTTGCACATATATCACACACGCATTAATATTAATATTAATAATCGCAATAATAATCGATGTAATAAAAGCGCTGGTGGCAAATTGCAAACATAAAAGCGTCAGCTGTGCGTTTCAGTTGTGTTCGCTGTTTGTGGGCTTGTTTGCTGTCTTTGTATGTGTATGTGTGTGTGTTTGAGTATGTGCGGTCTTGGTCATTGTTCAATGTTAATGTGAGTAGTTCGAAAACACTAATTGGATATTTAATGTTGAGTCAAGAACAGTGAACATCTTTGTGCAGAATACTTTGTCTTTAGGAAGAATACTTTAAGATTAATGAGATTTCATACTGGGACAACTGTGTTGCATTGAGGCACTTATATATATAATATATTTATGTATGTTTGGTTAGGTAGGTAGGTAGATGTGTGGCTCCTTAACAAGAGTACATACCAGTAAATAGCTTGGCCCTTCAAGTTAGTAGGTTAAAACTATTCTGAGCCATTTATGAAGCATATTGGGTCTTCAGTGTCGACCGTAGATATGTAGGCGAGGTCGGCGGTATGATTAAATCCTTTTTTTGTCTGTGGTTACATTAGGCTATCTTGAGTGACACTTTATAGTCCTAAAATCGTATTAGATTCTCAGTGTCGACCTCTGATATGTCAGCGAGGTCGGTGGTATGACAGAACTGTGTTTTTTGTTTTGTCTTTGTTTACATTAGACTATTTTAAGTGGCCGCTTTACAGTCCTAAAAGCGTATAAAGGCCTCAGTATCGACCTGTGATATGTCAGCGAGGTTGGCGACATGAATTAACCTTCAGTGTTTATGTTTCGTCTTCAGTTACATTAGACTGTTTTGAGTAACACTTTACAGTCCTAAAAGCGTATTAGGTCTTGAGATATTTCAGCAAGGTCGGTGGTATGACAGAACCGTGTTTTTTGTTTTGTCTTTGATTATATAAGACTGTCTTAAGTGGCCGTTTTACAGTCCTAAAAGCTTGTTTTCACAACACAACGTTGGCTTCAACTGTACCAATTACTGTGAATACTGTGAATTACTGAATACCAAATCTTAAGTTGTCGTAGGAGGTTGTTGTTATAGAAGGTTGTTGAGGCTATCGATGCTAAAATTCCAAAATTAAGTAGTTTGAAAAGCCAATGTTTGAAGTTCATAAAACTACTCGAAACGAAAAATGAATCTTAAAATGAAAGTATTTTCTAGTTTTTTAGACTAACTTTGGTCCGCTGTAAACGAAACTGAAAATCGCAAAAAATTGTTTAAGCTTTCCAAAAATGTTGGAAAAACCTTTTTTTTCCCCTGTTATTTCAGTTATTACACATATCTCGTAATATATCTCCCCGACTAACACAAGCTGTGCATCGTTCAGAAAATTATATCAGGTGTACAACTTTGCTTCCGCCGTTTTTTCCAAAATTAAAAGCTTTATTGCGAAAAAGTGCTTACAGATGTATTATTCAAAGTATTGTCCGTCGCTAGCGACAACTTTCTCCCATCTTTCCGGCAATTTTCGGATCCCGGCTCGAAAAAAGGAGTCCTCTTTTGACGCTATCCATGAAGCAATCCATTTTTCCGATTCTTCGAAGGATTGAAAATGTTGATCTGCCAGGCCGTGTGCCATCGAACGGAATAGGTGGAAGTCAGAAGGGGCGACATCTGGGGAATACGGCGGGTGGGGCAAGACTTCCCATTTCAGCGTTTCCAGGTACTTTTTGACCACTTTTGCGACGTGAGGCCGAGCATTGTCGTGTTGGAGGATGACTTTGTCATGTCGAAATCACCATTTTTAAAACGTTGAAACCACTCCCGACACGTTCTTTCACTCAGAGCAGCATCACCGTAAGTTTCTGAGAGCATTCGATGCGCTTCAGCTGCATTTTTTTTCGAATTGTAACAGAAAAGTAAAACTTCCCGCAAATGGCGAGAATTGGGCACATAAACGGACATTTTCGAGCGTGAATAATACGAAAACAAGAACAACTGTCACTGAAACGGCGATGACAATTCGTTAGGCACTGTCCACACTCATTTTAAAGGCATTAAAATCTATGTATTTCAACCAGCCTCAGCCGGTACAGCCACCTATCGGAAAACGGCGGAAGCAAAGTTGTACACCTGATATCTAAGCATTTTTAGCGATATATTGATTAGATAGTCCAACTCAGATGAGGTTTGGGGAAGTTCCTGATGGTGAAAGTTGTAAAAAGGACCAAAAAATTTTAGGTAGGGAAAACATACATGTTTTGGATTTCAGTCTTTAGATTCATACATCTAAATTTGATTCCATTTCAAAGCTCTGAAAGTTCAAACAAAACAGCTTCGATAGCCTCGAAAACATCGGCCCAGAGGTAGTGAGTTCCACTGCTACTTGGTGCATGATCCCGCACTCTTCCAATTTTTTTCAATTTCTCCTGTTCTCTAAATAAATAAAATAGCCCAGCAACATATCCCAGTTAAAAAATTCGAACCGTCCGACGCCTGTAAGAGAAAGTACGAAAATACGAAAGTAGCGAAAATCAGCGCACTAAACCGATCTTAGCAAAGTCCCCAACCTTCCTGTTGTCACCTTCTTTGCACAACAGATGGCGCTAAGAGCGGTAGCTCATAACATCGGAGGCATCGTTCCTACGCGGTAGATGGCAATTTCATCACTCAGGACCAATCATCTACCCTGAAAGAAAAACTCAACCAATTAACGTAATCAAAACAGGGCAAGGACATGTAGAGGCCCTATGCTCCCGAAAGGATTTAACAAGGAAAACCAATTTGGAAAATAAAATGATGCAACTTTAAAATACAAGTTTTTATTTTTGTTTATACTTCATTAAAGTTATAATTCATACAATTCAATTTCATAGAATTTCTGTTTTAAATCAGAATTTGTAATTTCTGCAAACAAAAACAAAATCTTAGAATCCCTTTCATCAAAGACTTAACGCCATCGTTTACAATTTAATGCATAAAATTCACTAAAACTTGCCTTTAGTAAATTTGTTGTTTTGTTTTTTCAAAAGTGTCAACCTATATAAATGTACGCAACACATGTCAGGCATAAATTTTGTGCGCTAAATTTTGTTTTGCTGTCGCTGACACCGTTTGTCTGCGACCAAACCAAATTTCCGCCAACATAAATGTTGGAGCACGTACACCTCCGTGTTTTTGTGTGTGCGTGTGTACGTGCGTACTGTTCTATGTTTTATTAAATTTTAGCCCTCATTACGTACCCAACTTTGGCTACAAAAACAACAACACCACAAAACATTAAACAAACGCCAGCCACACAACGTAAGGTGCAAACATTTCCCATTGTGGCCACTGTCTGCTGGTGGCACAAACATACAAACACACAGACGCACATGCGAGCAACTCGCCACCGTTCTGCTTAGTAAATAGAAATTTTATTTGACTGTGATTTTATTATTACAAATTATGTACACAGTCTGGCGGCAGCTGAGTAAATCAGTGCTACAACATTCACACTCACACACACACTCACGTTAAATTTATACTAATGTAAAAAGTTTGTGTTGGGCAGCAGCTACATTGCGGCCAGTGGTGAGCGTTGGCGCGCGTTTTTATCAGCTTCCGGTCTGGCGATTTTACATGTTGGCGTGCCGTGGCCTTAGGTGAGTTTCGTAGTATGTGTGTGTGTGTGTGTTGGGGCCAAGTCATAATTTTTCACTTTCACGTGCTGTACGCACGCACAACTAGAAACACACACACACACACATACAAAGAAACCACCACAATAAAAGCCTAACGAAGGCACCTACCGACGTGGCCTATTTAACAATTTAGACAGCAGGTGGGCGTGGTAATCATGTGGCTCTGACAGCCTGCGGCAGCATACAGCGTAAGTTACCACTGAAGGAAGCAAAATTCAAAGAGTTTTGCAAATATTTTTTTTAAGCAAAAGTGAGGTTAGAGGTGCTGCCTGTTTGTTTATTTAACCTGTGTATGTTTGTATGTATGTGTGTGCAAAAATGTGCGTTCGGTTGCCATATTTCTGAATTACAAACCAGTCAAGACCCGATTTTGCTGCCTTATTGATGCAAATAAAGTTTAATAGAAATGAACAAAAGTTCACTGCCCCTGACCGAGTCTGTGCGTGTGTTTATGTGTGTGTATGTATGTGTGTTGGTCAACTTTTTAGATTAAAATTGTTAATGGGCAGCATTTTGATTTGGGTCAAAGTTAGATAAAAAAATGATTAATTATATGAAACATTTTTTATGATAAAGAAGTCAAAATAAATGCAAATAAAGTATATTAAATTAAATTCAATCGATAAAGTTGCTTACTCATTGCTATAAATTGAGGAATTCTACCATAAAACCCTACTCAGACAGCCAGCTAAATTGCGCAATTAAAAGATTTTCTCAATTCATACTCAATTTAGCTCTAAATTGATCTCAATTTGTAATATAAAAATCTCAATTTAGTTAATTGCAATTCACATCAATTGACCATAAATTGAGTTTGATTTGCCATGCAACTCTGAGTTGCGCTGTTATCGATTAACAAATTCATTCATAATAGACCAACCCAAAGCAAAAAATGAGAAACTGAAAGAAAACTGTGTGCATCAGTGATAATGTTGATTAAATATTAAATGCTCAGTAAATGTTTTTGAAAAGGGTTTTTATACATAAACAGAAAAAATATTTCTCTCATCGAAACAAAACCATGTTCGATAACATTTTCGATAACAGATAAATTGAAGTGTAAACTAAATTAAGGTGTGTGGGATTTCAATAAATGTTTTTAAAAAACGTTTTTTATGCATAAACAGAAAAATTCTTTCTCTCGTCGAAACAAAAACATGTTCGATAACATTTTCGATAACAACTAAATTGAGGTGTAAGCTAAATTTAGTTGTGTGAACAGCAAAAGCTATAAACTCAATTATGAAATAAATTGCCTCAATTTATTTGGCTCCCTGAACAAGGCATAACAAAGTCTGACCTTGACAGCATAGAGCTCTAACGTTTTAGGTGGCAACGCTGTCTATTTTTGACGCTTATGTTTTATTGAAGTCACACTTTCACCACAAACGGTTACACCATTCAACAAAATGTCAAGTTGTTACAATTTATATTATTATATCAGGTGTACAACTTTGCTTCCGCCGTTTGTTTTCCAAAATTAAAAGCTTTATTGCGAAAAAGTGCTTACAGATGTCCGTTGTCCGTCGCTAGCGACAACTTTCTCCCATCTTTCCGGCAATTTTCGGATCCCGGCTCGAAAAAAGGAGTCCTCTTTTGACGCTATCCATGAAGCAATCCATTTTTCCAATTCTTCGAAAGATTGAAAATGTTGATCTGCCAGGCCGTGTGCCATCGAACGGAATAGGTGGAAGTCAGAAGGAGCGACATCTGGGGAATACGGCGGGTGGGGCAAGACTTCCCATTTCAGCGTTTCCAGGTATTTTTTGACCACTTTTGCGACGTAAGGCCGAGCATTGTCGTGTTGGAGGATGACTTTGTCATGTCGAAATCACCATTTTTAAAACGTTGAGACCACTCCCGACACGTTCTTTCACTCAGAGCAGCATCACCGTAAGTTTCTGAGAGCATTCGATGCGCTTCAGCTGCATTTTTTTTCGAATTGTAACAGAAAAGTAAAACTTCCCGCAAATGGCGAGAATTGGGCACATAAACGGACATTTTCGAGCGTGAATAATACGAAAACAAGAACAACTGTCACTGAAACGGCGATGACAATTCGTTAGGCACTGTCCACACTCACTTTAAAGGCATTACCATCTATGTATTTCAACCAGCCTCAGCCGGTACAGCCACCTATCGGAAAACGGCGGAAGCAAAGTTGTACACCTTATAAAAAAAAAATAAAAATTTATATTATTATAAAAAATTTTAAACCATTTGCCAAACATTTCGCGATCTAAGAAATATGTGTAATTACTGCCAAAATTATTGTTCAACTGTGCAACTACATAATTCAATAAATAATCTTGAAAATGTAGTTAAGTGGTTCAACTGTTGATCGAGCAGTCTGTATTCGATCCCTTTAAAATGTTATTTCCAGAAGAGATAATATGGAATAACCGCAAGGATCGAAAAATTCATTTATCCCTGCAATCAATTTAAAAAATGATCGTCAAATTTGCGCAAAGAAATTCCATTGCTCATCAATCAGTCTTTATACGATCAGAAAAACCGATATGGAATGGCCGCCAAGATCAAAATAATTATCTAACCGTGCGATCAATTCCACAAGTGACTGCAAAAATCAAGCAATTAAGTTCGGTTGCTGATCGAGTTGTTCCTATTCGATCCCTTCAAAGCTTTGATACCAGGATAGACGATGTGGAATAGTCACCAAGCTCCAAATTTATGTTAAACCGCGCGATCAATCCAAACAATTTAAGCACAGCAGTTTGATTACTGAGTAATTACTTAGTCTCTGTAGGACCCTTTTAAAGTTTTATTTCAAGAAGACTTGAAAGAGTACGTAGAGTAAGACTTGAAGAGAGTGTAGAGGCCGTCAAGATCGAAAAGATCATTCAGCCGTGCGATCTAGCAAACCAATTGGATTACTGATCAATCAGTTTTTGTATGTTATCATCTTTTCAAAGCGATATTTCAAGAAGAGTTGATGTGAAAAGGCCGCTATTATCGAAATGATCATCGAACTATGCAATCATTTGAAAAAATCATTGCAAAATGCAATAAACCGATCGAACAGTGCCTATATGATCCTTTCAACACAATATTTCTAGAAGATACATTGTCTAGTGATCGCCATGATTGTGTAACTCAACACGCTTGGACTTTTTTATAGGGGCTGTAGTAAGCCGCTGGCTTGTGACAACAAATCAACAAAAATTGAGCAACTGAAGAACAGTTACAACAATTATTGTAACGATACTGCTTTTTGTCACTGTGCAAAGCATGCTTTTAGGGGCATTATAATTTCGCTAGAACATTCAATGATTTGCGATCATACTGGAAATTTTGAGTTCAACTACAATATGCGAGGACAATCTGAGCGACAAGAAAACAAGCTTTATTGAAGAAATTTTGTGTGTTTAATTTTTGAGCACAATTCAGAGAAACGAACAAGCCAACATTGAGGCCAGGCCGAACTAATTTTCGTAACATTATGCATACCTTTTCTGAAACCCAGCACTTACTAACTACTGACCTTCTAACTAATCTGTATTGAAACTCTCGGTCATTAAACTAGATCATTAAATGATCTATTAGAAACAATGGTATGGAAGTCATGCTATGCAAATAGCGTTTGGCAAGCGACGATTTATGCAGAAGCTGCGGAGACGACGATGCAGTAGAATCAGTCGAGCATCTGCTATGCCACTGCCCATCACTACAAAGACGATGGGTCCGGACTCGTGGGGCAAGGTTCTTTGATGGGCTCGCGGAAGTAGCAGACGAACAGATAACCGATCTACACAATTTTCCTCGCCAAGACCAAATGGTTCCCAAAAGATCCCGCTTGGATCTACAGGGATCCCAACAGATAGAGGAAGGCACCGGTTTTCTCCGAAAATGAAGGGATTCACAATGAACCCAACAGGGTCTCCGAGTGGAATTGCTTGCCGCACACACCCCTTTCGTAACCTAACCTAACCTATGGTACGGAATGTACATACTTTAATATTCAAAAAGATATCTGTCAAACCCTAAAAACACAATTTATTATTGAATTTTAAAATTTGGACACTTTTAGTCAAAAACCTGTTACATTTTTTTAACTAAATTTCAAAAAAAAATTCAGAAATTAGCTTACAAATTTGTATTCAAAAATCTTCACACACATTTCTATTAAACGACAAAATGTTTAACTGCTTTGTTGCAAAATACCAGCAAAACCATTAACAAGTTACATGAATTTCTCTCAAGTCCTCTTTAATCGTCATGCTCAACAATAACAATAACAACAGCAACAAAAACAACAACATCGAAATACTGCCCTACACGCCTTAATAATTATTTTCGCACGTTTTGCACCACAATTGCCACACAAAAATTGAATAAACTTTAAGCAGCCGTGGGCGATTCTCAGCTCCATTTGTTAAATTTACCAGCACAGCAACAAAGCCAAACAACAACAACAGCAATCAATGAAACAATGCCAAACAATGCCAAGAATGGCTGCATAACAGAAATGAAGCCACGACTACATCGAGTGGGTTGAATGAATGAATGTGCAGATTTTGATTGAAGGCCAACAGGGCGTATACGCAACCGTAAAAGTCATTTGAAAGTTTTAGGGTTTCGACAAGAAAAACAAAGAAGCAAAAAAGTCAGTGAACCGAAACGTGTAGCGCAACGGCAGTTAGGCAAAAATATTGAGATACATAAAACAAAGAAGAAGCAGCGCGGAAGGAGCAATGGCTGAAAGTGTGAAAGTTTGGGGAGAGGAGCAACAAGTGTTGCCTATTGTTGGCGTTAAGCAGACAATAAAAACACGTTAAGCATCATTTGACATAACAATGACAAAGTGATTAACTAAACGAAACTAAACGAAAAAACCCAACATTGCAGGAAATAAAAACAACATAAATAAAAGCAAAAAGTCACAAAGAGGAGACACAAAAAAAGCCTCTTGTTGTTTGGGTCTGGGATCTAAGGTCAAGAAAGCATCTATGTATGTGTAATATATCCTCTCGCCGCCCGGTCAGTGGGTGTTTCAAAGGCTTACAACTAATAAATTGGTATCGATTTGTTTCAAGTGAGGCCACATTTACTTTTACAATAAATTAAGGAAATCAGAAGTGATCAGCGGCAGCGACCCAAATGACAAAAGCAACATACGAACAGAAACCACTAAGAAGAAGCGACACAACAAATGGGCCAGAAAATTGAAAAACACCCCAGCGAACTTGACAGCCAAACGCAACAAAGGAAATACACCAAAGCGACAGGCCAAAGCCCACCTGAGCATTCGTTCCACACAAATGATGGCAATTGAACATTTTAAGCCACCCATCGAATCCAGCAACAACACGGCACAGCTTTCACCTTGTGGCATTTGGCCGCAGTTTTGGGTCGTTCACGTTTTGCTTTGGGCTCCAGATTGTTGGCGAAAAGTGTTGGTATATCAAGGGCTATCAATTTATGTTTGATACACACACATAAGTATTAAAGATACGTGTGTGTGTGTGGATGTGAGCACACAATCCCATGCAGCTTAGTCTTTTAACGTTGACTTATGTCTTTTCGTTGTCGTATGGCACCGCTGCCTATTGGCTTCGAAGAAGAATTTTAGCAGAAAGCAGCGCAAAAGTTTTGCACGCGTTTATAGAAATCAAATAAAATTGTCCTCGAATCTGTCTTTGATTTATTTAACCTCACATGCTGTAATTCAATGCTTTGTCTTTGTCTAAGCTTTGTCTCCCTTTGTGCACGAACTTGCCAGATGATGAATTGCCCAACACATAAATAACAAACAACAAAAATGCTCCCACTCAATCGACAACGCATATATCTACTGGTTTCATGCTTTTCCTACAACTATCTGCACAAATATTTGCTTGGCGCAAGGAATTCACTTTATTTTCTGCTTCCGCTGCAACTTCTGCGTTTTCTCTTGTTTTGCCATCTGTTCTTGTGTTTTTAGAAACTTGTTCACTATTTTGCAGTCAATTTGTCGTGTAATTTGTCATTTCCTGTAATTAAAATTAATATTGGTAGATTTTCAACAGCAGCAACAGTTTGTGCGCGCCTGTCATTCGTTTCGTGTACTGGCAGTGTCTGCGTTTGATTTATGTCTAAATTTGGTAAATTTTGTTGCTGTTGAAATGCGCAAAGCGAATTTTTTTGTTTGCTGTTTTGAATTATCTACGATTATTCCCAGCGGATTAGTGCTGATGTTTCAATTGATTTTCGTACAAATTGCTTTGGAATTTCGTGGATGGTCTCAGAGGACAACGGAAAGAAGATGGTTTTGATGACAGAGCTGTAAATTTAATTAACGCTTCTATTAAATTCGATTAAATTGGAAACAGAAAAGCAAAACTAAATGGGCAATTTTCGAAATTAACTTTTAAATTAGAAAAGATATAAAAGATGTGACAGATTCAAGTTGGTAGATTGGGTTTGGATAAATAAATTAAGATAAAATATTGACTTATAGATAGAATAAATAGAATAGGTAGAAAGATAAAATACCAGGTATGCGCCTATGAAACCGGTAACGACATCTAGCGGTAAATAGCCGAATATTTATAAACTTCGGAACCGTACCAAATGTCATGTTTACTTCTTCTGTCATATGTCAACAATATTCAGTTTACAATTTGTCAAGTTTCATCCAACAACGCATTGTTTGACGGTCCGGAAAATGTCGGATTACGTGCCTACAAATTACGATTTGCGGACACAGTTAATTTTGTGTTTCCATTTGAAGAAAAAAACCTTCTAAAACCTGGTGAAACGGTTAACGGTGAACGTTACCAACAACAATTGGCCGATTTGAACCGTGCTATACGCCAAAAACGCCCAGAATATGAAGCCAGGCAACACAAAGTGATTTTCCTCGATGACAACGCACCACCACACCGCACTAGAGTCACCAAAGAATTGGTTGCATCGTACAACTGGGAAGCTCTTGCTCATGCGGCTTACTCACCAGACTTGGCGCCTTCGGATTATCACATGTTCGCATCGATGGGCCACGCATTAACGGAACCGCGCTTCAATTCTCACGCAGAAGCCAAAAAATGGATCGATGATTGGTTTCAGTCAAAGACGAAACATTTTTTTGGCGAGGCATCCATAAATTGCCTGAGAGATGGGAAAAATGTGTAGCTAGCGATGGCCATTACTTTGAAGAATAAAATTGTAATCATTTCCTCACAATACCCGTGTTTTTTCAAAAATAATTACCGGTTTCATACCTGGAAGATAGATTAGATAGATCAGATAGATTAGATAAATTAGTTATATGAGATATATTAGATAGATTGGATAGATAAGATAGATTAGATAAATTAGATAGATTAGATGGATTAGATAAAGTGCATAGATAAGATAAATTAGATAAAATAAATATGATTAGATGAAATACATGGAATAGATAGAATAGATAGAATAGAAAAGGTAGATAGATAAACGATACAAAAGATAGATAGATAAAAGATACAAAAGATAGATTAGATAGATGAGATTAAATAGCTTAGATAGATTAGATAGATTAAATAGATTAAATAGATTAGATAAATGAGATATATTAGATAGATTAGATAGATTAGATAGATTATATAGATTATATAGATTAGATAGATTAGATAGATTAGATAGATTAGATAGATTAGATAGATTAGATAGATTAGATAGATAATATAGATTATATAGATTAGATAGATTAGATAGATTAGATAGATTAGATAGATTAGATAGATTAGATAGATTAGATAGATTAGATAGATTAGATAGATTAGATAGATTAGATAGATTAGATAGATTAGATAGATTAGATAGATTAGATAGATTAGATAGATTAGATAGATTAGATAGATTAGATAGATTAGATAGATTAGATAGATTAGATAGATTAGATAGATTAGATAGATTAGATAGATTATATAGATTAGATAGATTAGATAGATTAGATAGATTAGATAGATTAGATAGATTAGATAGATTAGATAGATTAGATAGATTAGATAGATTAGATAGATTAGATAGATTAGATAGATTAGATAGATTAGATAGATTAGATAGATTAGATAGATTAGATAGATTATTTAGATTAGATAGATTAGATAGCTTAGATAGAGTAGATAGATTAGATAGATTAGACAGATTAGATAGATTAGATAGATAAGATAGATTAGATGGATTAGATAGATTAGACAGATTAGACAGATTAGATAGATTAGATAGATTAGATAGATTAGATAGATTAGATAGATTAGATAGATTAGATAGATTAGATAGATTAGATAGATTAGATAGATTAGATAGATTAGATAGATTAGACAGATTAGATAGATTATATATATTAGATGGATTAGATAGATTAGATAGATTAGACAGATTAGACAGATTAGACAGATTAGATAGATTAGATAGATTATATAGATTAGATAGAATAGATAGATTACATAGATTAGATAGATTATATAGATTAGATTGATTAGATAAATTATATAGAATAGATATATTAGATAGATTAGATCGATTAGATAGATTAGATAGATTAGATAGATTAGATAGATTAGATAGATTAGATAGATTAGATAGATTAGATAGATTAGATAGATTAGATAGATTAGATAGATTAGATAGATTAGATAGATTAGATAGATTAGATAGATTAGATAGATTAGATAGATTAGATAGATTAGATAATTAGATAGATTAGATAGTTCAGAAAGATTAGATAGATTAGATAAATTAGATAGATTAGATAAATTAGAAAGATTAGATAGATTAGATAGATAAAATAGCTTAGATAGATTAGATAAATTAGATGGATTAGATAGATTAGATAGTTTAGGAAGAATAGATAGATTAAAAAGAATAGATAGAATAGATAGAATAGATGGATAGATCGATCGATCGAAAGCCCATTTCTTGTTTTTCTATATTAAATTTCTTTAAAAATTCTGCCTTATGCCTTAACCGTGAAATTCCTTTGGCTCTTGTCTTTTGATTTTCTGCAATATTTAATGTTTAACTCCTCCACATTCTTATGGCACTAACTTCTACATATACGCGAACAATAACAACACACATGAATGTATTTGAGCGTAAACGCCTCCGGCACCACACAATTTTGCCATAGAATGCAGCCAACAAAAAGAATCCAAGAAGAATTCAACTTAGCTGTGTTCACTGTCTATCTGAAGCATTAAATGTGTGTATGTGTGTGTGAGGAGAGAATTTCCTGCAGAACGGGGTGTGAGAGTGTGTGTATGTGCGTTGATGTTGATGTGTGTTTGCATAAACTCAGCAATTGTGCTGCGCAAAGTTTGCAAATGACAACAACAACACCAAAATCTTACAACAAGCTCAAGTTAGAACCACTCCCCAGCAACCACAAAACTTTATGTTTACTTAAAAGACCAACAAGAAACAACAACAACTTACGCCAACTTATTGCAATTCTTTGACTGCCGCTGACTGGTCTTGAAACAAAACATTTCATATCCATGCAACATTCAAGAAATTATTTTTTGTACAACTGCACTTGTGACTTGTCGGTTTTAAAATAGCAACTTTCTCCCCCTTTTGGCCATGAGCCAGCGGCGACTACTTAATCACATTAGATGCTCCATTAGTCATTGGTGCGTTTCCGCTACATTTGAGCGCGCAGTGACCACTTGTCGACGACAGCTGAATGGCCGCTGGCCGGTGACTTTCGCTAACGGCTCGACGGTCGCTCGACGGGCTTGTTGTGAGTGGCGTTGGCGTGATAAAAAACCAATTAAACCCAGTTGACTGTAACAAATAAACGTTCACCTAATGCCACCTAATTGGGCCAAATTGTTTGCCTTTCTTTGTGTACGGCAGTTCGGTGTGCTCGGCTTGGTTCTGGTGGAAATATGCGCCGTCATCATGTTTGGCGTGAAATTCGGTTCAGGCATTGTGTGTCTGCGGGGGCTGCTGCCCCGAAAATTACCAAAGTCATAATGAGAGCGAAGAGCAGCCGAAAAAGTTTCAACTAAATTCCAGCTAATCCTTTTGTAAGTGTACACATCACAGCGCAGACGACGGTCAGTGCTTTCGATGGGTCCAGCGCACTTTTGATGGCAAATAACGTTTCGCATGGACGCCTTTAGTTGTTGCGTTCAGTGTGGTCAGGTCTGTGGTGGCCGCCCATTTATGTTCATGAACAAATCAGCTCGCATCATCATTAAATTACTGCAACGAAGCAAGGTTTCAGCTGGGACTGACTACGAGCTGTTTTAATAGTTCGAAAACAGATGATGGCATATTGCTTAAATTGTTACATACATAAATGAGTAACGTGTTACGCGTTAATATGACCAGACACTCGTTAAATATACAATGAAGTGTAAATTTACAGCAAAAAATTTATCCAACACGTTAGTCAGTTTCCTAAGTTAAAGTTAGTCAAGTTAGTTGTATCAAAATGGAATTATAGATCCACAAGGCTGTCTTGGGGTTCAATGCACACTTTCAGCAACGCCTAAAAATATGCTCATTTTTATTGCAATAATTTTATGTATAGTTAATAACATCTTTAGTGAGTAAAGTCAGTTTCCTAAGTTAAAGTTAGTCAATTTAGTTGTATCAAAATGGATTTATAGATCCACAGGGCTGCCTTGGTTATCATTTGACACATTCACAAACGCCTAAAACTATGCATTTTTCAGTTAGTCAGAAAAGTCAGTTTCCTAAGTTAAAGTTAGTCAAGTTAGTTGTACCAAAATGGAATTAAAGATCCACAAAACAGATTTGGCTCTCATTTCACACCTTCACAAATGCCTAAAACTATGCATTTTCCATTGCCTACGTCTTTGGGCAGTAAAGTTAGTCTCCTGAGTTAAAGTTAGTCAAGTTAGTTGCCTCAAAATAGACTTGTAGGTCCAGAAGGCTGACTTGGCTTTCATTTCACACTTTCAGAAACGCCTACAAATATGCTATTTTTTATGCTCTACTCCCAATAACGCCGTTAGTCAGTAAAATCAGTTTCCTAGTTAAAGTAAGTTAAGTTAGTTGTATCCAAATGGAATTATAGATCCACAAGGCTGACTTGTCGCTCATTTCAGAATTTCACAAACGCCTAAAAATATGTATTGTTTCCATTGATTACATTCACTAATGTCGGAGGTCAGTAAAGTAAGTTTCCTAAGTTAGTCAAGTTACTCGTATCAAAGGCTGATACGAGGCTCACATTGGCTCTCATTTCACACCTTCACAAACGCCTAAAATTATGCACTTTGTTATTATCTTCAATCAAGAACGTCGTTAGTCAGTAAAGTGAGTTTCCAAAGTTAAAGTTAGTTAAGTAAGTTGTATCAAAATGGAATTAGACTTGTAGGTCCAGAAGGCTGACTTGGCTTTCGTTTCACATTTACAGAAACGCCTAAAAATATGCTATTTTTTATAGTCCACTCTCAATAACGCCTTTAGTCCGTAAAGTCAGTTTCCTAAGTTAAAATAAGTTAGATGCATCAAAACGGAATTATAGATCCACAAGGCTAACTTGGCTTCTAAGTATTTCACACCTTCACAAACGCCTAAAATTATACATTGTTTCTATTGATTACATTCAACTACGTCGAAGGTCAGTAATGTATGTTTCCTAAGTTAAAATAAGTCAAGTTAATTGTATCAAAGGTTGACTTGGCGCTCATTTCACAACTTCGCAAACGCCTGAAACTATGCAATTTTTATTGCCCACAATCAATGACGTCGTAACCACTCATAAGCAACAAAGCAAAAAACAATAAACAGCTGTTGCATAAGTACAAGGATCGTCAACTTTATTACGACACATTAAGCAAATTGCTAGCACGAACAACGCTCGTGGCGATCTGCTGCCGGAAGCGTGCGCCGAAAACATGTGGCAACGCTAGGTATGCGAAAAAAAATGTGATTGTGTGGTAGAATGCAGTGGCGCACAAAGGACATCAAGTGGGATTTGGACAAATACCATTCGTGCACATTTTTAGTACCAAAAATTTTTTAACATGCAGATTTTTGGGTTGTTTATGCCCCCCTCGTGTGCGCCACTGGTCGAATGAAAAAGAAAGGAAAATGAATGTGTTGAAAAGTATGAAGAAAAAAGCATATATTTTCATAACGAAAAGTGTTGTTGTTGTGCGCTTTTCAAGTACATAAATTGCGGCTTCCACTCGAGCGTCCAATGCAAATCAGCAACAAAGTCACTTTCCACGTGACGCGGCACAGCAGCAGCAACCAGCAAACAACAGTCGGTCGCTTACATAAGTCAAAATGACGTTGACAGCAGAGTGGACTGAAAAAAACATTGTCATTGTTGTGTGCAGTTGCTGGCTACGAATTGTTGACGCGCTTCAATCATGTTTCGGTTGCAACGTGCAGCAGCGGCGAGCAGAGATCACATTAAAAATACATTCGAGCGCATGCAATTTCGCAATTCTGACGCTGCAGAATGTGACAAAAACAACAACAGCTATAACAAGAGAATAAAAACAAAACCAACAATAATACGTAGCAACGTTGGCAACATGACGAATGCGAAGCTGGTGGGTTGAAATTGAATGCAGCAATTCGTTGCATTTGGGACTCGTTGCAAGAGTCAACATTGTTGCTGTTATATAAAATAAACGAATGAAGGTGCAAGCATGCGCATGTGTGTGTGTTTGTCAGTATATATGTATATGTGTGTTTGTGAGTGTAGTTGTTGTTGTGCTTGTTGACGGTGACATTGCCGCGCATCTAATTAAATCACAGTGACACAAATCTTTGCGCACACAAACAGAAACACACACACACACACATATATACAGGAAAACTTATACATACGAAAATGTACAAAGTTTGTATGTCACCTTTTATGTGTTAGAAAAAAACCACAGTTTGTTGTTTCATTCTGCTGTCAAAATATGCAAATTGCGACCTTTGAAAAAAGTGAGTTACGTGTCAATGCGCACAGCAACAACAACAATTGTGCTCATGTTGCAGATTAATGCATTTTTAAGCGCCTTTGGTTGTCTGTTACACTCAACTTTATATTTTTGTGTATAGATTATAATTTAAATTAAAAAAAATCGTCCATTCAAGCGATAATGGTTTGACTAATACAAATTATTGAAGCGCAACTGATGAATTGGTGGCAATTTAAAATTTAACAAAGGTCTTCAGACGCCAAAAGACGTTAATATAAAACTGACAGCAAAGGTGATGAAGAATTATTTGATTGAAAATTTCTTTAACTTTAAAAATATGTGAAACATTCTCGATTTTTTATGGAAAATTGAAGAAAAGTTTCAGAAAACAGTTGAAATTGTGTAAACAATTTCAAATTGTCTACTTTCAAGCACCAGAAAACGTTGATGGGAACCTCACACTAAGTCAGATGAAGTGCCAACTGATTGAAAACTTCTTACATTTTTAAAATATGTGCAGAGATTCTTGAATTTAAGTCTAGAAACTGGAAGAAGATACTAAAAAGTAGTTGAAATTACCCCAATCGTTGCATATTTTTAACTTTTAAGCGTTAGAAATCGTTGATGCAAATTTCTAAGTCAGACGAAATGGCAATGAATTCAAAATTTTTTTAATTTAAAAAATTTTGAAGATATTCTCGATTTTTTGTTGAGAAAATTAGGGAAAATGCTTACATGTTTAAAATTGAAAAAATTAAAAACTACTAAACTACCCCAAAATTTTCTTTAACTTTCAAAATATGTCAGGTAACTTTAAATTTTTGTCTGTTGGAAAATTGAGAGAAAGTCTCATAAAACAGTTAAAATAAAATAAATTAAAATAAAATAAAATAAAATAAAATAAAATAAAATAATTTTTTATTTATTTAAAATACAATGAAATAAATAAAATAATATAAAATAAAATAAGATAAAATAAAATAAAATAAAATAAAATAAAATAAAATAAAATGAAATAAAATAAAATAAAATAATTTTTTATTTATTTAAAATACAATGAAATAAATAAAATAAAATAAAATAAAATAAAATAAAATAAAATAAAATAAAATAAAATAAAATAAAATAAAATAAAATAAAATAAAATAAAATAAAATAAAATAAAATAAAATAAAATAAGATAAAAGAAAATAAAATAAAATAAAATAAAATAAAATAAAATAAAATAAAATAAAATAAAATAAAATAAAATAAAATAAAATAAAATAAAATAAAATAAAATAAAATAAAATAAAATAAAATAAAATAAAATAAAATAAAATAAAATAAAATACAAAATAAATTAAAAAACATAAAGTAATAAAACAAAATAAATTAAAATAAATTAAATTAAAATAAAATACAACAAAATAAAAAAAATAAAATAACATAAATTAAAATAAAATAAAATTTAAAAAAAATAAACAAAATTAAAAAAATAAAATAAAAACAAATTAAAATTAAAAAAAAATAAAATACAGTGGTGTCTGGATATAGTGAACTAATTATTGCAAGGCCTGTTCACTGTATTGAGGTTGTTCACTATATCAAGGTTAACATTTTTGGCCAAAAACACTTTTAGTTGCTCAAAATACACTTTTTGTTTTTTGCTTGAAATTTGTTTTCCATATTTAGAGGCTCGATGTCAAAATTTGGGTGTTCACTATATCGAGGTGTTCACTATATAGGGGGTTCACTATACCCAGACACTACTGTAATATGAAATGAAACGAAATAATAAATTTTGTTGGAACAAAATATGGTTTCGATTGGTGCGCTGGGTGCGCTACTGTTGATATATCAGAACTTGTGTGCTTTAAAATTTTTGAATTTTTGTTGCACAGTGTTTTAGAAAACCTTATCAACAAACGCCATTCTGACATACTTTTTAGTTAATTGTGTTTGTAGTTTATCGGCTTCCAATTGCTGAGTGTCAAACAGTGGCAATTGTTTTGTCTTGTCAACTTTTAAACTGTGAACTCTATTTTATGTTTAACTTTACATTTTCTTAACGCTTTTTAATAAGAAATTTCATCTAGGTCCAAAAAAGTTCTTAAACCGAACAAATATATTGTTCATGAGAGATTAGTATGCATCTTTGTCGCCTTTAATTCAAATTAAATTCAAGTAACTAAAATCAATACACCAAACGACAATAAATCGTCACCCACGTGCACCGATAAACGTTTATGATTACGTTTTGATGCGCAAATTAACATATTTTTCACATAACACAATTCCCAGGCTATTCGCTCGTCTTTTAATAAAATCCAATTTATGCGCGCAGATAAAATTGAAAATCCACAAACAACAACAACAACAACCACAATAGATGGCTACTGCTTTGGTCAGTCGAGAAGCAGAAGCAGAAGCAGTAAGCTGCCGAATGGTTGTACGTGTCACTAAAACCTATCTATCTATGTGTTTGTGTATGTGTGTGTGTGTGCATTTGCCTGAGAAGAATGCGAAACAAAGGACACAGCAACTGCTTATCGCGCATTATGACAGCACACGCTGCACACCAACAGCCTCACGTCTGTCGTTGCTGCCGTTGCTGCTCGTTTCTCATGTGGCTGCGGCACATTCGTAGTGGACCTTGTCCAACGTTCGGTCCGACAAAAGAAATTGCAACAAAAGCGCTGAGCAAAAATGGCATAAACATAAAGATAAATAAAATACTAAAAAAAGCAACAACAACAAAAAACCATGCACAACAAAAGCAAATGTTAATAATAAGCAAAGCAAAATTGCGAGTTGTAAATGTGCTGCAAAAAAGTATAAAATCGTTGCAGAAAAAATGAACGACAGCGGCCGGCCATAAAGGCAATAACGGCATGGCAAGAAGAAGAAGAACAAGAACACATAGAAGAAGAAGAAGCGATGGCACAAATGGCATAACCACAGTGGGCTGAAGGTTTCCTTTTTTTATTTTCATTTGAGCAGCGCAACGTTGATGAGCTGAATGTGGCAGCAGCAAGCGGCATGCGGCAAGTTAAGTGCAACTTTGTTGGCCTAGGAAGTTCGTGTGCCGCTTTGACATTTACGCGCACACGTGCTGCACAATTGGCGCTCTTCCGGCGACTGTTGCTCCAAGCGCCCCCAAGCTTTGAGGTCATTCGCAGCGCGCGAGAATTTGGCGAGAAAAGTGCAGATTTTGTGCTCGCGTGAGCAGTTGAAATTTTCCGCCAAGCTTTTTCCGTACTCTCCAGTTTCGAAAAAGCTTTGTGGCTCGTCGTTGGCGTGAGAGCTTTTTGTTTTGGCCATTTTTTACTATTCACCTTTTTTCAGCCATTTCCACTTGTTTTTGCCAATTCTGCTTTTGTGAATGCAGGAAATTTGGATAATGCGAGCAAATGATTGAACCCTTTGCATTTGCTTTTTGCTTTTATCTACTTGACCGCAATAGATAAAGTTGAGAGTTGAACCAAAAGCGCACACTAGATGGCAATGTGAGACACGTGACTGAATTGAAACGTCGTTTTAGGGAATTTAAACAATCCGGAAATAGTTTTAAAGTAGAAAAAATGGGATTCGAAGCATTTTCACATCGTTTAATAATGTTTGAAATATTTTATTGAAATTTGGTTATTCTAAAATTTAAAACATGGAATGAAATGGGAAAGTTTTCTGTAATTTTTAGAATTAAATTAAATCAAAATGAATGAATGAATTAAAAATGAAAATGAATGAATTAAAATTAAATTTTGGAACCAAATAAAATTTAATTAATTAAATTAATAAAATTTAAATTTAATTTAATTGTAAAATTAATTAAATAAAATTTAATTTTTAAGTAGAATTAAATTTAGTTAACTTAATTCAATTTAATTTAATTTTTATTAATTAAAAAATTAAATTGTAATTAATTAAATTTAATAAATTTATTTAAATTTAATGTTAATTAAAATAATTAAAATTAAATTTATAAATTAAACTTAATTAATTAAAAAATTTAATTTAATTGAAATTTAATTTAATTTTGTAATTAATTAAATTTAATTAATTAATTTAATTTTAATTGTTTTAATTGAAATTAAATTTTAATTAATTAAATTAAATTAATTAATTTAAATTTAAATTAAATTAATTAAATTTAATTATTTAATTTAAATTTAATTAATTTAATTTAAAATTAAATGAAATTAAATTTAAATTTAATTTTAAATGATTTAATTAGTTCTTAAATTTAAATTAAATTAAATGTTTTAAGTTACTTTAATTACATTTAATTTTTTATTTAAATTAAATTTACATTGAAAAAATTTAAATTTAAATTAAATTTATTTTAAATTTAATTTTTGAATTAACTAAATTAAATAAAAATTTTAATTTAAATACAATTAAAATGAAATTAAATTTTTAATATAAATTTAATTTAATTTTCAAATTAATTTAATTAAATTTAATTATTAAATTTAAATTAATTAAAAACTTAAATTTAAAATCCATTATTTTTGCATGAAATTGAAAACTTTATGCACATAAAATTATGTAATTTAGATCAAAGATGCACTGCGACAGTAAATTCTCACAAGCTTCTCTTGAGGCAAATTTTTCACCAGTTGTAGACAGAAAAAGACGGTAGTCGTCAGGCATCAGGTCTGAGCTATAAGGTGAATATATAAAAACTTCAATAGCAAACTCCCGAAGATTCTCACAAGTCACTGTTGAGGTGTTTGGTCCGGCGTTGTTCTAATAGAACACAATTCCTCTCCTATTGGTCAAAGTTGACCATCTCTGAGTGATTGCTGCTCTCAGACAGAATTTTTGACAGTTAAAGTTCGAATTAAGGATTTGGCCACGGGGGAGCAACTCATTACTCATTCCCTACCTCACTTTCATCAAACACGCAGCCAAACCTTCCAGACTGTCAATTCTGGTTTGGTCAACGTTTGCGTCGCTTCACCTCCATTCGACTACGATCGGTTTCGTAAGTGATCCACCATTCATCATTCGCTTTTTGATTCCTTAATGCCTCTTCTATTGGTCAAAACTGGCCACTTCTGGGTGATTTCTTACTTCAGGCGATCGATTTGATTGCAGTACATTGCCGAATGAAGCGTTTGGGCATAGCAGAGTAGCTCATGGTAGATGAATCGCTGCCCATCCCTACATTGTTCTGATTGAATTGAATCTCTTTTCTCTTCTACCGCTTCTGGGCGAACTCTCTTTCAGACGATGACAATACAGATCCAAGTTAAGAATTTAGAAAGAGCAGAGCAGATCAGTAGGTGATTCCCTGGTGGCTCCATCAAACAAAACAAAAAATATTTTCTGACTGTCAATCCTGGCTTGACCACCGTTTACGCCGGTTCAACTAGATTCCATCACAGGGGTTTTTGATGATAATGCCATAAGTCCAATTTTCATCATAAGTCATTATTATCTTCAGAAATGGGTCGATTTTTTATGATCCAGCAGTAGGACTTTCCGTCGCTGAGGTTGTTTTGCGTTAACTCCTCTGGCACCCATCGAACATCGAATTTCTTTTTGTATCCAACTTAATACAACTGGTTCCAATTGGTTTATTTTCTCATGTTTAGCTCCTGGGTAATCAAAATAGTGCTTACATGATGGTCAGACTTAAAGGTTTCCATGATTTAATGGACATTTTCAACAACTAACCCTTCAGAACGTGGAACATTTTTGATTTCAAAATTACTGAAATCGGAATCAAAGACACCAAAACGAGGCATTATGGGCTGTTATGGTATCAGAACCATATATGCTGTTCACATTTTTATTTGCCTGGCTTGTACTTTCGTCTTTGAATCGAAGAAAAACTATAAAGTTCGACGTATTTTCTCTCTGCTTTGGTCCATCTTTGAAGCGCACTGAAACCAGGCTTGATATGATTTATGATGGAATCATGAGAAGTTTATGACTCATGGAAATTTAGGACAAGCATTAGGAACATTTTCTATTTGGAAGTTTCTTTCTATTAACATTTTTGAGAATGTTTTTGTTAATTTTATTACATGATCCCTTAATGATTCAATACGTAAGTATGATCCGATTTGAGTCAAATATGCACCGTTTGGTTCCATAACTTGTTGCTATTTTGTAGGTCATTCCACTACATCTTTCTCATAGAAACTGGTTTACAAAGAAAAAAACTCTCAAATTTGACGTATTACCTCTTTGCTGTTGTCCATCTTTGCCCCTTCAATGCCCTTTCAATGCCCAATACCCTTTCAAAATTTTTAAAGTACAAAATCTTTTCTATTACGCCTTCAAACGGGTCTGAATCAAACATTCATCAAACTGTTTAAAAAGTTTTTAAAGTACGAAATGGTTTTTATTACTAGCTCAAACAATGCTAAGTCAAGGAACATCAAACTGTCTGAACAATTTTTTTAGAACGAAATCTCTTCTCTTGCTCGCTCAAACAGAACTAAATCAAGCAATCATAAAACTGCCTAAGAAGTTCTTTTAATGCCGAATATTTTCTAGAACAAAATTAAGCAATTAGAAAACTGTCTGAGAAGTTTTTTTAGTAAAGACAAGATTTCAGTCTTTTTAACGTTGTCCATCATAATGCGATCGCACAAATACAACTTGCAATAGAGTTTACTAAAGTAATTTATTGAAAAATTAAAGATGTCTAAAAAGAAACCCTATCCTTGGATTCAATTCAACTAAAGCCAGTTTTAATTACAAATTGTATTTCCTCTTAACAGATTATAAGATAATTTCATACTACAACTAACTTAAGATGCCTTAAGTCTTTCATTAAGAAATAGTAATTCCTTTGACTTGACAGTTGAACACAGCAAAGACCCGTCCCTGTCTTATAACTGTCACAGTTCATTTGTCTATTCAAACTCCACTTGAACATTAGCGACCTCAAACCGCACATTGTCTACTTGCACCCTGTTCCACCCCGTTCCACTGTACGTTGGAGTCCGATTCGGTGGCATTTTGAACCGCTGACGTCACTGAAGACAATGGCCATTGCATGCGTGCCACGGCAAAGGAGGTTAGCAGGTCGCTGCTGCAATTGCCGCGGCACGCCACTTGCAATGGCTGCCCCCCACACTCACTTCACTGCCCAGTGACGTCTTAGCCGACTGCGGACAAGCGAAAATCAAAGCCGCGCGACACGGCTGACCTCCAGCCGCACGCAGCGCCGTGCAGCATGATGGGGTCAGTGTGGCGCGCGAGTGGCTAAAAATAGAATTGCATTGAAGTTTAAAAATGCGGCAGCGATGGCGCTCAAATGTTGTTGATAATCATGACGATGGTGCTTTTGTTTGTGCTTTCAAGTGTGCTGCACAAAATTGAATAATGCCAAAGCGACTGAGTGGTTGCAAAGATGGGGTAAAGGGGCTCTGAACTAGGAAAAATATTTGTTGTTGAATTTTAAAGTATTCACTTTCAAAACATATTACTTCAATACACACAAATCTATTCATTATTTGAAATTGTCTCTTCTCTTTGCAGGTAAGTGTCTACTTTCATACAAAGTCTTCAATCTTCAATGCACTTCCAAAAGGTTTGAAAAAACAATAAACAAATTTAATTAAGTTTTCTTCATCAAAAAATCGTTAAAGCTCTTCGCCATTAAATTGTAAAGCTGTGCGTTCCGAATATGCAATTTAAACGCTGCCTTATCAACATGTTGCTGCAACATTGCACTAACCATCAATCACTATCATGCAGCAACCTTATTGTGGCTGCATGTTGCCAACATCGTTTATAATTCCTATGCTATTTTTAAGCACTGCTCGGCCCATCGACTGGCGCGCCCTGGTTTTTATGAATCGTTGGCGCTGTGTACGAGCATGCGCCGCCATTCGGCCACAACAACATGTTGCCAACAGCATGGAAATTTTCTCAAGTGCGATTGCAACATATGCGACGCGCCGCCGAGTGTGTTTGTTGCTTTTCTTGTTTCGTTGCTTATGTTTTTTTGCGCCGAGCACATTTTGAGGTTATTGTGTCACTTTTGACGTCATTAACGTAAAAAAATGCAGAGCGAGAAATGTGTGTGGTGTTTCATTTGAAACAGCTGGGTGTCAGCGCTCGTTCGAGGAGCTGAACGGTGAACGGTGAATGCAACGGTTGCGATGATATGGAAACAAGTAACGATTGGAAAATGCAAGTTTGTGGGCATGAAATGTGGTTAGGGGTTGGTTGGTATGCGTATAACGGAACAACAAGGTGACACAGTTTCAGGTTCAGATTGTTGGAATTGAAATGTGCAGAGGATGAGGAAAATAATGCAAAAGTGATAATTTATAAAATTTTAGTAGAAAAAATAGATTATACAAATAATATTAAGGATTAATTCAAGTGTGGAGTAAATATTTTATGTTTGTCATACGGTGCAATAATTTATTTTTTTTAGAGAAATGTATTATAATTTTTGTATCCTAAGCTAAGTTAAAAGGACGAAATTTGAGGACGTAGTAGTGTTCATATAAGTCCTTAAGACAAATTTTTTTTAAATAATTAATAGAAATTTTCAAGGCCTTTTTAGAGTAAGATTTTAAAAAGAAATTTTCATTTTTCAAGTATTGAAATGTTTTTATCCTCAACTAATAATGTTAGAAGGTCGAAATTCAAGAACGTGGCATTAGTCCCAAAGTCATGTTTAAAAAAGACAATTGAAAATTTTCAAGGATTTTTAAGAGTAGAATTTTAAAAAGACATTTTAAAATTTTCAAGTATCCATTAAAATTATTGTATCCTAACCTAATAACTTAGGAAGGACGAAATTCAAGTGGTGTACGTATTACTCCTTAAGACTTATTAAAAACAAATTTTGCAATTATTCAAGGATTTTTAACAGTAAAGTTTAAAAAATCGTTTAAAATTTTTCAAGCATTAACATTTCAGTATCCTAAACTAATAACGTAAGAAGGACGAAATTCACAAATGTGGTAGGGTACGTGTTAGTCCTTAAGACATATTTTTATATAAAAAAAACTTTTGGAAATTTTCAACGATTTTTAGTTTTTTTTTAAAGTTAAAAAAATTATTTTAAATGTTTCAAGTATTAAAATTTTTGTATCCTAAACTAATGTGCTAGTATACGTATCAGTCCTTACGACATATTTAGCTTTAACTATTAGAAATTTTCAAGGATATTCATGGATAAATTTCTGAAACCACACTTTCAATACCTATTCGTCCTTGTGCACCAAAAACTTAAATTTTGTTTAATTCAAGGGAGTTTTCTCTTTCATTTGATATCCATATCGATATTCAATATTTCGATAAATTTTTTGAAATAATTTGTTCAAATATGAATGTCCTTGAGTTTACAAAAAAATTCTGACGGCAGGGCGAAAAACTAAAAACGCAGTTTTACTATACATGGCCCCTAGTTCTGCGAGTATATCGATTTGTTTATGTGCTTCTAAATTGTTGGATTTTTTTCGGTGAATTAACATAATATATATTGAAATATAGACAGATCCGCAAGTGGTTCTTCCACTTCTCCTTCTGATTCTACTTCTACTTATAATTCTACTTCAACTCCTATTCCTACTCCTACTTCTACTTCTACTTCTACTTCTACTTCTACTTCTACTTCTACTTCTACTTCTACTTCTACTTCTACTTCTACTTCTACTTCTACTTCTACTTCTACTTCTACTTCTACTTCTACTTCTACTTCTACTTCTACTTCTACTTCTACTTCTACTTCGACTTCTACTTCTACTTCTACTTCTACTTCTACTTCTACTTCTACTCCTACTCCTACTTCTACTCCTACTTCTACTTCTACTTCTACTTCTACTTCTACTTCTACTTCTACTTCTACTTCTACTTCTACTCCTACTCCTACTTCTACTCCTACTTCTACTTCTACTTCTACTTCTACTTCTACTTCTACTTCTACTTCTATTTCTACTTCTACTTCTACTTCTACTTCTACTTCTACTTCTACTTCCACTTCCACTTCCACTTCTACTTCTACTTCAACTTCTAATTCTACTTCGACTACTAGTTCTTGTCAGCTTTAGGTCCACTGATCTGAGTTAGGTTGATTTTGTTGAATTTGACATTAAGTGAAAATCGAAAAAACTAGCATGTAGGGTACAAAGTGTAGTGAAACGAAATTCATTACTTTTCCAATAGATGGCTTCAGTAATCTATATCTCATGGTATATTAGTGCAATCGGGTTATAATAAATAACGTAAGAAAGATAAGATTTCGTACTAAAAAAACTTCTCAGACAGTTTTGTGATTGCTTAACTAAGTTGTATAAAAGATTCTGCATTAAAAAACTTCGTAGACAGTTTTATGATTGCTTGATTTAGTTCTGTTTGAGCCAGCCAGAGATAATATTTCGTTCTAAAAAAACTTTTCGGACAGTTTGATATCCTTGACTTAGCATTGGTTGAGCTCGCAATAAAAAAAATTTCGTACTTTAAAAACTTTTTAGCCAGTTTGATGATTGCTTGATTCAGTTCTGTTTGAAGGCGTAATAGAAAAGATTTCGTACTTTAAAAACTTTGCAGACAGTTTGGTGATTGCTTGACTAAGTTTTGTTGTTTGAATGGGCATCAAAGATGGACAACAGCAGAGAGAAAATATATCAAACTTTTTAGTTTTTCTTCGATCGACATCTGTAGTGCCTCTTCAGAAGCACAAGGAGCTGGGTTGGGAAGTTCCTATGCATCAGTCTTGCGAGTATAGTCCGAATCTGACACAGCATCGATAGTGACTCATTAGAAGTTCTGTGATCTGGGTTGGAACATTCTAATGGATCCACCTTGTAGTCCACACCTGACTCCAACTGATTAACACCTGTTCTGGTCTATGGTGAATGATTTTGCTGGTGAGAAATTTGTCTGACGAACAGTTTGTGAAAATCGACTACAGTCCCAGTTTTTTTTACAAGAACGAGGGTTTCCATGAGAAAGTCGTAATGGAATGACCTAAAAAATTACAACAAATTATCGAATCATTCTTAGTTGACTCATTATTGAATCATTAAGGGATTATGAAATAAAATTAACAAAAACAAAAACAAAAACTTTAATAGAAAGAAAATTCCAAACACAAAATTTCCCTAATGCTTGTCATAAATTTCCATGCGTCATAAACTTTTCATGATTCCATCATAAATCATATCAAGAAATAAAATTCCATCAACACGAAAATGTTTTTCCATGAGTCTATGAAATTCAACCGGAAATAGTCGACTTACACTAATCATTCTGCAAATTCGACAATTGAAAATTTACGTATTTGAAAAATAACAAAAATACAAAATCTACATTAAAATTGGAAATTATTTATAAACAAACAAGCAACAAATAAATTCAAATGAACAACAATTTTGCAATAAATAAAAATCAATGAAATAACAAACGCAACAAGGGGCAAAAATTTTCATTGGCAGACAAATGAGTGATTAATGAAAAGAACTCTGATACTTTTAAGTGTAAGAATAAATTTTGTTTGCAGGTGAAGTACGGCTGCAGTTATAAGGCCATCACTCATTAACTAATCGAATTGAACTAAGCAAAAAAATGGAAAAAAAAATTATATGAATAAAGATCGAATGGGTTCATTGGCGCGTTGAAAGAAAGTTGTGCAAAGTAAAAAAAAAAATTTTAATTAAAACCAAAATTTATATGTTGAATTTTTTTCAATGTCTCTAAAGCGTACAAAATTGCCAATGAATTTTTCCAAGAATTTTCACAAAAAACAAAAAAATCAAAGTCAATGTCCGTTTGCGCAAACTTATTGAAAGCAATCAAAATTATATCGAAGGTGCAGTCTGAATTTTACGATCGACAACACGTCTCACACTGCGCGCACACTGGCCGCCTACCTCATGACCACTGTGTTTGCTTTTAGAATGCAATACAACCTTCTATCTACACATACACAAACATGTGTGTGTGTGTGTGAGTGTAAATAATTCGATGAAATGCTGCCAACTTGCGCTGCTCGCCGCCTGGATCCCCTTTGGCGCATCACTCGCCGCCACTGCCGCCATTCACTCAGTACTCAGTGCGTTCGATTGGGTACTGTCTGTCTGTCAGTCTGTCAGCCTGTCAATTTGAGCAATTCGGCGATCGTGCTTTCGTCTCGTTGCGTACGTCTTCATTTGGCAGTGTAAATGATTTCGAAAAAAACGTACTTGAGCAAAGTATCCTTCACTTTGTATTCATTCTTTGTTCGATTTTATTTGTGTTTAAGTATTTTAGTTGCTGCCTTCGATTATATTTTAAGCAATGTTGAAACAAGTTTAGCAAATATTTCTTGTCTGTAGTTCTAACTAAACGCCAAAGTTGCTGCTCCTTTGGCAGCCTTGAACCGACATGTTTGGGCGTTGGGCGCCATTGGACGTGGCGATGTGTCGAATTTGAGTAACTGCCAATGTGTGCCACATAAATTTTGAACTATTTCGCCAATACAGATTTGTTCATTGATAAATCAAAAACCTTTAGTCATTCTTAGTTTTTATGTTTCCACTGTTTTTTTAGATTTAAATTAATTTTACAAATCCTTGCACACTTTCTCGAGCCTAGCTGTAGCAACGCCTCCAGTCATTATCTGCTAAATTACACTCAACAACTGCAACAACAACTCATTCTACCGGCTGGCAATTTGACTGTTGTTGTTCGTCCTTAAATCTTTATAGCTTTGCCTTGCCAGACGCTTTACTGCATTCGAATTCTTGGCAACGTTGACTGTTTTTCATTTGAAATCACTTTGGCCTAAGTGCCGCCAGTTAAGCAGAGATTTCACAAAACGAATGACAAACCAAAAATGCGACAGACAAAATCTTGTCAACAGCGACAGCCTGGCAGTTAGTTAAACTGACTGACTGACTGACTGGCTGGCTGGCTGCCGAACAATTTAGTCAAAATTACAAACATTTATGTTGACACTAGTGAAGGTGTTGAGGACTTTCTTGTTTGTGTGCGTGTGGGTGTAAAATTTTTGGGATAAAAATAATTCGAATGCACAAAGAATGCAACAACAATTAAAATATTTGCGAGGAAATTGTATAAACAAATTCACACACAAGTTCAACAAGATATTGTTACGAAAATGACTTCTCTAAGTTCGTATCTGGATTGTGCTTGAAAAATAAAACCAAAACTTTTGCCCATACAGGTATTTGTAGAAGTGCTTCACGCATTCCAATACTGCCAGCAGCTCTCTCTTCGTGTCACACAGTAGTTGCGTTCAGGTTTCGAGCGAATTTTGCTGTAGTGTGCTATCACTTGTTGTTGACCATTTATTATCTGTGATAGCACACCGCCAATACTATGCCCGCTTGCCTCTGTATCCAGCACAAACATCTCTCCGGGCACGGGGAAAGCCAGAATTGGAACAGTGCACAGTTTTTCTTTCAGTCGTTCAAAAGCCTGCTCCTGCTCTTCGCCCCACGCAAAGGCTTGATTCTTTTTTAAATTAATTTTCAGTAGCACAATCCCACTTCTGACACCAAATGTTACGAAAATGACTTCTCTAAGTTCGTATCTGGATTGTGCTTGAAAAATAAAACCACTTCATTTATTCAGCGCAAACGCAGTCAAAAACCAACAATCAGTTTTTTTTTACAGATTTACTTACTTTGCCTGTATCTACACTTGTTACTTCTTTGCTTATTCAACTAAGACTCTACCCTCTGCGCTGCACACTGCTGCCTTTTATGCCTGTCTGGTTATCGCGCCGACTGTTCTAGCACATTCCACTTGGACAATGCTCGGCCATTCTCGCACAGCCCATCACCTTCTCGAACCATCCTTGCCATATCGGAATTATAGCAAGTTTGCCGCACTCTAAAGTGCGTGCCTAAAAGTATGCTCGTAAAAGCATTCATGCATAGCACAGCAACAGAGTGCCTCATCGTTACAATATATTGAAAGGTTTTTCAAAAGAGTGACAACACTTTTGAAAATCGTAAGTGGGAAATTTTTGAATGAAAGGCTTAAAAAACAATAGAAAAGTTTAGAATGACCTTTTTTGTCAGATTGATACGAAAATTAGGCTGGTTTTAACACTTTTGCTAATTCGTTGCCATTTGGCAACATATTAGTTTGTGGACCTTTGGACCCCCTACGGTTTCGGATATACATTTTGTTGGTCCTTAGAATAGTTTGAAATCGCAAAACTGTGCGTGATCAGTCAAAGATCAGTCAAATCTTCATTCATTCATCAGTCATTCATAAGATTTAAGCATCTCAATAAAAATAATTTATCGCATTCTAACTGAACATTTGGCTATCGAAAGACCCCTTGTCATCAATAGACTTTTTTGACTGATTTTTAGACTACAAGTAGAATTTTAACCACCAACCACCGCCCGTTTCTACCTGATGCGGTACCGTGTGACCTTCATCTTTTCAAATAAATGAATTTACCTATGAGAAAAGATCATTGAGGCGTAGATTTGTACAGACACCCTGAAGGACATTCTGGCCAATGATCTAAAAAACTCATTAGACAAACATTGAGCCTGAAAGATACTATGTAAAAAGGAACAAATCGAACAAGAGTAAGACTAAGACTAAGACTAAGACTAAGACTAAGACTAAGACTAAGACTAAGACTAAGACTAAGACTAAGACTAAGACTAAGACTATGACCAAGAATAAGACTAAGACTAAGACTAAGACTAAGACTAAGACTAAGACTAAGACTAAGACTAAGACTAAGACTAAGACTAAGACTAAGACTAAGACTAAGACTAAGACTAAGACTAAGACTAAGACTAAGACTAAGACTAAGACTAAGACTAAGACTAAGACTAAGACTAAGACTAAGACTAAGACTAAGACTAAGACTAAGACTAAGACTAAGACTAAGACTAAGACTAAGACTAAGACTAAGACTAAGACTAAGACTAAGACTAAGACTAAGACTAAGACTAAGACTAAGACTAAGACTAAGACTAAGACTAAGACTAAGACTAAGACTAAGACTAAGACTAAGACTAAGACTAAGACTAAGACTAAGACTAAGACTAAGACTAAGACTAAGACTAAGACTAAGACTAAGACTAAGACTAAGACTAAGACTAAGACTAAGACTAAGACTAAGACTAAGACTAAGACTAAGACTAAGACTAAGACTAAGACTAAGACTAAGACTAAGACTAAGACTAAGACCAAGACTAAGACTAAGACTAAGACTAAGTCCAAGTCTTAATCTTAGTCCAAGTCTTAATCTAAGTCTAAGTCTTAGTCGAATCGATGGAATCATACCAATGCAGAAGTTCTTCTGTAAGGTCCATAATACCATCGAAAATGTTAAGGCTGCCCTCACCTGTAAATTATATTGAACGATATTATACAAGATGTTCCATCTATACTTGACACATGAGAACTATGAAGAACTTAGTGAAAAATGCAACAATTTCGATTTCCTCCAGTTGAAATTTTATTTAATTTAAAGCAAATTTTTTAGATCCATGAACGTAAACAATGTTTGGAAGATGGTCACCATTGCCAGTGACGCACATTTGGGTTTTTTTCAGAATTTTTTATAAAATGTTGAAGCATTTCTGGGGTTATGGTGCCGATTTCCTCGTGAATATTGGCCTTCAGAGAGAGGTTTATTAGTGTAAGAGAACACTTTCCCTTTAAGTAGCCCCACAAGAAAAAAATTGGGAACCAAAATCCTCCAACTGATATTCCTCGATAAATCGTCGCCTCAGAAAATGATTGTCGTATGTTCCACTGAGTCTAGTAAGACATACGACATTTGTTTTCTCAGGTGACGAAATGGCTGCAAAAATTCAGTGATCATGGACTGATATCATTCACCATTGACGGTTGCAGTACGGCCTGACCCTGTATTACGAAAGTCATGCAGTGCATGAGTGTGCGGAGGAAGTTTTCTTATTTCGGTTGGAAATTTGAGTCGTTTTCTAAATCATTCTTTCATTCTGATGCCTCACTCTCACTCACTTGGCTACGCTCCTACTTTTACGTTATTTGCTATGCATCCAGTGAGTTCTGAGGTCAACTCAGAGCCTCAGATTTTAACTACAACTTAGTACAATCACCTTAAAAGACATTCAAGTCCAAGCCTCCAGCTTCTTCTTCTTCAGCAACTCTCAGCCAATCACATCTTTTCTTTTCGCCCAACACAAACGGATTTCTTTCAATTGCCAATAATACTTATTTCCGCGTATATGCCAACAATTAAACAATTTCAATAATAAGAACATAATTTACGACCAATTCGCCTACAACAACAACAACAGCAACAACAACGAAAACTTTGTGCTTTGCACGCTCGCTTCATTGACAATTAAATTATTTATATTTAGGTTGAGCAGCCGCGCTCAGCGTCCCAGAGCAACAAACACGTCAAACTTTTCCGAAAACCCATAAAAAAGAAATCCAATCATTATCTGGCAAAGAGTGGCGCGCTGCCGAGTGCTCACAGCGTGCCGCCGCCGCCACTGCCGCCGCCCATGATTTGCGCTCAAAACTTAAGTGAGCGTCTGTGGCAAAGTGAAACGAATTATGTATATTTTCCACATTGTCTGGCGAATTCTTTCGGCATACTTGCTCGACGAACGCCGCCAGGAAAATCCATGCGAAAAACGCGATCAGTTGAGTGTGAGCGTGTGACGGAGCGAGCGGCGTGCGTGCGTAACACTTGACCGCAGCAAAAAAGTCGCCGTGCAAGTGAAGAGATGCCAAGTGCCGAGTGTCGCGTACGCAGCGTTTATCGTTGTTGTTGTTCTCATTATTGTTGTACGCAAAAGTATTTGCAAGTGTCGCAACAGTGTGGCTACTAAAGCAGCTGCCGCTCGTATTTATTGAAGAAAAATAAATGAAAAATTTCTATCAACGCCCATGAAAAGCGGATCAGCTGAAATATAGAAAAGTAAAAGAAATTTGAAAAAAAAAACATTTTATAAAAAAGCAAAAATTTGTGGAAAATTTGTGGTGTCGGTTGGGCAATTGATGACGTGTGCCGGTACGTGTTGATCACAATTGTGATCGTTTGCAGCGTGTGACACTGCGGGTGTGTGCCTCCCACACATGCGCACACACACACACATCGCGTGATATATGCGGCCAGCGAGTATTTTTGTGTTCTTCAGTGTCGCCTATTCAATTGTTTTTGTTGCTGACGTCTTAAAGCAGCAAATGTGATAATTCTTGTAAATATTGTTGTTGTTGTGGTTCATGATAGATCAGCATA
Organism: Melieria omissa; assembly: GCA_963971225.1. Classification (NCBI taxonomy): domain Eukaryota; kingdom Metazoa; phylum Arthropoda; class Insecta; order Diptera; family Ulidiidae; genus Melieria; species Melieria omissa. The sequence continues at coordinate 26,881,471 of OZ020268.1, forward strand.
ATAGCAGCGCGTCGGATTGAGCCAAAGGCAGCCAGTGAAAGTGAAATTCGGTGAAAGCAGCAAAGCAAAAGTTGAAAATTTCCACTTAAAAAAGTTCACGTCTGTCAACCGTTCGAGCATTCGAATGCTGAAGAATTTGTTGTGTTGTGATGTGCAAAACGCTGTCGCTCTCATAGCCGACGACGCCAACAAGCAGCCAAATTATTATATGTTCGCCATTGTGTATTTATATAAGTTTTCTGTTTGCCATATCATAAAAAATAATAGAAATTTATACAAAATTGTCATCACAAAGTTGCAGTTGCAAAGCGCGTCCTGCATCCTGCACCCACACACGTGTATATATGTATTAGAGTCGTAGAATGTCCATGTAAATAGCTGCCTTCACTGTATATGTGTGCGGCTGTGCGTTCGATGTTGTTGTGTCGCATCCTTGGCGCGTTGACGAGTTTCTGTGTCGGCGTCCGTTCAGTGTGGCCGTCTTTGGTGTAGGTTCTCCCGTGTACACGAGCCTGTAAATGGGAACGCATGCATGGCCTACGTTTCGACGCACGGTAGCTTAACACAAGCTCCCAGGTAATGTATGTTTGTCGTTAATAAATACAAAAAATCTGTGGTTAAAAGCAATAAACGCTCAAGTCCATAAGTCAAGTTTTGAGAAGCACGTTTTCAAGGAATCTCAATGTGAAAATTTAGACACAGTGGTTTCTTAATTTTTCCTGAACATTTGCTAATCCTTCTTCTCACTACTGATGTTACAGAAAAATTATTAAAATTAATTGAATAATGTCTCAAGTCGACTTGAGCGTTTATCGTTTCAGACCACAGATATTTATATAAATCTCTGTTATTATTCAATATGTATTTCGTTTACAATTTATGTACCAAACTATGTGTAGTATATGGCTATGTGTACAAATATATATGTGCACAGATATCCTACAAGTATATACAAATTTATGTATTTTATTTTATATTTATATTTGAATGCTAAACCGTATTGTAAACTTTTTGTTTGAAAATTTGGCACGAAACTATTTGTTCATTGTTGAATCCTTTGATGGCCCATGGCTCACAAATATGTATGTGTTTTGTTGCATTTTTACAGTAAACTAGAACAAAAATTGATTAAATAACAATCTTCTGTAATGTCAGAATGTCGAAAATAATCACACACACAAAATGTTCGAGTGAAATTTCAACTGAACGTCATTACCCACGTAACATCTTTTTTAACCATTAATTATAAAACGTTTAATAAAAAAAATCCGTAATATTTTGCATGAAAGTGAAGACTTTTTTTTGCATACTTAGAATAATCCGATTCAGGTTAACCCTTTCGCTATTTTGTTGACATATGGTAACATGCTAATTTGTGTACATCTGAACCCTCTATGGAATAAATCCTTTTGTTGGTCCTTAGAAAAGTTTGAAGATTTAGGTATAATACAAAATTAATTAAAATTGAATATTTAAGTTTAAAAAAGATATGTATATACTTTTTTTGAATGTTATATCTGTACATAGAAAAGAAAGAAGAAGCAGAAAAAAATCAGATAAAAACGTTATTTTGACTTTTTACTTCAATTCAGATATACCTTGTGACCGAAAAGTTTCCGGAAATTTTAAATAAAACGCAAAATTCTTAATCTTCATCAATATTTATTTTATCTCCTTCAAAATATGCTCCATTAGAAGTGATACGCATATGCCAACGTTTCTTCCAATCACCAAAACATTTTTTATAGGCGCTTTCCGCTTTGGCTTTGAGTTCCCTCTGCGAATTCTGGTTTACGTCTTCTATGGATTCAAAACGCGTTCCTCTGAGTGGTAATTTGAGTTTGGGAAACAGGAAAAAGTCAAACGGTGCAAGATCAGGTGAATACGATGGCTGTTCGATGGTATTTATTGAATGTTTGGCCTTAAAATCGTTGATACCGTCATGAAAAATCCATGAATTATCCTTCCACAATTGAGGCCGTTTACGGCGGATATTTTCACGCAAACGTCTTAAAACAGTCAAATAATAGTCTTTACCGACTGTTTGTCCTTCAGGGACGAATTCATGATGCACCACACCATGAATATCGAAGAAAACAATCAGCATTACCTTGATTTTCGAGCGACTTTGTCGTGGTTTTTTCGGTTTCGGCTCGTCTTTTCCTCTCCATTCCGATGATTGTTGGCTTGTTTGCATGTCGTACTCGTAGACCCATGTCTCGTCACCAGTTATGATGCATTCCATGAAAGTTGGATCGGAATTGGCACGATCAAGCACGTCCAAAGAGACCTGTTCACGGTACCCATTTTGAAGAAAATTGTCAACAAAATCGCAACGCACTACTGAGGTGAACTGGTTTCAACAGCTGCCGTAAACAAACTGTCTGACAGATCGCGCTCATTTTTGGCATAGTAATTAAAGACAGTGCTACCAACCTACAGAAACTTAAAATATCGAAAAATATACAGCGCGCGAATTTTAAATGAGAATTTCCGGAAACTTTTCGGTCACAAGGTATTTTTTAAATAATTTTTGCTATAATAAATGAAAATTTATTCCATTTTTATTTATGCGTAAAAATTTAATTTTTAAATAATTCAAATAATAATTACAGCTACAACAATATGGTTGCTATCATATGACAATTTCTCAAAAAAATGTTTGATAACAAAGATTAAAAAAATTAGCATGGGATTTTGTTGATATAACCACACAGAAGACTTAATCTATATATTTAAAATTTTTCCTTTAACCAGTAAAAATTTGTAGTGAAAGGGTTAAATAGGCAACGTTTTGTTCCATTTGCTTGTGGTCATTTTGAATTTCATTCCATTACGTTTCGCTCGTAGAAACTCTCGTACCTGTTGGCAAACATCTGAGACAGTCGAATTTCACAAACTGCTCTTGAGACAAAATTCTCAACAGCAAAAACAAAAAACATTCGGCATAGACAGCAACAAGAGCTGATCACTGGAAACCATGTCCGGACTAAAACGTGGATTCATAAGATTCTTCCAATTCACATTACAGAACTTCTAACGAGTCACTATCGATGTGTTCAGTAGGGCGTAGTTCAGTGTCAGATCCGGACTATAAAGTGGATTCAAACAAACCTTTCAACCCAACTCCCTGACCATCCCTAATCGAACACAATTCCTCTCCTATTGGTCAAAGCTGGCCACTTCTGTGCGATTTCTTACTGCAGTCAAACTAATAGTTGACAGTACAGGTTCGATCTAAGAGTTTGGCCGTAGGAGAGCATCTCATAGTAGATGATTTTCGGTCAATTCCACCAAACACACGGCAAATCCTTTCTGATCATCAGTCCTGACTTAATTCGTTTGACTTTTAGCTCAAATGAATTCTTTTGGCATCTTTTAGCTCAAATGAATTCATTTGGCATATTTTAGCTCAAATGAATTCATCTGGCATATTTTAGCTCAAATGAATCCATTTGGCACCAAATATTCATTCGATTCTCAGATTTATCTCGATCCAGAGAAATTTTTAAAGCCACCATGAACCGCAACTTGTTTATTTCTTATACACAAATGAATTCATTTGGCATATTTTAGCTAAAATGAATTCATTTGTCATATTTTAGCTTAAATGAATTAATTTGGTATATTTTAGCTCAAATGAACCGATTTAGCATATTTTAGCTCAAATGAATTCATTTGGCATATTTTAGCTCAAATGAATTCATTTGGCATATTTTAGCTCAAATGAACCGATTTAGCATATTTTAGCTCAAATGAATTCATTTGGCATATTTTAGCTCAAATGAATTCATTTGGCATATTTTAGCTCAAATGAACCGATTTAGCATATTTTAGCTCAAATGACTCCATTTGGCATATTTTAGCTCAAATGAATTAATTTGGCATATTTTAGCTTAAATGAATTCATTTGGCACCAAATATTCATTTGATTCTCAGATTTATCTCGATCCAGAGATATTTTTAAAGCCACTTTTAATTGCAACTTGTTTACTTTTATACACAAATTAATTCATTTGGTATACTTTAGCTCAAATGAATTCATTTGGCATATTTTAGCTCAATGAATTCATTTGACATATTTCAGCTCAAATGAATCCATTTGGCACCTAATATTAATTCGATTCTCAGATTTATCTCGATCCAGAGATATTTTTAAAGGCAGCATGAACCACAAATTGTTTATTTCTTATACACAAATGAATTCATTTGGCATATTTTAGCTCAAATGAATTCGTTTGGCATATTTTAGCTCAAATGAATTCATTTGGCATATTTTAGCTCAAATTAATTCATTTGGCATATTTTAGCTCAAATGAACCGATTTAGCATATTTCAGCTCAAATGAATTCATTTGGCATATTTTAGCTCAAATGAATCCATTTGGCACCAAATATTCATTCGATTCTCAGATTTATCCCGATCCAGAGATATTTTTAAAGCCACCATGAACCGCAACTTGTTTATTTCTTATACACAAATGAATTCTTTTGGCATATTTCAGCTCAAATGAATTCATTTTGCATCAAATATTCTTTCCAGTTTCCACTTTCATTCCAGTGAAAACTAAAAACTTTATGGCCATTCAAATGATGAAAATATCTCAATGAGATTTTTGTAATTAAATTTTGTTTTCATTGTGCTGCAATTTATTGCACACATAGCATCGCATTTAACTACCAACGAGATGATGAAGACATGAATTTTTAATTAAACTGCTGAAAGCATAAAAATTCATAGACACTAAAATGAGTAGTAAAATTTTTCCACCTCGCCAATCGGAACGTACGAAGGCGTGTGTAGACTTTCAGTGCTATGAACAGCAGATGACAACGTATTCCGTTGGTTAATTGCATGACGCCACTCGAATCAAAATAAAATTATTATTAGTAAAAGCCGCTATGGCATTTTTGTGCGCTTGTATTGGTGGTATTTATAGACATCAAACGATGAACAGGTCAGCTCACCAGTCGGGCGGCAGACGCTGCATGCATATTTTGTATTTAGTTAGTTTATTTATTTTTTTTAACAGTTCTAAATAAGCAAATGCCGCATTTTTGCGCTGCAAAGTCTCACTTCATATAGTTGCAGCATTTTGTTTTTGTTGAGTTGGAAATAAACGGCTAACAGAAGCCTGCGAAATAGCAATTCACATGCGGCGATACTAAAACAGCATGCGAACAAAATGCCGCAACGTTCACTCACACACACACATACACAGAAACACAGTTTAACACACATTGACGCAGCGCTGGAAGTAAAAACTGAGCCAATTCTTGCGCTGCGTGTGTTTGTGTTTTTGGAATTATAACAATTAATTTTGGCTGCAGGTAGCGTTAGAATTTCAACTATTGGCTCAGAAGTTTGTAAACAAAGTGGTGGAAAAATTCATTAAGCACACAACAGGCAACATTTAAAGCCCAACAATTTGTTGGCAACAGGTCGAGGAAGTGTGATAGCCGCCGAATGCGCAAAATATCGAAAAGCAAAAGTGTCTAAAGCGGCCAACAAAAACAACAACAACAACAAATAGAAAGCGCATGTAAATGCTTTGGTAGTTGTCACTGCGGACTGCTGATGGCTTTTTGGAAAATTGCCCTCTATTCCCTCTGCAAAGTGTGAAAATTGTGACGTTTGATATTTTTTGTACATATTCGAGAGATTGTAGGAAGCAACTAGGAAACAAAGTGTAAAAATATGCTTGAGCTTTGGTTATTTTTGCATATTTCTAAAGCTTAGAGGGAAAACGGAGACGTAGCGAGGGAAATTAAGGGCCTAAAAATGTGTTGGCAAACTTTATTTGTTTCTTCAAACAAAAAGTCCGGTCCATGACTTGTGGCCTGGTCGACCAGCAATTCACTTCTTATGAAGAAGCCAACAATTTTATCGATTCTTGAACTCTCTTTAAAAACAAACAGATCCTGAAGTATGGAAAAACAATTATAGTAACTCTTTCGTTATTTTGTTGTCGGATGGCAACATGCTACTTTGTGCACGTCTGAGCCTTCAATGATTCCAAGAATAAATTTTGTTTTTTGGTTCGAAGAAGATTTTGAAGTTTTAAAAATAATACGAAAATAATAAACTATAATATTTAAGTTTAAAAAAGAGAAGTAGGTATACATGTTTCATAAAGAAAGAAGAAGCAGACAAAAAAGACACTTTTAATTGGACTTTTTGCTTCAATTTGGATATATTTGTAAAATAACTTAAGCTAAATTAAATGGTTCTTAGAATAGTTTGAAGTTTTAAAAATAATTCAAAATTAATAAATTATAATATTTAATTTTAAAGAAGAAAAGTATGCACGTTTCTTTGATGCTATATCATTACATGTTAAAGAAAGAAGAAGCAAATAAAACAAAATACATTAATGTGACTTTTTACTTCAATTGGGATACATTTTAAAAAAATAATAAAATATTGAAATTGTAAAATTGAAACATTGAAAAATATATACAAATCATTAGTTTCTCTTCACCCCCTTTAAAAACTTTCACATGAGCCAGGCAACTAAACCTAACTAAAACCGCCCCTGTACTGGTTTCTCTTGTCATACCTTCTCGTCTGCGGCTTTAATTCACGCGCTGACCACTGCCCCAAGTCCCTGCCGCGACAATATTCAAAGCCAAGGCTTGAGTGCTATGCTGAGTGCAACAAAAACAACAACAACAACCACCACTGAAAGCGACACGTTACGAAGCTTCAAATTCAATTAGGTAAAAGCAACATTGCGCTACCTCACACACGCACACACACACACAAACCTGCGCACCCACACATTAACAATTTTCGTTAGCAAGCAACTGCAGTGCAGCACAAAGCCCGCTTTCAGCAAAGCGCATACTTAAGTGTTCCAAGAGTGAACAAATTATTTTTATTAGTTTTTGTAAAATTCAGCTTTCCACCAGCGTTTCAAGTCAAGTTGTGTGCGCTGCGTTTGGTTGCAGCTCGTGTTGTGTAATAAATCAACACAATTTTAAACAAGCAAACAAACCTTACAAAAAATACAAAAATTTTAATTATTAAAAATTGAAAATATTTGCAAAAACTGTGCTCCTCAAGTTTAAGTAGAGTGCGTTTGTTTGTGTATTGAAAAAAAAATGTAGCACCTAAAAGTGTGTAAGCTCAACTCAGTGGTCGAAATTGTGTTGCCAAGCCAAATCAAAATCTAATTTTGTTCATGTATAAAATTTGTCTGCTCGAACATTTTCGACAAAACCCCACCCGATGGAATTAATTGCGTGCGCAACGTTGTGTCGAATTGCGATTAGTGCATTCGTCGTTCCACGGGGTCTCTTCAGCCAGAATGCATTCCAGTCAAAATGTACGCTCGCCCGCCGAAATGCGTCACAAGAAGAAGAGGTGCGCCAAATTTCAACTCGCAGTGATGAATGCACAGCGATGCAACCTCGAAGTTGCGCTCCCAATTAAACTCATTCATTGTTCTGTTTGTTCTTCTTTCCCCCCTCTATCCCACCCCCCATTGCACAAACAATGGTCGATGGTCAATGGTCGACGGTCGATGGTCGATGGTCGATGGTCGCGTACAAACAACCACAAAAAACCAATACATCAACTGCAGGCAGAAGCAATTCGTTATGCAAGGCAGCTATCAAATGATGTAACTATTCAGCATTTTTCTACTACTATTCTACAACTTTTCATTTTAGACTGTTTTACTTTTGTCCGCTCATTTAGTTTTATCTACTTGTATGCTTGTAGTTGTGGGAATTTTAATATTTAAAATTAAGAAAAATTATTAAAATTTTTTGAAGTGAGTTATGGCTTAGAAACCCTAAGACATTAGTGAGATTCGGTCACTACTAAAACTGAAACGTAACTCAGAACAAATTCGAAGCGCCATGTTAACTACTAGGAAGGCCTGACAGCTTTGCACGCAAGTTTGAAGCCAATGGGCCCAATAAATGTATTTCTTTTAACTCTTTTTTGGCTCTGTGATATTTTTATAAAGAAATACTGGCCTAATTATTTCTCATTTGAAGTGGTTTCATCATATTTGAAATTAATAAACCTATTAAACCATGTTTCCCCATACAAATTCTTAACCCATCGTTGACCCTGTTAGACTTAAATTTTCAAAAACATGAGAAATTTTTCATTTGAAGTAATTTTACTGAGTTTAAAGTCAAAAAACTTATTTAATCATATTTCTCCATACACACTTTTAACCCTTGGTTTACCTCGTTAGATTTCGACTTTGAAAAAAATTCAAAATTTTTCGTTTAAAGTACTTTTACTAAGTTTGAATTAAAAAGTCCATTAAATCCATACAAACTTTTAACCCTTGGTTTATCCAGTTACATTTCGATTTAAAAACAAATGAGAAGTTTTTAATTTAAAGTGCTTTTTTCTTAGATTTAAGTATAAACACCGACACGTTTCTCCATACAAATTTTTAACCCTTGGTTTACACCAATTAATTTTGGTTTTCAAAGCAAGTAATCATCATCAATCGTATTTCTTCATAAAAATTCTTAACCCTTGGTTTACCCGTTAGACTTTGACTTTCAAAAAAATTATAAATTTCTAGTTTGAAGTGTTTTTACTGACATTGAAGTCAAAAAACCCATTAAATCATATTTCTTCATACTTTTAACCCTTGGTTTACCCTGTTAGATTAAAAGAAATGAGAAAATTTTCATTTCAGTGCTTTGACTAAGTTTGAAGTTAAAACCCCATTTAATCATCTTTCTCCATAAAAACATGTAACCCTTATTTTACTCAAGTGAAGTGCTTTTACTAAGTTTGAGGTATAAACACCGATAGAATAACGTTTCTCCATACAAATTTTTAACCTTTAGTTTACCCCGTTAGATCTCGAGTTAAAAAAAAATGAGACAATTTTCGTTTAAAGTGCTTTTACTGAGTTTGAAGTAAAACAAAAACAATAAATCATGTTTCTCCATACAAACATTTAACCCTTGCGTTACCCTGTTAGATTTAAATTTAAAAAAAATTTCAAATTTTGGTTTGAAGTGTTTTTACTAACTTTGAAGCCAAAAACCCCAGTTAATCATGTTTCACCATAAAAACTTGTAACCCTTGGTTTACCCCAATTAATTTTGATTTAAAAAAAATTAGAAGATTTTCATTTGAAGTACTCTTACTAAGTTTGAAGTAAAAAAAATTAAAAAATTTTTTATTACAAAACATATTTATTTAAAAAATACAAAATTTTAACCCTTGGTTTACTCAGTTAGATTTTGATTTAAAATTTTTGGATTTTCGAATTTGTTTTAAGTCAAAAGGCCCATTGTTTCATGTTTTTTTATAGTTTTTCCGTATACAAACCTTAACCTTAACCTTAATTGTGACCGCGTTAAACTTTGATTTTCGAAAAACTGAAAAATACGTGTTGAATTATTTTTGATTTAAAGTATTTTCACCACCCTTTAAAATCAATAGGTTCATTGCATTACATGTCTTCATACAAACCCTTAACCCATTTTTTACTCTTTTTAGACCTGAATTAAAAAAAAATCCCGTCTTAACGGAGGAATACAGCCACAGTAAAAATGTAATGTTTGTAGCTTTAGCGGGTTGAGCGATAATGAATCAGTCAAGACAAACAATTATATGTCAAGGTTAGGTTAGGTCGGGAAGGACACGCATTGCACTTCCACTTGGAAGCCAAGATCGCCCATTGTGAATCCTTTTTAAAATTGCTCTGAAGCTAACCAGCAGTCTCAATCTTGGAAGCAAACCTGTTCGACTCCTTTATGAAGGACAGCAGAACCGAGATTTCAACTGACTGGCCAAGTCCATCAGAAATCTTGACTCCATGGTATGGAGTCGGGGTTCCTACAGAGTCGCGTAGTGGCTCAGAAAATGTTGTATTGTTTTTACTTCTACTTCAACTCCGCAGATTCTGCAGACATGACTGCACGAGAGGCGTCTTTTGAGAAGCATGTGTCAAGTGATGACTCCAACAAACTGCCTCTTCGAGGTTCTACTCAGAGACAAACAGATTTTTCCTCAGGGAAAGGGAGGCTCATAGAGCCCGGCTGGTGCCGTAAGCGGTTTTGCTGCGCCATGAGCACTCAATGTTTTTTTGCTCAACCTGTCAATTTACATATAAAGAACAGATATCGGGGGAAGCACAGAGTTATCTACTTCGACAGTTTTTCTCGCCATTACCTCCACTGCTTCCTTGCTACTCTTGTGTGGCCCGGAACCTAGCAGAGAGTGACTCAGTGGTGCCTTATATTTTGAACTGCGATACGGCAACTTTGCACTACCTTTGATTTCACTACAACTGATTCCATTGCTCTAAGGGCTGCTTGACTGTATATGAAAATTGTAAAATCTGTGACTGGTAAATTACTGTCACTGATTAATTTAGCAGCTTTTTAGATTGAAAAATATCTTCCTGAAAAACACTACAAAGGCGTGGCAGTCTGTATGACCTTTAAATTCGTAATGCGTTTGAGTAAGGACCAGCTCCAGTGCCTTTAGACGAACTCCAGTATCCTCACCCATCTTGAAGCCCTCAGCGAAAACAGTGATGGAAGCGTCTCTTGTCACATCTGTGAACCTCTATTCCTGCTTTGTGGGATATAAAGTTTAAGCGTTTGTGTCAAAATCCAGATTTGGGATCAAATAGTTAATAGCTTATACTCGATACCCGATCTTGCGAATGACCTTAGAATCCCGGAGTGTCCATAAGCGTCCATAAGTGTCCACAAGTTGGCCTCTCTCGGCCTGGAAGCGCCTTTAAAAGCGGAGCTCTGAATGACTTAACTGTGATAAGTTAGCTATGAGTAAATATTAATAAATTACATGCTGGCAACCCAGTGCGGTATACGAAAATTCTATATAAAATTGAACGAGTTGAAAGCAGACACAAAAAAATTTTCAAAAATATCTACACTCAAAATTAATCAAGACCGCTGTTTGGCATGCAACATGACATGTCGATTGCACACATATTTGCAATGCCAGCAGCCAACACTATATCTATATTTGAACAAGCGACCACAGTGGCTGTCACACATTGTTGTTGTCATTGTTATTACTCGCAGATAGAGGCAAACAGCTAATTGACTCGCCAGTCGAGGTGAGCTGCATTGCATGCAAACTCCATCAAGTCACAATGTCACACACCAAAAAGCAAATTATGCCAATGTAGGCAGAGCGAAATGCTGTCGCTCGCTCTGTGTGTTAGTGTGTGTGTGTGCGTGTATTTGTACAGCAACCAAAGGGAGCAATTTTGGTTGGCCTTCGTTCTACATTGACGTGCGGCCATTTAATGTTGGCAATCCTTCAAATGAAGTAATAATAAGCACAACGGTGGTAAATATACGCAGTGGTATCATTAAATATTACACGCCATTGTACCATAGGAAGGCTGTCACCTCAACCAGAGCAGCCAGACGCTGCTCGAAATGAATTCGGCATTCGGCGCAACACAATTGTTTCGCTTGGCAACAACAGTGTAGGCCCCAAAAATAGAAATGAAACTGAAATTATGACCAAATCACGTCATCCCAGTCGGCTGATCGCACACACACAGAGCCACAGCAGCAGTGCCATTTTGACTTTACGACCGCATTACTGCCGTCTGCCACTAATGGCCGTCATTAACCGAAAAACGTTTCAGTTTCCTACGTCGCACATTACGAACGCTGCATTTAGCAATGCGCCTTCCTTTCCCCAACAAAACAGTGCAATAGTTGCGGCCAAGTTCTAAATTTTCTCGCCAACCGTTAGCGCAGTGTGAGCGCGAGCGGAAGTTTAGGCGTTTAGCAATGCGAAGGATTTGGCCGCGTATAATCAACGCTTTGACTGACGACCTTGTCGGCAAAGTTTGTGGCACAGCTGTGAGCAGAGTGGAGTAGCTTGCAGACAGCAATCGCCTCCAGAAAGGCCATAAAACATGGCAGCTCAACCACTTTGAACATCAATAACACACATGAAAAAAAAAGTATCTATCTATTACTTTATTTTTTCTCTAATAAATAGATTTCTTTATCCCAGAACATTTCCCATAGCATCGATTTCAATTCCTTTCTGTCCGTAATACATTTTTATTGCTTAAGTATTTGAATTGTTTATGTCCATTTGCCATATTCTACGCAACCTTGAGTGTTAAAAATAAGTTCACGTATGGCGCGTCTACTTTTCGGCGTTTCTATAATGATTTTTCTTTTTCAAATTTAATTGATTTACTTGCAACTGTTGGCACAATAACAATAACAACAACAATAGGCGACCATTACAACGCTTGTTGTATGTTTATGGCAAACAAATAAACATCAATATATCTGCATATGTGCAAGAGTACAGCTGACTTAAGCCAACAGCCTTCGCCATGGCCATGGCCACCAACGACGACCTTATCATCGTTGCCATCTGCACCAACAGCGCCATGCTTCCGCTTCGGACTGCACTGCCGGTCGTAGTGTGTTATTAAGGCGGCCACAGCAACCATTCGCGCTGCATTTGCTAACCGTGATTTACGGCCTCTCAGGTGCACTGTGGGCCAATGCATTGTATTGTTTGCGAATTTCATTGGGCAATGATTCAGCAGTGTCTGTGACAAGTGTCACAAACTGCATGCAGCCATGCATTGAGTTATGTGTGACGTGAATTTTTTATGTCTAAGAAGTAGTTTGGATTAAGTAGGTGAAGAAATATTTAATTGTGAACTTGTAATGACGGAAATGACTCTGTGGTTGGTTGAATTTTAAGGCAGAAGGATTTGTGAATTTGTGTCACATTTCAAATTGTGCCAAACAATGCAAACTTTTCCTTTGACAGCCCACCGCTGAATGCAATTACGAACTTCTGTTTATGTTTAGTTGGCTATGAAATTCTTTTAAATTGTAGAACACTATAGAAACTTTCCATTCTTGCAGTTACCCTTTTAAATTGTGATTGCAGAAATGTACGAAACAACTGAGTTTGTGTAGGTTATTGTTTATTTTTTTAATTCTTACTAATAGGCAACTTTATGCCTTTTTACTTAACCCATTAAAGCCGGATATCAGTTACGTCCATACGATTTTGATAAAATTTCATACACGACCTGGAATTGACTCAATATGATCAGAAATAAACACTCATACACATTTTCAGTTTTGGCTTATTTATTGGCGTTCAAGTTAATCTCTGAGCTTTGATGTATTTAGAGACCAATAGTAAAATTTTATGGCAAATATTTTCGTTGTACCTTTTGTCCTTAAAAAGTCCTGTTTAAAGGATATTTTTGGCATTTTAGAAAACAATGGTCAAATTGTCCCATAAAAATCAGAGCTACAGGGTTAAAATGTTCCACAAAAATGTTCTTCGTAGTATTTTCCATCAAATTGCTGAACACATCATATACCTAAAATGTGAGGTTACATGGTTTTCGTATGACGATTCACCATAAGAATATGCAAAAAGGGGAAAACTTTGACCTCCCTAAAAAAAATTCAGATGTAAACTTTGAAAACGCCGATACACGTATATTTTTTTATACCCCCTCTACTCCGTTGTCAGAACCTTGTTATTTAAAAAAAATTTGATTTTGTTGTGCAGTGTTATTAGGCTAAAAGATAGGCGACTTTATATTTAAATTTCATTGCCTACTATTAGGCGAAAAGATAAGCGAATTAATGTTCAAATTTAATTTTCTACTATTACGCGAAGTGATATAAGTTCGCATAAATTCCATTGCCTACTATTAGGCTAAAAAAGGCGACTTTATGTCTAAATTCCATTGCCTACTTTTAGGTCCAAATACAGGCGACTTTATGTTTAAATTCATCTGCCTACTATTAGGCGAAAAAAAGGCGACTTTATGTTTAAATTTCATTGTCTACTATTAGATGATAGGATATAAAATCCTCTATTATTTTGCTTATGTTTTATTGCCTACTATTAGGCGAAAAGATAAGCGAATTAATGTACAAATTCCATTGTCTACTATAAGGCGACGAGATATAAATTCACTTGAACTCCATTGCCTACTATTAGGCGAAAAGATTGACGATTTTATGTTAACATTCCATTGCCTACTATTAGGTGACAAAACATAAATTCGTCTTTTATTTTGCTTAATTTTTATAGCCTACTATTAGGCGAAAAGTTGGGATTTTATATTGAAATTCAATTGCCTACTATTAGGCGCTTAGACGGGCGACTTTTTATCTTGACATTCAACTGTCTATTTTTACGCAAAAAGATAGGCAACTTTATGTTTAGTTCCATTGTCTACTATTAGGCGACGAGACAGTCGACTTTATGTTATATTGCCTAATAGTATGCAATGGATTTTAAACAAAATAATAGCCTAAGCTATCTCATTAAATGTTTTAGTGTAAGCTATACTTTTGCTTAAATTCCATTGCCTACTACTAGGCGACTTGTCGTCTCGACTTGCTGCAATTCACAGTGGTCTAAATTGAAAATCAACTACACAAAATAAAATGATGCGAAGCAAATAGTGTCAGTACGCCAAGAGGAAATATTGAATGACATGACAAATCCGCAAAGCTTCTGTGTTGAATAAAAAACTTCAATGCGCCAAAGAGGAAACGAAAAGAAGAAGTAGGAAACGGAAACGCTGTGAAGCAGGACACTTTAAAGCAAAACAAGTTTAGCACAAAAGCGGAAAGAAGAAGTACGCAAAGTACCAGAAATATTGGAGAAAAATATGGCGCGCCGAATGGAAACTGCGAAAAGTGGATTTTTACCAAATGTCGTGTGAGGCAACGAAGCAAAATTCCAATGCAAAAAAGAACAACAAAAAGACACGTTGGCTGACTGTGTGCCTACAACATACGAGTACAACAACATAAACGCAGAGTTTGTTAACATTGGTTACTCGCGCTGCCATGGTTGCTGTTTTTGTTCTTATTTTTGTTCTTGTTGCTTTAGTTATGTTGTTGTTGGTTGGTAGTTGACAGCTGGCCTCGTGCACTTGACTGAACTGAAACTCACACGTCGAGTCGTCATACGAGGCGCACTGCATTGCTGTCTGCTGTTCGCCTGTTCGCCAGCTCGCCTCGTTGACGCAACGAAAACGTACGTACGGAAGTGTTGTTGGCCGTTTTTTGTTTGGTTTTTTTTTTTTAATTTGAGCTCAACAGCGAGTCGGCGAAAGGCGAAAGTCCGCAAATGTGCCGAGTGAGTGGCAAGAATTTGCCGAGCTGCTGCCCTGTTGACGAGCCGAACGCTCGAAAGTCACAACGGCGAAAAGGATGTTCGCGAGCAGTGGTGCGTGTATGTGTGTGTGTGTGTGCGTGTTCGCGGCGAAAACACGAAAGGAATCAGTGCGAACTACGGCACAACGTGTACGTGAGAGCGCAAATAATAATAACAACAACAACAACAACAGCGCTGTAAAAGTGGCGCAAAAGCGAACGGAAACTATGGCAGAAACTAAAGCGGATTGTGTGTGAGTGTTGGTGTGAGTCCTAGTGTGAGTGTGTGTGTGAAAAGTGCTCGCTCTGCAGATTTTTGTTGGTTATGCCAAGTGAAGTGAAGTTAGCAATTTTTATTTGTTGTTTGCCAAACGAGTGAAGTGAACTGCAAAGCTGAAAGCGAGCTGTGTGCGCGGTGTGGCAGTGTGGCAAGTTGTGTGTGGCAAGCGCGCTGCCTCGCTCTCGTCGTATTCTGTGCGAATTGTATTTTGCAATCCAACTGGCGTAAACTAACAACTATTCGATAAATTATTATATTTTTTTCTGAGTGCAATTCGTTAGCGCGAAAAAATTGTCGCAGTACGCAAATACAATTGAAATATTTTTAAAAATAGAAAAAATTATTACAATCAATAAAAAAAATACTAAAAATTTGTGGAAGCTGTGCCATCAAAAAATCCGAATATTAAGTGTTGTTGTTAATTTTAAATGATTTAAACAACTTGCAACCGTAATGAGAGCTAGACGCAGTGCGCCTGCAAGTAGGCAACATTGCTGGGCGACAACTGTCTAAGCTGGCAACGACAATGTGCTAGCAGTGAGCAGTGATGCAACGTATTTGGCTGCAGCAAAAATTGAAAAATTGCCCGGTCTGCGAGCAGCAACAACAAGAAGAAAAATGTGGCCAAAACTCGAGTGCAACGTGCACAACATGTGACAACGCCTAAAAGTGTGTGTGCAATGTGCAAACGAAAAGGCAAAATTGTGTGACCTTGTGTCGTTTCCGCACGCCTGTGGCATGAGCGAAGTTTGGTGTGTGTGTGTGCGTGCAATAAATTTTCAAATATATGACAAATAAAAGGAAAATTTCGGTCTTAACATTCAAAGCGCATAATAGTTGAGATTTTATGTAAAAAATTCATAAACAAAAAACATTCAGCACAAACATGCTTAGTGAAAATTAGTGCTTAGTAGTGGCTTAGTTGGTGACGCACTGCTTGTGACAATTTTTTGACACTAATGACAGTTGGGCACATTTGCCTAACTGTTGCTTAACTGATATTTACTTTTTTGCGTGCTACAATAAACAACAAAAATTATAGCAATTAGCAATAAGCATTTAGCGAGTAGCACGTAGCAACCATTAATCGAGCAACTGCTGTGATATTCAAGTGGCTTATGAGTAAATTTTATTTTTGTAATTTAACACAACACAAATACACAACGATTAGTATTTAAATACGGAATAGTGCGTGCTTTTTGGTGCAATTTAAAACAAAAATCTGAGCAATAATTTTGAAGGCGCTTACAACAGTTGAATATTGAAGTCAATGCTGCATTGACAAATATCAAAGAACAACAATTTTTGACATTTATACTGCCATTAAAAAATGTGGTTGAACATTTTGCAAAGATACAAAGATTCGTTTTGAAAAATATGAAATCAAAAGAATATAAAAATTTAATAATGGATATTCAATGAAAAAGAAGTATTGAGAAAGTATTTGTAAAAGTATAAAAGTTCGTGCATAAAAATATGAAAAAACTATTTAAAAAAAATATAAATAAAAAAACCGAAAATTTGCAAAATTAATAAAAAAAAACTAAAAATATAAAATTATATTTATATTCAAAACAATTTTTAATAATAAAAACAAAATTTAAAACATATAAAAAATTAAACACATAAATAAATTACAAAAAATAAAACACAAAAAATTTAAAAACAAAAAAAAAATTAAAATATTTACATAACTCAAAATCTATGTTAAAAATGTGCACTAATAACTAAAAAAAAAGACCATAGCGCAGTAAATGCATAATTTTCAAAAGTTCGCCGCATTTGAAAATATAAAAAATTAAAATATTAACAAATAAATAAGTAACTCTCAAAATATATCAGCAACTTGGCACAATTTACACAACGCTGGCAGTTTAAATCAAAACAACAACAACAAAGCCTACTTTCGACTACTTTTACAATGAAATCCAACACAAATTGCTGCACATTGAGTGATTTTTAACAAGCAAACGCTTATTTGCATAATTTATCCCACTGTAACACTACCAAAAGCCGCACAATAACAACAACAACAACATACAATTAAAAGTATAAATGCCACAATGCAATCAACTGTTAGTTTTTTCAAAGGTTTTGCTCGAAAATTTATTCGAAACTTGCACTAATTCAATTTGCATTTCAATAAAAAAAATTAAAAAAAAAACAATATTGTTTTACAAAACATACACAAAATTGCAATAAAAATGCATTAAAAACAAATAATTAAAATATATGACAAGCAAACTACTAAATATTTTACTAAACAAACTTTGCAAAAACATTGAAAAAAAACATAAAAAAAATTACAAATGTGAAAATATTTGAAGAAAAATAATTTAATACAAAATTGTAAAAAGTTCCCACAAGAAACCAACATTTAATTAAATTGAAAAAAAACAAAATATTTCATTTAATTAACAACTCAAAAACACTAATAAAAACACGAAAAAAAACATAGAACAAAACATAAAACAAACAACAAAAATTTAATACAAATAAATATTTGCAACAAAAAAAACTAAGGAAGCAACAAAATCTAAATAAATATACTTAAATGTCAAAATAAAATTAAAATAAATAAAAAAAATTATTAAATACAAAAATGTAAAAAAAAATTCACAAATAACCAAAATTAAAAGATTCACAAACCAAAAACAATTTCAACCTTAAAAGAAACCTTCAACCTTTTTAAACCACACAAGAAGCAATCAAAACTTCACAAAAATGTAAAAAAAAAATTCACAAATAACCAAAATTAAAAGATCTAAAAACCAAAAACAATTTCAACCTTAAAAGAATTTTTAAACCACTGTAAAAACAAAAAAAAGTTTACCTCACAAAACAACCAAACCAAACCGCAACTGAAAGCCACTCAATTCCCCACTCAACGTGACGCCACTTAATTCAACTCAACTCACCACAAGCAAACCGCAAACGCAACATGGGCTCGCACGGCTCGGGCGCTTGCGATTGCTGTGGTGGCAGTGGCAATGGCAGCGGCGGCTCCTCCGCCAATCGCAATGCCAATAATGACATGCAACAAACTAACAACAATAACAACAATCCTGCACAACAACAACAACAACAATTACAACAACAGCCCGCACAACCGCCACCACCACAACAACAACAACGACGCGAACCACCACAGCTGCTGCCACTACCGATAGCACCAATATTTCCGCCACGTCCGCCACGCCCACCGCGCCCGCCTCAGCCCCAGCCGCAACAACAACAACCGCCACAGTCGCAATTGCACCAATTAGCGCTGCCCACCGCCGGCACTGCCGCCATTGCTGTTATAACACGCAGCGGCTCGCGTCCGCGCCATGTGCAAGATTTACAAAATAACAACAACAACAACAATACAAACAACAACCAAAACACGGGCAGCCATCATGCCAGCATTGCCAACTACATAAATCAGGTGAATTTGCATTTGAATCTCACCAACAACAATCATCAGCAACAGCAGCAGCAACAGCCACAGCAACAACGCAACTTCAACACCAACACTGGCAATTACGAGTCCAATAACAACAACAATAACAACAACAACAATCACATTTATGTTAATCCGCACTCGTACGACACGCAGACGGCAGCCAGCCTGACCAACGGCAGCAGCACAGCGACCGGCTCGACCGCAGTGGTCATGCCGCCACTAATCACCACCACCGGTGTTGGCGGCCACGAGCGCGACAACCAGCTGAACAACAACGGCAGCGGTAACGGCGACAGCGGCAGTGGCGCCTTTGGCCTGACGCGCCAGTTCACCTCCTCAACGCTGAGCACACTCAATACATATCTGTTTCCGTGCGGCGCCGACTCGGCCGGCACCATTGGCGGCGCGACGCTGAACAGCGGCAGCGGCTCCTGCGATCTGGACAGCAACTTTAGCCAAATGGTCGCTGGCAGCGAAGGCGGCGCCAGCTCAACGATCAGCTCGGGCCTGGGCTTCATCAACAAGCGCCGCATACGGCGACTATTTGGTGTGGGCGGCGGCACACCGGACACGCGCTGCACCGGTCCCTACGCAATCGCTGTACGTCGACGCAGCTCGCCGCTGGTGCACTTTCAGACTGCCGCTCTGGCCAAGAAGAAGCAACAGCAAATGGAACGCGAGGCCACAGTGGCCTCGGCCAATGCGGCGCTCTATGAAAAGAAGAAGGAAAAGAAGAAGGAGAAGAAGAAGCCGCCCGGGCCGCCACCGCAGGTGCGCGCCCAAGGTACGCGCCAGATGGACGATCCGATGATGAATCGGCCGCGCAGGAACACTCACGGCAAGAAGAAGGAGCGCGAGCAGCAGCAGCAGTTCCAGCTGCAGGAGAATCCATACGACAAGTACCAACAACCACTCCACAATTTTGCGCTAAATCCCAGCACCCGCATCGCACACGCTTGCATTTTGAGCGGCAGCGTTCAGCTTCAGCTTCAGCTTCTTGGTCTGCATTGCTCGCTTCGGCTTTTCCGTTTCGTTTCATTGCGTTTCAAGTATTGTAAAGCGAGTTGTTGCTTCCGTTGAACACTTTTCATTTGATGCTTTTGTACAATAAATTGGTTGCTGCTTACATCAAATATAAATAAATGCAATTGTTTTTCTTTTGTTATCACACGGAAATATGTCTGCAAGCTTTTCGACACAATTGTTTGCTTATTAAATGAACTAAACGATGCGAATTGATGGCGTCCAATGAAGTGAATTGGAAATTTGGAGTAGAGATGGTTGAGGAAGAGTTGGTTAATGAACGAGAAAATGATTCAATTGTGTATCATTTTTCGACCTGACTTGCATTTATTTTCCTCGTTGAAAATAAAAAGTTGATAACCTCAAATTTTTGTTGCTATGGGGCGTGCCGTCTGGTGTTGAATTTTTGAGCTTTTATTAATTTTGTATTTTTTGCACTCAAGAACGATGTCAATTGTTGGAAAAATTATTTAAATCGGTTCAATATTTCGTAAGATATGATGTTTCATCCTTTACAAGTGGGAGCCAATTACATAGAAAGTGGCTAGTTTTGTATGGCAGCCCCCTTAAGAGTTGAAGACAGAAGGTAGGTATGTATGGCAAAACATTTTGAAGGGAAATTAAATGTGGGTAAGTCTTACATTTGATATGTCTGGGTGCAGCTTGGGAGTAGTGGAAGCGCAGTTTGTAAAAAATAATCATTTTATATGGGGGACCTTTTCAGTTTGTATGGTAGCCCCCTTAAAAATTGCAGATAGAGGGTAGGTATGTTTGGAAAAAAGATTCAAAAGAGAAATTAAATGGGGGTCAGTCATACATTTGATACACCTGGGGGTCACCTGGGAGCAGTGAGGGGCCATTTTATAAAAACAATCATTTTGTATGGGAGCCCCATACAGTTTGTATGGCAGACCCCTTAAGATTTGAAGATAAAGAGTAAGTATGTTTGGAAAAAACATTCAAAAGAGAAATTAAGTGGGGGGTTAGTCTTACATTTGATACACCTGGGAGCAACCTAGAGGCGTTGATAGCTTGTTTTATAAAAAGAATCATTTTGTATGGGGGACCCAGTAAGTTTGTATGGCAGACCCCTTAAAAGTTGCATATAGAGGGTAGGTATATTTGCAAAAAACATTCGGAAGTAAAAATAAATGGGGGTCAGTCTTACATTTGATACATCTGGGGGCCACCTGGGAGCAGTGGAAGGCTCTTTTATGAAAACAATCATTTTTTATGGGGTACCTATTCAGTTTATATGGCAGCCCCCTTAAGATTTAGAGTTAGAGGGTAGGTGTATATCGATAAAAGATTCGCAAGAGAATATAAATGGGGTTCAGTCTTATATTTGATATGTCTGAGAGCAACCGGAGAGCAGTGTAAGGCCATTTTATAAAAACAATCAATTTGTATGGGGAACCTATTCAGTTTGTATGGTAGCCCCCTTAAAAGTTGCAGATAGAGAATAGGTATATTTGAAAAAAACATTTGAAAGTAAAAATAAATAGGGGTCAGTCTTACATTTGATACATCTGGGGACCACCTGGGAGCAGTGTAAGGCCATTTTATAAAAAACAATCATTTTGTATGGGGGACCCATTAAGTTTTTATGGCAGACCCCTTAAGATTTGAAGATAGAGGGTAGGTATGTTTGAAAAAATCATTCAAAAAAGAAATTAAATGGGGGTCAGTCTAACATTTGATATGTCTGAGAGGAACCTGGGAACAGTATGAGGCCATTTTATAAAAACAATCAATTCGTATAGGGGGGATAGGGGTTAAGTTATAAAAACTTGGTGAAAATGTTCAAAACAGAAAATTATTAGAGGTGAGTCATAGACTTTAGCCCTCTAAGAGCAACTTTGAAGCAGTTGTGAAACAATTTGTCGCATTTCCTAGCACTTTTCTGAACTTTGATCGCGGCAGGATGACAATCACTTCATTGTTGTTGTTCTCATGCCTTTTTTTTACAAACCTCATAAAATAGAAGGTTTCGGAGAATTGTAATAGAAAAATTGTGCACTAAATCATTTCGAATGTACAGATTACATGTTTCGAAGATTCAAATTCTACAAAATGCGTTGCAGAAAGAAAAACTTAAACAGTTTTCATTTAACAAAATTAAATGATTCCAAGGTGAGAAGTTTTAAAAATTGTTGAAAATATAAAGTTTACCTACTATATTGATAATTTTTACATTAATACAAATAAACAACAAAAACCAGTTAATTTTGCTTACCAAGACTAATGAGAAGACTAGACTAAAGAAATTAAAACTTGAAAATATTTTTGTTTGGTTTTACTATAAAAATCAGTGACGCACACTGGGATTGTGAGTGTTCCATACAAATTTTGGGCTCGATTCCATTTGAAACCATTTTTCACTTTTTCAATAATTTTTTAAATTTTTCTCCATTTTTCAAGAAAAAATTTGTTAAAAAGGGAAAAAATTGAAAAAACAATTAGAAAAGTGAAAAAAGGTTTCAAATGGAATCGAGCCCAAAATTTTTATGCAACACCCGCTATCCCCAAATATGAAATCCTTTGTGCGCCACATATATCAATAATGTATTTTCATGTACTTTTCTTTCCTATAAAAATCATTCACATCATTGGATATAAAATATCTTTGGAGATCTTATTGACTAAATAATTCTTCTTACAAACATAATTTCACTAATGGAAAATCTTAAAAATAGCGCAAACATCAAATCCATCTCTCTGCATTGACATTCTGTGACGCGCTGTTCAGCAACAAACAACAAGAATCAATGCAAAAAAAGAGGTTAGAACGAACGTCAATAGCAGCAGCAAAGGTGAATATTTTTAGAAGGTTTTCCCCATTGCTGACATACAAACAATTTGCACTTAAGCCATCAACACACACACACACTCACACGAACACAATTCAATGCCTCACACTTGCAGTTCTCTGCTTGTGATATAGGAAAATCTGTTCATCAACTTTTGCTGCGCTAATTTATGGAATGTTTGCGCTGTGACAGTGAACACAAAAATTGCCGAAAATTCTGCTGCTCGCTAATAATAACCGCAGCCAAACAGTCCAATAGACAAGTGGCCAAGCAGTCAGCCGTTGCCGGCAAAGGTTAAAATTAGAATCGATAATGTTGTTGTTGTCATTACGGTCTCGCACATGCAAATCCGTCAGCCAGTCGACGCTATCGATTTAATAAACGTTTCGACTGCCACATCACAGTTCGACAATGTCGCCCGCAGCGAACGTCTTCGATGCTCAGAACAGTCAATGTCCTTTCGGCGCGCATTGTCGCTCGAGTCTGTGTCGTCTGCCTGACCTTACGCCAATTCGCCTCATATCCGCATCCGCAGCGATAATTCGCCGCTGTGCGCTGAACCATCTCATTGTTGCTGGCATCTCTATATGTGTGTGTGTGTGTGCGTGTGTCTAAATAGAATCGTCATCACATTTTTTGTGTTTTTTTTTTGCGCAAAAAAAAGTAAACGCCTAGTCAGAGCGCCGCCTAACTGGAGCCAGCGGATGATTTTACTTACTGCCACTTAAATATTTGCGCCTTTTGCCGTCAGACCAGGAAGCGCGTATTTTCGTCCTTTCTCAGCTTCACCATTGGCACATGACGTACTTTTTTTTTGCGGCCTACTCGAGCGACATGTGCGACGGCCATTTGCGTTAATGTTCGAGGCGCTCGCGCTGCTCGGCCGGCAAATCGTGTCAGCTCGAGAGGAAACCATTAACATTATTTATGCCCGAAAGCACGACCGAGAGTGCAGATAACGAGCCCAATAGCGACATTTTAAATTTGCAGCTTGTCTCTCGTATTTCACTGTTAATTGACACCAACTGTCGTGCGGCACAATGCTGCCGGCACGTTGGGCAATTTGGGTCAACTGTGAATTGCAAAGAGAAAAAGAAATCAATGTATATGAATGTGTGAGAATTGCAGTTGGTCGCTTATTGGGATTTTCGATTAAATGAAATACCGAGTTTCTTGTCCTTAGAGTCATAACTTATCATTTAATATGACAGTTTTTTCTTTCTCAATGTTGTTTAATTTAAGTGGGCAGCAAATTCAATGCGAAAGAAATGTTTAAGAGCCAGAACAGTGGTAATTTTTTAATAGAAAATTTATGGTAAGGGAAATTCTTACTCTCTACTACTCGAACTCTTACTTTTTTGAACATTAAAACTGCCTTAAAAATTACACTAAATAAATAAACCTGCAGAAAATCACAGCCAAAAACAAAAATTCAATTGCCCTGAAATTTACACTAAATTAATAGGAAACTAGCCAGAAATAAAACTGAACTTAAACTCAACTCAATTCAAACTAAATCTCTAACTATAATCTGGAAACTAATCGAACTCCAATTTTTTTTTTTAAGTAAAAACTACTCAGAAAATTACACTAAATTAGGAAACCAGTCAGAAACAAAAACTTAACTTAAATTCAACTCAAAGTGGGCCCAAACTGAAGTTTAACTACTCTCTAACTATAAACTGAAAACTACTTTTGTAAAAATTAAACTCCTATCCTATTACAGAAATCTAAAAGGGTCAAACTGAAGTTTGAGTCTTAACTGAATTCTTACTTTTATGAAAATTACACTCTTACTGAACACAAACTGAATGAAAAAAGTTGAGCAGAGTTTAGTCTTATTTGAGTCTTACGGAAACTTGAATATTACTCGTTGATACAACCTAAGCCGAGCTCAAACTAAACAGAACTTAAATCAAATCAGTTAAGTTGAAGTCAGTTAAATTTAAGTCTAACTGAAACCTGAAACTCAACTGAAGTCTAACTAAATCAGGCCAACTTTCATACAACCTAAACCAGGCTCAAACCTTACAGAGCTTAAATAAAATCAGTTAAGTCGCGTTCAGTTGCATTTAATGTTATTTGAGCCTAACTGTACTGAATTCTAACTAAACTAGGCCAAACTTTGATACAACTCAAACTCGTCTCAAACTAAGCTGAACTTAAATCAAATCAGCTGAGTTGAAGTCAGGTCAATTTGGTGTTATTTGAGTTTAACTGAAGCCTGAGGCTCAACTGAAGTCTAACTAAATCAGGCCAAACTTTCATACAACCTAAGCCAGGCTCAAACCCAACAAAACTTAAATCAAATCAGTCAAGTTGCGTTCAGTTGAATTTGATGTTATTTGAGTCTAACTCAACTGAATTCTAACTAAACTAGGCCAAACTTTGATACAACTTAAACTCGTCTCAAACTAAGCTGAACTTAAATCAAATCAGCTGAGTTGAAGTCAGGTCAATTTGGTGTTATTTGAGTTTAACTGAAGCCTGAGGCTCAACTGAACTCTAACTAAACTAAGCCAAACTTTCATACAACCTAAGCCAGGCTCAAACATAACAGAACTTAAATCAAATCAGTCAAGTTGAGTTCAGTTTAAATTGGTATTATTTGAGTCTAACTGAAACCTGAAACTCAACTGAAGTCTAACTAAATCAGGCCAAACTTTCATACAACCTAAGCCAGGCTCAAACCCAACAAAACTTAAATCAAATCAGTCAAGTTGCGTTCAGTTGAATTTGATGTTATTTGAGTCTAACTCAACTGAATTCTAACTAAACTAGGCCAAACTTTGATACAACTCAAACTGAGCTCAAACTAAACAGAACTTAAATAAAATCAGTTAAGTTGAGTTCAGTTGAATTCGGTATTATTTGAGTCTAACTGAAGTCTGAACCTCAACTGAATTCTAACTAAATTAGGCCAAACTTTCATAAAACTGGGCTCAAACTGGGCTCAAACTAAACAAAATTTAAATGAAATAAGTCCAGTTGAGTTCAGTTAAATTTGGTTTTACTTGAGTCCAACTGAAGTTTAAAGATCAACTAAACTCTTATTTAACTATGCCCAGTTTTCCACTTTCCATTTTGAGTTTGTTTTCTTAAAACATTATAAGTTTTCGAAAACTTCTAGGGACGCGAAGGTGTTCTCATTTCGAACAAATTTTATGAGCTTTTTGAATCTGATCTTGCAGTATCAGAAATTTTACAAAAACCTAATAATAAAATATATTGAAAATGGGTTTTAAAAGAAAAAAAAAACGTATTTGCCACTTTTCCTCTTTCACTTTTTAGAACATTTTTGGTTTTTCGAAAGTTCCTAGCGATATAAAGTTGACTTCATTTTACAGAAAATTTCCTGAGCTTTTCGAATCTGATTTTGCAGTTTCAGAAATTTGAACAAAAACCTAAGAAACGATATGTTGAGAGTGGGTCTCTCATTGGTATCTGAGCATTTCTCATTTCTCATTTACCACTTTTCGTATTCAGTTGGTTTCCTTACAACGATTTTCAGTTTTTTTAGGGATGTTCTAGGGATGTGAAGTTGATTCCATTTTGCAGAAAAATTCATGATTTTTTCGAATCTGATCTTTCAGTTTCAGAAATTTCAACAAAAACCTGAAAAAGAAAAATGTTGAATGTGGTTTTTATTTACAGTTTTTTTACAACCATTTTTAGATTTTTTTTAATGGTCCTAGCGACATAAAGTTTATTCCATTTTGTAGAAAATTTCATGAGCTTTTGGAATCTGATCTTTGAGTTTCAGAAATTTGAACAAAAGCCTAAGAAATTATGTGTTAAGTCTCTCATTGGTATCTGAGCATTTCTCATTTCTCACTTTCCACTTTTCATTTTAATTTGTTTTCTTACAATCATTTTCAGTTTTCTTAATGGTCCTAGGGATGTGAAGATGATTTAATTTTACAGAAAATTTCACGGGTTTTTCAAATCTGATCTTGCAGTTTCAAAAATTTTAACAAAAACATAAAAAAGATGTTGAAAGTGGTTTTTAAAATTGAAAATTTAAACTTTCATAATTTTCAATTTTCCTTTTCTAGTTTTTTTATATTTTCAGTTTTTTTTAAAGTTTCTATGAACATGAAGATGATCTTTTTTTCAGTAAGTGTCATGAACTTTTTGAAACTTAGCTCGTAATTTCCAAAACTCTGCCAGAAACCTAAGAAAGATGTTGAATGCGGGTCTTTAGAATAGAATAGAAACATTTCTAATTTTTTAATTATAAATTAAAAAAATATACATACATAAAATAAATAATATAAATAAAAATAAATATATATAAATATAAAAATATATATATAAATAAAATATATCTTTGCTTTTCTTTGTTTTCATAAAACATTTTACGATTAAAAGCTTCAAACACTCGTAATTACTTGCTCAACTTTTTTATTATAATTTCTGAAATTTTCCTTGGACTGGATTAAAAAGTTTTACTTCAACCATTACAGCATAGAATATAAACCATGCAAAGAGACAAAGCCAGCTGTGGCATAATGCAAGTCATCTGATTTTTTGTCACAGTTTGTTTGCGGGCAACTTTTTCAACTTTGCAACTTGTTCCTTCATTAAATTTTTCCATTTTGTTTTTGCATTGTTCTATGAATATTTGTGAGTTGCTGTGATGTGGTGCGCTGCTTTATGTCGTAACGCCGCTGAAACATGCAAAATTATGACTTTCTTTCTTTGGAAAATTTCGCGCCTTGCTCGCATTGTTGCTGTTTTGATGTAACATCAGCGAGCGGAACGCGACGCTTAGTTGATGGCAGCATTCAAGGACGTGGGAAATACAAAACGACGATTCAAACGGAACAAAAGCACAACAACAAAAACTTCATTAATGAATTTCCTGACTGGCATTTGTCGACACATGTTGGCGACGGCCAAGTGGTCAGTGTGCCAGCAATTGAATTGCGTTGACTTTTGATTGGAAACTATGCGCGTGGCGGCAATTGTGGGTGACCGATGCAATGTGTTGGGCCGATATTATTGCGTGGGGTGAGAGAGAGAGCAGGGAGTGGGGAGTGCTGTGGTGTGAGTGCAGGCAATTGCTGGGTAAATCATTTTATGTGCCTTGCGTGTGTATTATTGTCCTTGCTGGCAATGGTTCGCGGTTGTTGTTATTGTTGTTACGTACCTGTCGGCGCATGTTTTGTATGTGTGTCAATGTCATGCACACAACAGCAACAGCAACAATAAACACATTCGCAACAAAAACAACAAACATTGTAATAACTTTAATTTCTTTCCTTCATTTCTTTGTGCCGTTTTAATTGCGTCGCGTTGCCAACCGCTGCCAACAAACTCAACTCCACCGTATGCTGTGTGTCCTTTTGTTGGTCTTTTTGTTTTTGTTTTGTTGTTGCTAAAACCATTGTTTGTTTCTGGCGCTGATTTGCACGGAATTGTTGACTTTTTTTCGGTGGTCGATGTGTGTTGGTGTGTGTGTGTGCGGAACTATTTCGTGACACGGCCTTTGAAGATTTGTTATCACGCAACAATTGCACGCCACAACACTCCTGCGCGTTCCAACAGCACTTTCCCTCATACAACTGCACAGCTAATCTCACACACACACTGCAACACAAGTGAACACATTTCTCATGGTGAGCCCATGTTACGCCCATCTGGTGTCGCGTGCGCTGTTCGCCACCGCAATCTGATCGCAACTGCACTCACTCGCACTCGTACAGCGCCTTGTTTGCATTTTTAAATTATGAATTATTTATTTAAAACGCTTTTGCCATTGAACGCCCCCGTGTGCCGCACGTGAGTCCGGCGCCGATTAAATGCCAACGATAGTTGCCCTTTTATATACGCAAATGTCTGTGTGTGTGTGTGTGTGTGAATGTATTTAGTAGGCCATTGTTACTGGCAGCGAAGGTTGCCGTATGTTCACGACATGTGGCTTAAAAGTGCAATTTTAATAAATTAAATTTATGTTTGTTGCAATGTGTTCGTATGCTGATTCACAAACACATAAACAATGCGTTTTCTCTTTAATAGTTAGTAAAAAATTTGTTGAAATTACAAGTAAATGGTAAAATTTTCAAAGGCTTTGGACCAAGTCAAAAGAAAACCGCTGGGCGTGAGAAAGTCAACTGCTGAACTAACCTGCAAAAATCAAGTTTTGTAGATTTTTTTGTAGAAATTTTAAATAACTTCACAATAAACACTTGAACACATTTTCAGTTTTGGCTTATTTCTAGCGGTCGAGTTAATTTTTGAGCTTTGATCTATTCAGAGACCCATAGTAGAATTTTATGGTCAATATTTTTGTGGTATAATTTGTCCTTCAAAAGTCCTGTTTTACTGGACATTTTTGGCATTTGAAAAATAAAGGGTCAAATTGACCCATACAAATAGGAGCTACAGGGTTAAAATGCTCTACAAAAATGTTCCTCATAATATTTTACATAAAATTTCTGAACACAACATCTACCTAAAATGTGAGGTTATATGGTTTTTGTATGCCGATTCACCATAAGAATGTTCAAAAGGGGAAAACTTTGACCGCCCTAAAAAATTCAGACGTAGACTTGCAAATATATTTTTTATATTTATTTATATATTATATATTTTTTTCTGGCCCCCTCTACCAGAATTCGTTGTCACATTCTGTTATTTTTTGTTTGTGCTGTAAAAAAAGTTGATATTAAAACTTAAAAAACCAAAAGACGGTTTTGTAAGGGAAAACTGGTGCAATCGAAACGGTCTGGGAGCTAATCCAATCCGAAATCGATTTGATTCTCTTCACAGAGAAACTAAAAATGCATTCGTTTAACACTAGAAAGACCGCAAGTTTTCTGTACCAAAAAAGACTACTGATAGCTCGAAAAGTACACATCGGATATGGCTAATCTTATTTGTGCAATCCTAATTCTAGAACTATCAGGTGTACAACTTTGCTTCCGCCGTTTACCGATAGGTGGCTGTACCGGCTGAGGCTGGTTGAAATACATAGATGGTAATGCCTTTAAAGTGAGTGTGGACAGTGCCTAACGAATTGTCATCGCCGTTTCAGTGACAGTTGTTCTTGTTTTCGTATTATTCACGCTCGAAAATGTCCGTTTATGAGCCCAATTCTCGCCATTTGCGGGAAGTTTTACTTTTCTGTTACAATTCGAAAAAAAAATGCACCTGAAGCGCATCGAATGCTCTCAGAAACTTACGGTGATGCTGCTCTGAGTGAAAAAACGTGTCGGGAGTGGTTTCAACGTTTTAAAAATGGTGATTTCGATGTCGAAGACAAACATGGTGGTGGAAGAGAAAAAACCTTCAAAGATGAACAACTAGAAGCATTGCTTGATGAAGATTCGTGCCAAACCCAAGAAGAGCTTGCCGAATCGTTGGGAGTGAGTCAGCAAGCCATTTCAAAACGTCTCAAGGCCCTGGGCATGATTCAGAAAGAAGGAAACTGGGTGCCGTACGAGTTGAAACCAAGGGACATCGAACAAAAGTGGTTAAAAAGTACCTGGAAACGCTGAAATGGGAAGTCTTACCCCACCCGACGTATTCCCCAGATGTCGCCCCTTCTGACTTCCACCTATTCCGTTCGATGGCACACGGCCTGGCAGATCAACATTTTCAATCCTTCGAAGAATCGGAAAAATGGATTGCTTCATGGATAGCGTCAAAAGAGGACTCCTTTTTTCGAGCCGGGATCCGAAAATTGCCGGAAAGATGGGAGAAAGTTGTAGCTAGCGACGGACAATACTTTGAATAATACATCTGTAAGCACTTTTTCGCAATAAAGCTTTTAATTTTGGAAAACAACGGCGGAAGCAAAGTTGTACACCTGATACAATTTTATGTTTCTTAATAAATTTGAATGAAAAGATATTCACATTACAAAACGAACCGAAATTCGTTTAAGCAGATCAGCGGTCCAAGGTAAAAAAATCTGACCAATTTCGGTCCGAAAAGACCAAAAGCGGAAATTCTGTGGCTGACAATGAAAGATGGAATAAATATTACGAACTTAATTTTTCGAAAATTATAAATTCGATTACTTGTTTTTAATCTAAGATGAAAGAAAACTTTTTTCATTAACATTAACAGAAACGCATCAAAACAATAAAAATGCAATGAAGCACTAAGTGAACGCACATTTGCAATGAATTTCTGAAATGATTAAGTTCTAAGAAATGAAATTAGAAATGAAGAAATTAGAATGAATAAATTAATTAGAAAGTGTCTGATGATATTTAAGTAAAATGTAACCCATAGTTACCCAGTGGCGCACACAGGATTCTATTTTGGGAAGGGGCGGCTTTCGTACAACTTTTGAGCTTAATTCGATTCGAAACCATACTTTGCACCAGAAATTTTTGTGGTTGAGGGAAGGTTTGAACCCCCGAAGCCCCCCTTGAGTGCGTCACTAGTAAGTCTTATACAATTTCTTTCTTTCCTTATTAATTGTAAAACTTGGTGTTGAATTTCGTTGAACAAAGTGATCAATGTTGTAAAATATTCAAATATCCCACACATTCAACAACATTTCCATTACGTTAAATATTTTTAACTAAACTTGTAACCAGTTGTGTTTGCTACTATTTTAAGTACAAATGAAGCATTGAAAAACCCCTTTTTTGCTACAAATTCATCTCATATAATTCTTATCTACCAAGAATTTTGCATTCAAATTCAATGAAACTGCAACCGAACCAACCAAAACCATAGCCAAGCCAGCACAATTGGTATCCACTGAGAGCATTCGGCCAATCCTTCATTGAAATTGTGCACAATGTTAACATCAAGCAACGCTTTCACTTATTTACTACACTTACAATTTGTCGAATTGAATTATCCTGGCAATTTACCATAACCTAGAAACGCTTGTAACCAATTTGGTTTCTTCGCGGTTGCTACGCCACCAACGCCAACAACGCAACTACAATCGAGTCAACATGTTCACTGCAATTGGATTATTTTTGCTACAGCATTTCGGCAACGTTTTTTGGCAATCATAAAGCCGCACACACACATACACACTAACGCATACATACCGACACACACCTAGACGCGGCACATGCAAAATAACTATTTGACGGTCGTCGGCGCTGTGAGAATTTGCAGTAAATACTGTTGTACAAATATAAAACCAGTGCATGGACATACAAACATACGCAAGCTAGCAGGTGTGTTGAGTGTGTGTGTGTGTGTTAGTAGACGTATGAAAGCAAAAGTATGAATATCCTTCGTAGCATGTTAAGGTCATGAAAGGAAAGGTAAATGAAGCACTCCAATGGCGCGCGGAGTTCATAGCAACAATAACACACACTGACACACAGCTTATACGTTCATATACACACATATATACAGAATATAGTGAATTTCTCGACAAGGTCAAATTTAACGAGAATTTTTGAAAATAAAAATTAAATGCAGGAAAACAGCACAAAGGAGAAAACAGCACTTTCAATGGGGCCGAGACGAACGCGAACGCGAACGGAGGCCAAGTGCAATTTAATTTTCAGCAAGGTGGCCAACGCTGAGTGATGGACTGTGGACAGGCCGCGCACGCCAACGTCGCGTTATCAGGAAAACCCTTCCAAACAATGTTAAGGTGGCCATTTGGCGCCTAGTTTGGCAATTTTGATTTATTTTCTGATATAATTTTTTTTTGCTTTGCTAAATTACTTCCGCGTTGTTAAGTGGCGAGTGTTAGTATGTGTGTGTGTGTGTGTGTGTGTTATAACTGCCGAAATGGCGTCGGCAACGGTGGCGACCCTAATGCCACTTCTAAGGCCAAACGGTGTGTGATTCATCGCCGCCCAACAATAACAACAACGCGCCGTAGTCACAATGACTCGCATTGTTGAGGCTGTCGTTTTTTTAGTTGTTGTTGTTATTATTATTACAGCACATACCGAATATCCTTGAACTCCTCGCTGCTCCAATTTTTACTTGCACAATTTTCGCTTATTTGCGTTGTTTTCGCTTTCGCTGCTCGCCGCCCTTCACTTCACTCAATTCAACTCAACTCAACTCGGTTCAGCTCAACTCAGCTTAGTTCAGCTCAAGTTGTGCGCGTACTCGTTGCGCTGGCTTTGTGTTTGAGTTTGTTTTTGCCTTCTTGTTTTTGTTTTCCTTCGCGTTACTGCAGCGCCAAATTAGTGTAGCATGACATATGCCGCATGCCGCATGCCGCAGACCACATGCCACGCCAATGTTAACTGTGTGCACAGCGCCGCAGTTCGTCCTGCTGCGCTTAGTGGCCTCGCACAGCGGTCGTACTACATGTTCCCCATTGTCGGTCGCGCATCTACTGCGCTCTCATTGTTTGTGATGTGCAAATTATTGCATCATTCTGGCTGGCAGATGCGCCAAAAAGCCCAATTTCTACTGTTGTTATTAACCCATTAATGACTGACCATAGTTATCGAAAAGTTGGAATGAGCTTTACAAATCTTTTACAATAACAGGTTTGTAGCTTGTGGCTTATCTGAGATCGGCAGTGGGTATTTAATTACCCAAACAGTATTAATAGATTCTCATTCGGAGTTGTTGTTGTTTAAGTTACATTTTAATAATTTTTTAACCCAATTTAATTATTAACTAACTTAACTTCTAAGCCCTAACTTGTGATCTGTAAAGCCCAACTTCTTGCCTCTTTCTTCTTACTAACTGTAAGTGTTTTAATCTGTTATTTCTAACCTCGAACGTTTAAATTTAATCCTCCAGCCTCTTTTATCCCCAAACCTCTAACCTTGAAGAGCTTTTTTTAGCTTCTAATTTCCTACCTCTTACTTCTTACCTTCTATAACTTAGAACCTTTAACCTATATTTTTTAAACTCTAGTTTCTAACCATAAACCTCGAACCTATAACCTCAAAATTTATACCTCTAACTTCTCATCTCAAAATTCTGTCATGAAACCTCTAACTTCTTAACCCTTTCGGTTATTCTATGCCATATGGCATAGTCTCTTTTCAGTGCCTGTTTTAGGTCAAAAACTTGTGGATACTATATTTTTAAATTTTTGTATTTTTCTCTGAAGATTTTTATACCAAATAATGAAAAAAATATGTTGATTAGTGTACCAAGTAACTTGTAAGGGTTCAGAAAGTGCGCAGCCCTATCGAGCTGCGTATTTTACAAAAAGAGGTCACTTCGTACTTTTATTTATTCTATTGCAAAAATCAATTTATTTTATAGGTTTATGTAAGTAATCTAGTAGGTATTTATTGCTTTAGTATGTGTAAAAAAAGTTACATCCCAAATATAGTTTACTAAGGCTGTACGATTTTTTTTATTTTTTACTATGCCATATTTCATGATGCCCAAAAACCACTTTTTCGAACAATATTTTAAAAAATTACTTTTGATTATTCATTATGTAGGCTTAAACAGTAATAAAATGGAAAATAATGACTTTTAAAGTTACAAACAAAAAAGAAGTACCGAAAGGGTTAACCTCTAACTTCTTCATCTAACCTCTAAATTCTAACCTCGAACTTATGACCTCAAAATTCTGTCGTGTAACGTGTAACGTCTAACTTTTTTACCTTGAACTTCTAACCGAACTTCTAACTCGAACTTCTGACTTGTAACTGTGAACCTCTAACTTGTTACATCTAACTTCTAACCTCGTAGCTCTAACGTCTTACTTCTAACCTCGAACCTATAACCTCTAACTTCTTACCTCTAACGTTTGACCTCGAAATTCTGTCGTGAAACCTTTAACTTCTTAACCTCTAACTTTTCCGTATAACCTCTAACTTCTTACCTCGAATTTTTTACCTCGAAATTCTGTCGTGTAACGTGTAACGTCTAACTTCTTTACCTCGAACTTCTAACCGAACTTCTAACTCAAACTAACTGACTCTAACTGACTTATAACTGTGAATCTCTAACTTTTTACATCTAACTTCTAATCTCGTAGCTCTAACGTCATACTTCTAACTTCTAACTTCTAACCTCGAACCTATAACCTCGAACCTATAACCTCTGACTTCTTACCTCGAACTTTTGACCTCGAAATACTGTCGTGTAACATGTAACGTCTAACTTCTAACCTCTAACTTCTAACTTGTAACTATGAACCTCTAACTTCTTGCATCTAACTTCTTACCTCGTAGTTCTAACGTCTTACTTCTAACGTCTACCTTCAAACTTCTAACCTCAAACCTATAACCTCTAATATCTTATCTCTAACTTTTAACCTCGAAATTCTGTCGCGTCACGTCTAACTTCTAACCTCGAACCTCTAACTTCTAACCGATAGCCTTTCACTTCTAACTTGTAACTGTGAACCTTTAACGTCTAACGTCGCAGCTCTGACACCTAACTTCTAACCTATAACTTTTAACTTTTTGACTCTAACTTCTAACCTCTAACTTCTTACCACGGACTATATCTTCTTACCTCTTACTTTAAACACCTAACCGCTGACGTCTTCTTCTGACTTCTAACTTCTAACACTGATCGTCTAATTTCTATCCTCTAACCTCTTAACTTCAGCCTGTAGCGTTTTTCCGCCAACTTCTCACTCTTAACCTCAAACTTATAACTTTGAACCTCTAACTTGTTATGTCCAACTTCTAACCTCAAAGTTATAACTTCTAACCCCTGATTCTTACCTCTAAATTCTAACCACGAACCCCTATCTCCCTACTGTTAACTTCTATCTCCTAACGTCTGACGTCTTCCTCTAACTTCTAACCTATAACCTCTAAGTTCTAACTTGTTACTGTGAACTTGTTTTGTCTTGTTTTTAACTATAACCTCTAACTTCTTACTTCTAACCTCAAACCTTTAACTTCTCACCTAAAATCTCCATCTTCTAACCTCTAAACTTTAACCTCTCACCTACAACCTCTAACTTTAAATTTACAACTGTGAACATCTAACTTGTTACATCAAACTTCTAATCTCGTACCTCTAACGTCTAACTTCTAACTTCTAACCTCTAACTATAACCTCTAATTTATTACCTCTAATTTTTGACCTCAAAATTCTGTTGAGTAAGGTCTAACTACTAACCTCGAACTTCTAACCTATAACCTCCAACCTCTAACTTTCAACTGTGTGCTCTAACTTGTTAGGTCTAACTTCTTACCTGGTAACTTTAACGTCTACCTTGTAAATTCGAACCTGAACCCCTAAGTTCTTACGTCTCACCAATAGCCTCCAACTTCTAACCTCTAAACTGGAACCTCTAACTTCGGACCTCTAACCTCCAACCTCTAAGGTCTAACTTGTAATTGCTACTTCTCACCTAGAAATTATAACTTCTTACCTCTAACTTCTTCTTCTAACCTCTTCTAATTTCAAACTTCTTACAAAGAAATTTTCTGACTTGAAACCTACAACTTCTAACCACGAATTTCTAATATCTTTTCTCCAACGTAATCTAACCAATCATAACTAAAACTAACCAAACCTAACGTAACCTTATCACATCTTAAAAATTTCCAGCGCATTTAAATTGTAAATGAACCCGGCCTCCCCGTATTCCCTGCCCACAAAATTTGCTCTACTGCCCCTTAAATTCTTCGCCCTTCTGGTCAAATTTGGTCAAAATGTTCAAAAGTTTCTGAGTTGCCATTTCCTCTTTGGTCAGATTTCCGTTCTTAGTTATTATTGTTTTAACATGTTGTTGTTGTTATTATGACTTTTGTTGTTGCTATTGTTGTTGTTGTTGTGGCTCATATTATTATTAAGCTTTCTTGTTGCATAATCAACGCAACTCACTCAACTACTTGAAAGAAAATAATGCAATATGTCTGTTATTTCCGCTGCGGGTTCGACTAACTTGAAAAGTTTGTGCAAAAAATTGCAACACTAACAACTAAAACCGCATACGATTTGTGTTCAAAGTTGCCTTAAGTCAATTCTTTGCAGCTGCTTTGCTTCTTCTTGTTGTTATGGCGTTGAGTCCAAAAAAAAGCTGCTTTCGCTCTGCATTTGCAGCAGCATTGTTGTTGTTTTTGTGGTTGCGTTGCTCGTGCAGCCTCAACTGTGAACGAAGCTTGTTATTGCGGCTTTTGTGTTTTCTTATTGCTTTTTGGTACTTGTTATTTTTTTTTTTGGTGATTTTTTCTCGCTGTTTGCATTTTCTTGGCACTGCAAATGGCGAAAAGTTTTTAATTCATGATGTCCGCAGTTGGCGTTTACATATTTATGACAGATTCAAGTTGAACCATTGTGACACCTGATGGAATTTTTAACCCTCCGATGGGCAGTAAATAGTTACTACACATTTGCACTTTGTCGTCTGGCCAGACGAAAACTGGGCGAGGCTTCTGACAAAGGTAAAGCACAATGACAGATGACGTTAATTATGTTAATATGGTAGGCAACATATGCAAGTATATATATATACAAATTATGTTCATATATACTAACTTAGTTACCCACAAATACACTGTAAAAGGGAGATGAATCTGTGAGTTTTTTATTTGTTTGAACCATTTCGACTGGCCAGACGACAAAGTCCATCCGAGGGTTAAAGAGGAATTTCGAAAAGACAAATGAAAATGAAGAAGTGGGATAGTAAAGGTTGAATATATCATAAAATATCAAAATTCAAGCATAACAAATTATTGCTTATGACTTTCAATTAATTTATCAGCACTGGCCGGTGAGCTGTTGGTGCAAATTTTTTAGTGTTCAGCCAATTAATTGGCATCAGTTTAACAATTTCGTTAGAAATCGATGGTTGGATATGCAAATACAAATTATCATACACTAAAGATTACTAAAGGATAAAATTGTCTTCTTGGCCAATGCTTTCGAATATGAAAGTACAAACCCGATTGAACAGAATTTACTGGCTTGTTGTATACTTTCCGTCAACTTTCAGGCTTTTTCAGTATTTCATCTACCAAAATTTTTACATTGTTAATGATTTTTTATTATTTTAGAAAGTTCGAAAGGGAAAAATAATTCTTTGAATCTATTTTTAGGATCAATAACAATGCACTTATAATTTCAAATTTATTTCGTTGTTGCAATCACAAATTCATTTCCCTACCACAACCATAAAAAATGCAAAATCTACAACAGTTTTAAAAGACACAAAATACATTTACACACACACACTCACACACATGTTTAATGTCCTTTTATAATTGCACTTGACAGAAAGTGTTTGTGACTATTGCAAAATTATATACCGCCCGCTGTTTCGGCGAATGGTTCAAGCTTAGTGCGTGTTTTATGAGCCAAGCAAGAAAATAAATAAGAAATATATATGGAGACTTTTTCATAAATTTGTATTCCATTTGATATAAAAAATTCAAAAGAAATGGCAAGTGCCCAAACTTGCAACTCCTGACCTACTACTGGGTAATTCTGCGGTCTTCAATAGGCATTTCTTGACATCAAGACCTTCAAAGCCTCTAGAGTTCTTTCAGCTGGTCTTTTGCTTTCGTAAACATAAGAATGTACGGCCTCCACTAGCTCATTCTTCATTAGAGTCACAAGAAAATTAATTAACGAAAGATCCTGAAGAGTTCAAGTTTAGTAGACCATTGCACTTCAGGCTCGCGAAACAGGAAGACAGCAGAGAGAGATGTGATGCAAAAGAAGGGAAGAGAGAATAATGCAAAAAAGTGAAGAATATAAAAGAAATAGGTACAAATTCCTGAACGCTTTTACGAATTTCGGGACATCACACAGGAAAATAAATAATATTTGAACCCAGAGTGCGAGAAAAAATTTTAGACAAAGCAGCAAATACATTGAGAAAATATTCTCTGTTGTCTGTTGCAACTGCACGTTGGGTCCTCGATTATGTAAATGTTGGTCACATGGATTGTGTCTTGTAACAAGTGCAACCATCCGGCAAAGATTCTTGCTTCTCAATATCAGAAGAAATTTTACTTATGTAAATTATTTACATAGAATTTGATGAAGTGGAACCAATCATGCACCTATTGGGCCCCTGTTCATCATTACAGGAATAACGGCTTCGGATTCTTGGGTCCAAATTCTTCGTTCTTGTACAGGTTCAGGTTCTTCTGACTTACAAATTGCCTCGCAAAGATCGAGAGATTCTGAAGATTCTATCTTGATCTACAGGGAGACCTACAGATAGGGAAAGCCATCGGATTTCTTAAATGACAATCACAATAGACCCACGAGTATCTGCCGAGGGGACGCGAAGTGTATGCCGCAGACACCAGGTTCTTCGATGGACTCGCACAATAACTGATCTACAAAATTTCCTCATACCGACCAAATGATTCCCTAAATATTCCATCTGGATGTACAGGAAGCTCAACAGACAGTTAACACCATCGGACTTCCTAATGGATTTCTTAAATCAAGGGAATCACAATGGACCCAACAGTATCTCCGAGGGAAAGTGTACGTCGCACACACCAGTTCCATCGAAGAACCCGCACGATTACTGGTCTACAGAATTTCATCGCAAATACCAAAGTGTTCCGGAAATATTCCATATGAATCTACAGGAAATCCAACGATAAAAAACCCCAATGGAATTCTGAAATGAAGGAAATCACAATAAACCCAAGAATATCTCCGAGAGAAGTTTACGGCGCACACATCGGGTTCTTCTATGGAAAATTTCTTCATACAAAACAAGCGATTTTCTAAAGATTCCATCTGGATCTACGGGAAGCTCAATAGATAGGGAATCCCTTTGGATTCCTTAAATGAAGGAAATCACAATGAACTCAACAGTATCATTGAGAGGAAAATTTCGTTGCACAGACCAGTTTCTTCAATGTGCTTGCACGATCACTGATCTACAGAATTTCCTCGCAACGACCAAACGATTCCCTTAAGAATCCATTTGAAGGAAGCCTAACGATTGGGAACCCTAATGGGTTTCTTCGAGGGGAAGTGTATGTCGCACATACCTCTCCCGGCTATAACCTAAGCTAGCTTAATCTAACCTAATCTATATATCGGGGAATTGGTGCAATCCAAGTTGCTTGCCGACTATTGACTGACTATGGGCTTTGGTTTGAAAGGTCACAGACAGTTAACCAGTTCATTGAAAAGGTCCAAAAAACTAAGGAGATAAAAACAAATTGAAAAGAGAGAAAGAAAGAGCCATGGCTCATGTTAGATGAAGAAGCCTTATCGAGTCCTTATGCTCCTTGAAGTGTAAAGAAGAAGAGTCGTAATAGCAACCAATAAGTTGCTGAACACATCTTGAATCTAACGGTCTATTTTCTAATGGTTAAGGCAAACTCATTGATTAGTTAGGTAAGGCATATGATTCTAAGATGCAAAGACTGCTCATCCCTTTCTATCGCTTCAACGAAAGGACTGCGGAATCAACATAACCCATTTTATTTTGGTGGCTCATACACATAGAATGGTCATAGTCGACAGAAAGAGAGGGGCCAGAGGTTTGAGGGGTTGAATTTTGTCCAATATTTGTTTTTTAAAACATTAATTGTGGCTTTTGCTCTCAAATGGGTATGAACTTCCTTCACCCTCTGTACATCACTAAAGGTACAATTGAGCATCTTTTCTGCCCCTGAAGTAGTTGTCACTATATCTATACATATATAGGGTGTTTTTTTTAGAGGTTTGTTTTTCGAATAGAGATAAAACTGGCATTTTGTGGTAAAATCTGGCAACTCTAATGTCATTTATGTTCAGTTTGGTTTGCCATTTCATCATGACCAGGTTGACAAAAGAACAACGCTTGCAAATCGTGCAAATTTATTTCGAAAATAATGGTTCAGTTCGCGAAGTTTACCGCAAGCTCCGTCCATTTTATGGTCGACATAATCGTCCATCAGAGCAAAATCGGTCCATCCATCGGTTAACCATGGGTCGTTTTCGCACTACGTTTACTCTATGTGATAATACGCATCCGCAGAGACGTCGAACAGTGCGCACCGAAGAAACAATTGCCGCTGGTGAGCAAAATGTTGAAGAGGACCCGAATGAAGCGATTCGCCACCGTGCACAGCAATTGGAGCTTTGTCCATCAACTTTAAAAATTGGACCTGTAGAATTGGCTTTATTCGAGCCAGCCGCGGCGGCCACATGCCCGAAATCATATTTAAACATTAATGGCATAAAATTATCCTTCCAATAAAGCCAAATTGATGGACATTAAAACGATTTTCTTGTGTTTTATTTCAATTCTAAGTTCTATACCTCTAAAAAAAAAACCCTATAATAGTGTTTCCTGACTGACTGACTGAGTCATCATCATGGTGATGATCCCAACCGCTCAAACCGCTGAAGCTACAAGATGATATTTAAAGTGTAGGTATTTCTTGAAAAATGAACCTCCGTTAAGACTGGATTTTTTTAAATTCGCGGTCTAAAAGGGCAAAACATGGGTTAAGGTTTTATATGAAAAAATTTGATTTAATGGATCTCTTGATTTTAAAGTTGATGAAAATGCTTCACATCAAAAATAATTCGAAGTGCATTTACAAAATTTAACGGGGTCAACAATGGGTTAAGATGCGTCTACGGGAAGACTACGAAAAAACCATGAACCAATGGGCATATTGACTTCAAAGTGGATGAAAACGCTTAAAATCAAAGGTAATTTTACACGTGTTTCTCCTTTTTCTAAAAATTAAAACTTAAGCGTTGAGCTAAGGGTTAAACGTTTGTATGAAGATACATGATTTTATGGTTTTTGACTTGAAACTTGGTGAAAGTAGTTAAATGTAAAATCATCCAATACTTGTTTGTAATTTTTTCGAAATCAAAAGCTGACGGAATCAGCGACGGGTTAAGAGTTTGTATGAAGAATCTTTGAAAAACATGAATTAGTGGACCTCTTGACTTCAAACTTGGTAAAAGTACTCTTAGTGAGAAATATTTCGAAAGAGTTCTTAAATTTTTTTTAATAAAAAAATTTAAAAAATAATACATAATAAAATAAATAAAATAAAAATAAATAAAATGAAATAAAAAAAATAAATAAAATAAAATAGAATAAAATCAAATAAAATAAATTAGAATAAAATAAAATAAAATAAAATAAAATAAAATAAAATAAAATAAAATAAAATAAAATAAAATAAAATAAAATAAAATAAAATAAAATAAAATAAAATAAAATAAAATAAAATAAAATAAAAGAAAATACAACAAAATAAAATAAAATAAAGTAAAATTAAAAAACAAAAACATTTTAATAATACAAAACCTATTGTTAATAGGTTAAGAGTTTGTAGGGAAGAGTTTCAAGGGAAATAATTGGATAAGTATTTTTTAGTAAAATCTGACGGCATCAACAAAGGGTTCAGAAGAACTTGTCGCTAAACTAAAGTTTGGCAACAATACTCAAATATTCGTTAAGCCTAATCTTATCTAACCTAACCTAAACCATCTTAGCACAACTCCACTACTCAAAGGGTTAAGATTGCTTTGCCCTCCGTTGTGGAAGTGGCCCTTCGAACTCTACTAAGTATTTGCAATTTTCGATTATTCCACGCACATAACAAACGGCAAACAAACACAAACACACACACACGGCCATACACACAGTAGCCAGTTGGTGGCAAGAAAATAACGTAGTATTGGCTGACATTTTGGCCCGAAATTTTTTGGGGCCAAACACACAGAATGCCAAACAGCAAATCCTCGCCAGGCTATTAGGTGCAATGAAAGCAAAAGGCCTACAAACCAAATGCCTGCTGACATTCCATTTGAACTGCAACAACTTCAGCAACAACAAGCGTTCAGTAGAAACTGCAACAGAACACAAACAAAGCAACAACAATACAAAAAAAACATGCATAGAGTAGCTCGTTGGTTGTACTTAAGACGAAATTTGCAGTCACATACGACTACAACAACAACAACAAGAAAACCATAATAAGAATGAGACAAGCACCACAATAGCAACAACAACAACAGCTGTTACAATAATAAGCAACAATAACAAACGGTAGCAGCAGCAGCGCCGAGTGACAGCAAGTCAGCTGGAAGCGCAGCGTTCCAAGCAATGTTTTCGCCTTTAAGACGTGGCGTTGTGCTGCTGCTGCTATTCTTCTTCTTTTATTTGTATTTTCCTTCCATTTTCATCATCGACTGCAGTTGTTGCTGTATAAAAATATGCACACACACATGTTCGCCACAGCCAGACACACTCAAAAACGACAATAAATAAATATGTCTGTGTGTGTTTGTGTGTGTGTGTGCGCACACAAAAATGCATTTGCAGGACACTCATGGGTCGTTCGTCCTGCGGCTGTTCAGTTCAGCGGCGATTCGGTTGACAAATATACCAGCGCACACCAACCGAAATGGAAATTTCTCCAAAAGCAAAATAACACATTAAAAATCAAAACAACAACAACCAAAAAACAAACGAACAACAACAACAGTTGCACATACAGCAACAAGAAGAAGAAACGGGAATTTTTGTCAAATTTAGCATTCAATCGTTTGGCAGTCACTGCGGTGACATTTCCATTTCATTTTCGGCCCAGCTCGGATATCAGTTACAGTTAGTGCGGCGTCTGGGGCGATGATATGCAAACGGAAACGGAAGTGCTAGCGCCCAAGCAGGAATTCTCACGTGCTCGCCGTTGGCATGTCGCTGCTGCCGCGTCCGGTGCGAAACGGCTGCTGAAAAGTGCGAAAAAGTGTACGAGATGCGTAAAGCCTAAAGTGGCCGCATGCGGCACTAAGAAAAGAAAGAAATTTCGAAATTAGTTGAAGCTCGTAGCGTGGTGCAATGTGCGTGTTTGCTGGTCGGGTGAATGGGTAAAAATGTGCCTGAAAATAAGTTGAAAATTGTGCAAAAA
This sequence comes from Melieria omissa, assembly GCA_963971225.1. Lineage (NCBI taxonomy): Eukaryota > Metazoa > Arthropoda > Insecta > Diptera > Ulidiidae > Melieria > Melieria omissa. Next base: position 26,924,910 of record OZ020268.1, read on the forward strand.
ATCGCATAATCGCATCAATTGTGCAATTGCGAAAAAAAATATAATTTCAAATTTAAATTTAAAGTGTTCAAAGGTTTTCTCGTTGTGCATTTTGGTTGGTATTCAAGCGTCGAGTTTGGTTCGAGTGTTGCGGCTTCACTGCTAAACGGAATAACTTCAGCGTGTGTCAGTTCAATAAAACAGCCTCAAAATGTTCATCTACCACGCAATCAAACACGAAATTGACAAAATGTAAATATGAAAATATATATAAATTAAGTATAAATAAAAGTTGGGTTTTTTCTAACCAACAATTTTTGCATTATTGACGGAACTGCACAGCCACTCAGCGCATGAAGGCTTCTCAAGGCACAGTTTTTAAAGAACCAAATATTCAATACAAAAATACTTAAAAATATTTGAAATTTAAATCAATCTTCTACTACAACATTTCTCTTCCTTAGACTTCAGTTGAAATAATACTTTTTTTACTGAATTCATCATAAATCTCTCCTTTTGTCCTTAAACTCTGCATACTTTTTGTATGTAATTTTCGTTCGCATTAATAACGCATATCTCCGTAAAATTGCCCGCATTGATTGCCAACATTGTAAGTGCAATAATTTTCACCCCAATGACGCTGCGGCTGCTGCTGTGCGAATCGCCCCGAAAGCAATTGCAGCGTATCGCTTTAGTGAATTGCCAAAAACTTATGCACATGAATTATGCACAGCCGAGTGGGCAATCAAAATTATTGCTTTTGCTTGCCCTCGCAATCACGTCGCTGGCTCATTTCGTTTGTATGGCGTGCAAGTGAAATATTCAGTTGACGTTTGAATTTTGCATGAGCGGCGCTGCGGGTCGTATGAGTGATATTGATTGGGGCTAATGTTGATGCTGCGGGTTTTCCTTGAATTCTCCATTCGAATTGGTGTCAGTAATGTTGATTTAGTACCGCACAAACGGCATACGATGTACTGAAATTTGGGCCTCTAGTTAAAATTTTAATGAGTGCAGTTTTATGAAGAATTTTTTGATTCAAATTTTAAATGAAAAAAGAACTTTTATGGATTTGGAAATCTTTTTGTTTGAACGTTATTGATTTTTGCAACTTCATAATGGGTTGGAAGATTTTTATTTCAGTTGAGTAGAGAACAAATTTTGTATTTATATGAGAAAGAAATGAGTGTTTCGCAAAAGGTTAAAAAATGTTAAAATAGAAAATAAAACAGGGAAAGGACCACAAATGTTTTTAAATAATTTTTTGAGGCTTTAAAGATATATTTTATTAGCTGGTTTGGTCAATGTCAGTGCGTCAGACAAAAATTAGACTTCAAATAATTACGCGATAGGCACCCTGTCACCTAGCCAAAGTGACCCTAGGGATTCTATTGTGATAAAGTCCCCAATTTAATACAAATTCTTTGGAATTAAGTAAGTACTTACTACTTACTACTTACTACTTACTACTTACTACTTACTACTTACTACTTACTACTTACTACTTACTACTTACTACTTACTACTTACTACTTACTACTTACTACTTACTACTTACTACTTACTACTTACTACTTACTACTTACTACTTACTACTTACTACTTACTACTTACTACTTACTACTTACTACTTACTACTTACTACTTACTACTTACTACTTACTACTTACTACTTACTACTTACTACTTACTACTTACTACTTACTACTTACTACTTACTACTTACTACTTACTACTTACTACTTACTACTTACTACTTACTACTTACTACTTACTACTTACTACTTACTACTTACTACTTACTACTTACTACTTACTACTTACTACTTACTACTTACTACTTACTACTTACTACTTACTACTTACTACTTACTACTTACTACTTACTACTTACTACTTACTACTTACTACTTACTACTTACTACTTACTACTTACTACTTACTACTTACTACTTACTACTTACTACTTACTACTTACTACTTACTACTTACTACTTACTACTTACTACTTACTACTTACTACTTACTACTTACTACTTACTACTTACTACTTACTACTTACTACTTACTACTTACTACTTACTACTTACTACTTACTACTTACTACTTACTACTTACTACTTACTACTTACTACTTACTACTTACTACTTACTACTTACTACTTACTACTTACTACTTACTACTTACTACTTACTACTTACTACTTACTACTTACTACTTACTACTTACTACTTACTACTTACTACTTACTACTTACTACTTACTACTTACTACTTACTACTTACTACTTACTAGTTACTACTTACTACTTACTACTTACTACTTACTACTTACTACTTACTACTTACTACTTACTACTTACTACTTACTACTTACTACTTACTACTTACTTCTTACTTCTTACTACTTACTACTTACTACTTACTACTTACTACTTACTACTTACTACTTACTACTTACTACTTACTACTTACTACTTACTACTTACTACTTACTACTTACTACTTACTACTTACTACTTACTACTTACTACTTACTACTTACTACTTACTACTTACTACTTACTACTTACTACTTACTACTTACTACTTACTACTTACTACTTACTACTTACTACTTAATACTTACTACTTACTACTTACTACTTACTACTTACTACTTACTACTTAATACTTACTAACATATTACTACTTACTTATGTACTTACTTTCTTACTCACTGAATTACTTAATCACTTACTTACTGACTGTCTTACCTACTTCCCTACTTAAGTACTTATTAACTTTCTTACTGACTTACTTATCTACTACACTGCACTCATTCCTAACGAATCTTTGTCCTTACAATATTATTTTGCCAAAAATGCTGGCAATGTGAACGAGTGCATTGAATACCTAATCGAACTTACAAACAAACAGTGCTAAAACACACACAAACACACATCACTTAGCTGCAGCAAGCAAACAGCATAAATCACACAAATCACATAGCAAATGAAAAGCCACTCACTTGGTCACACCGAGTGTGTTCGAACACAAAACACAAACTGCATTTGAATGAAAACGACAGTCAGAAATGGGCAAATGAAAAACAGTTTTCCGAGAAGGACAAAGTGTATAAAGTGTTGTGACTATTTGGCGTTTATTTTTGGACAAAAACAACCGAACAAAACAAAAATACCTCAATATTTTAGACTACTTTTAGGCGTTTGACTGTAACATGCGAACGTGTGGCATATGAAATCAAACATGCATATGAACGAATAAATATTAATAAACTATGTATAGGTTTCGGTGTATGTCTGTGTATGTATGTATGTATGTATGTATGATGTATGTATGTATGTGTGCATTTGCAACCTTTAGCTGTTTGGTATCAGAAGTGCAACTAAGTGCACTTTGCTGCCGGCTATGAATGTGGTTCACCATGTTTTGTGTTTTCTTTGTTTTCTCCACTAATTGAATTGCGCGCACAACACAAGTCAGCAGTGAGGTTAAATGCAAAGCGAGCAACTAAAGCGAAACTAAGCAGAATTGAAATGAAACACCCAATGCGAATTGCTTAGTGTGTGCGGCAACAACACAGACATGGATATATGCATGCATCTATGTACATGTGTATGGTTGCATGCAACAACACAAACCGACAATAAACGACAGCCAACCATGCAGGGTGCGCCGATATTGTGTGCACGCATCATAAAAAAAATTTCAATATGTAAAATTTAAACACTAAAATCAGCTGGCGGGCGTCTACTTACAATGTATGTATGTATGTACGTATTATATATATACATATGTATACATCCATCTATGTTTGAATGTATGTGTGCATGTATGTATGAATGAATGTAAGTAGGTATTATATGTTTGTATGTATGAGTGTATGTATGTACGTATGTATCTAGCTCTGTATGTATATAAGAGCTTGTTGTTGTTGTTGTCTATGCGAGTGTTTTAACGTAACAGCAGCGTACGTTCGTTTTGAAAATGTAAATGGCGTAAATGATTGCATGAAACACAGGGTGACAACTACAATAAAATAATTTATTAAAATTCAACCAAAATTTATTTCAAACAGAATTTTTCACAATTGTAGAACATTTCATCTCAGTTGACTGATCAGCGGTAGTAAATAAAGATGTAAACATGTAAAATCTTTTTGGGCATTCTAGTGTTACATAACCAAATGATTCGATCATTTTTAACCCTTCGATGGGCAGTAATTAGTTACTACACATCTGCGCTTTGTCGTTTGGCCAGACGAAATCTGGGTGAGGCTTTTGACAAATGCAAAGCGCAATGACAGATGAAGTTTATTATGTTTATATGGTAGGCAACGTATGTAAGTATATATATATATACAAATTATGTTCATATATACTTACTAAGTTACCCAAAAATACACTGTAAAAAGAAGATGAATCCGTGATATTTTTATTTGTTTGAACCATTTCGTCTGGCCAGACGACAAAGTCCATCCGAGGGTTAAATATATCTTTTTGCTCACTTTTAATAGTTTTAAAGCTATATATTTATTCGTAGTCTCCGACTGTTGGTCGCAGTGAAACTGATTCTCTCTTAGCATGGGCGACACGACGCCACTGAAAAGGCATTTGTCAGCAGCAGCAGCATTGCCTACTTTTAGGGGCACGGAAATTTTGTAAGCGTTATCGCAGAGTCGGTTCGAGGTGATGCTGCAAGGTTCGAGAACGTGTTACGCTCCGGGCAGACAAATATACAAAGCAATGTGCATGAAGAAAATAGTACTCAGCAGTTTTTCCTGAATTTGATTTCCGACATCAAAGTTTTGATCCCCTGTCATGAATCTGGAATAACAAAAATATTTCATGTAAATATATACACAACAAATGTATGTATGTACATGTTCATTGTATCCAGCTATGTAGATTAACCCTTTCGACCCCAAAGTTGCCTGAGAGTAACTTCACCTATTTGTCATCTTATAGCAAAAGCTATGATTGATTTATAGGTTTAATTTAAATAAGTAAGCACCAACAAATCAATATTTTTAGAAGTGAATTCGAACCAAATGACAATAATTTTACTGTTATCCCAAAATAATTTCAAATAATTTGTAACAATATCAGGGAAAGTTTGTGTTCTAATTGAAGTCTACGAATTGGGCGCGTTTGATCAAAACCCTGTTTCTTTAATAATGATTACATAAAATCGAAAATAGTTAATTTTGTATTTTTCCATAAATATTAAGTAATTTGACTGTAATTCAAAAATATTGATACAAAAGTTATTTACCCCGTTTTAAGCTAAAATTGTTTAAAAGTAAACTAGCCCAAGAATTTTAACAAAGAGACGTGGCGACTTCAATTGTCGTGTGCACACTTCTTAAGCAAGTGTGCAAAAAGTAGTTTTGAGATATCGAAAGGGGTAAACAAATTATGACAAGAAGTTTTCTCTTAGAAACCCTGTAATTGGTTCTGTTATGTTCAGCTAAGAGCCGTTAGATATCTTAACACACATGTAAGTGCATACTATATACTTACAACTTGCAGTAAATAAACCCACACATACACATATGTATACACAAACATATATGTACGTACTAGAATTATGTAACACTTTGCAAAATTTTCGCGGAAACAAACAAAACAGTTCGAAACAGAAGCAATGCAGCTAATGCAGCCAACCACTGAGGCAGAGTTATTCAGTTAGTTAGTCGGCCAGTCGGCCACTCAGTCAACTAACCATTTAGTCAGACATGTTCAGAGGCACCTGCAAGTGGTATTGTGGGGCATTCAAAGCCCCCTAAGCAAATATTTTTGCAAACATTTTGGGTGAGAAATGAGCTTTAAAATTTATAACTTGTGCACGGAAAAATGAAATCCTCCCGAAAATGAATTCACGTGTGCGCCACTGGTTAGACATGTTGATAAGTCAGTCGGCGTAAGTGAGTGCGGCAGGCTTGCAACTGCTAAACATTAACGACACACACACGCAAACTGTCATAGGTGCCAACACACGTACGAGCGATGACGCGTTAATGGCGGCGGCAGCGACAACACTAACGCCAAACCAACACATCACACCGAAGTGCACACCGTGCGCCGAGACTGCACACCAAACACTGCACACAATTGCTGGTTGCTAGTTGTTGTGGTTGTTGTTGTTATGGGCTTTTTACTCAAGTTGACGCTTAACGCAAATTCGTTGCGGCAGCACAAACATTCTGTTGCATTTGTTGTTGTAATAGCATTTTGTATTTTGTCCCTTTTGCATTGCATGCAACGGCAACAACAACTATAACAACAACAAACAATTCTTTAACAACAGCAACAACTACACACAACGCGTGTTAAAGGGCATATTGGGTGCACACGTTGTTGGTGCGACACTAGCGGTTGTTGTTGTTGTTATTGCTTTTGATGGCACTGACACATTCACTTTCGCACTGGTATGTTGGCATTTTAATTGAAAAAGCCAAATGGAAAGTAAAATGCCAGAATTGCTCAAAAGCAACAAACGAAAAAAAAACCTCACAAAAACAACCAAAAAAAAAACCGATTGCATGGCCTCTGGGCCAAATTGTTGGAAGTAAAGGCAAATAAATGAAAATAGCAAAAATAACTGTACATATTGCATTCATTTTGTATTTATTCGAATGCTCGTTCGTACTGCATTGTCCTTCATTGTTGTCTCATACACATTTGTTGTTGTTATTTTGAGTTTGCAGTATTGCCGTTGCGATTATTGTTGCTTTTCGGAGTAGGAAAGTGGTATGGAAAAAGCGAATCGTTGCATTTATAAATAGAACTGAAGAGCCAAAAATAATAAGCAAACTAACTAATAAACAAAAACACACAACACAAAAATGCACACGCACAGACACAAAGAGAAATGCAGCAATGTGTTAAAAGCTGAACTTAGTCGTTGGTGAGCCCAAGTGTGCCATTCTTAGGTCATTCTAGAGGTACTGCGGTATTTCAAGGGTTAAAATTATGGTTGTAGAAGAAAACCAATAAGAGTTTTTGAGTCAGGTTGTTCCCACTTTTTTATACCCTACACACTAAGACAAAATATCTCAAAGAAGCTACTACTACTTATTCTATCAAACTACTAACAAACAAACCATGCACACCAAAATCAACTAACCTACACCCAGAAGTTAAAGACTTGGGAATGGTTTTTGATTACAAGTTTTCTTTCTCCAGCCACATCAGTTCTACCATTTGGAAATCGAATGCCATATAAACTTTTGTTAGTCATAATTCCTCGGAATTCTCTCTTCCATAAACCTTTGACTTGATCTACACCTCTTTCGACCGATCTAAATTAGAATATACAAGGTTAATTTGAAGGACTATATACGAATATATTCTTGCCAGTCAATTATTATTATATACGTGGGCAGTCCGATAAGTACTTTTTGGCCTCAAGTCCTCTAGACTCGCTGATCCGTATACCTGAAAGTTGCTTTACTCCTCCATTGTCCCATTTAAATGTAAATATATATCACTTATCCCAAGACCTCACCGTGAGTGTTGTCAGTTGAATTGAACGAGTTCAAAAAGCTTAACTTTACTTTGCTTTGCCCTATGGTCGATCCGAATTCAAGATCCTATTCCCTTCTATGCCTTTTGCTGCAAACTTCTTAATCTGAGTTCCTCTAACAACGGGAGAATCTTTCGATCCTCCATTCATCCTTCCTTTGTCCTTATGTGATTTCTATTGTTGTTAATTGCACAATTTTGCTCGAGTGGACCTTTTTAATATTCCTCATTAGATGTCTCGACCTTATTCTTCAGAAACAACTATGTGCTAATCATCTATTTGGCCAGAGACTTAGATTAGATACGATACGATACGATACGATACGATACGGTACGATACGATACGATACGATACGATACGATACGATACGATACGATACGATACGATACGATACGATACGATACGATACGATACGATACGATACGATACGATACGATACGATACGATACGATACGATACGATACGATACGATACGATACGATACGATACGATACGATACGATACGATACGATACGATACGATACGATACGATACGATATGATACGATACGATACGATACGATACGATACGATACGACACGATACGATACGATACGATACGATACGATACGATTCGATGATATTAGATAAGTGACTCCTATGATTGGTTGAGGTCGTTAGGGAAGGGAACCCCACAATTTCTTTACCAATGTGGCCTTGTCTCAGTACCATTGTGACAACATTTAACTTTTGGAATGACTGAGTCCTAAGCAGAAGAAGAACTATCCAAACTGTCCAACGAGCGTTTGGAAGCCCTACTTGTTTTCAACGGAGAAACTTTAAATCAAGAGAAACTTTAAATCGAGGTTTGAATCACGAAATAGTAATTGAAGAACATATTAACTATTAACCTATTAACTATTAAATTGAAGAACTTATTAACTTAAAGAGATAGACGCCTACAAAAGAGCACATTTGCTAGTATAACCAGCAGTCCAACGAATCTTATGATTGTTGGATGGATCTACGTGTTTCCACCGTAACGCTAAGAAAATTTATGTAGAAGTTAGAATTATGAAAAACTGTCAATCACTATCTTTAGAGACGTACATGTGGAACATTTGATTGAACATCTCCGCAGCTTTCGAGAGGACAGATACTTAGTTCTTTAGAAAATGTCTCAAGAGTGTTGGAAAAATTGATATAGAATCTTCCAGTATATTTAAGTAACTTTTGAAATTATTTGAGTTTCTATTAGGTTCTCCTTCTCTGTGAATTTTTAAGCTGAAAAATGTATAAAAATATTAATATTCTTCTATTTCAAAATTAACTATTAAGCTAATTTTTTAAATTCGGATTCAGTGTCAAACTTTACTTTCAAAACTTTACTTTTTTTTAATAGTATTTTCCTTGTTCTATTTCCTTTACTACTTAAGCTATTGTGGGAATCTGTGCTTTCGTAGACTTAACTGCTAATTTGAATCTTCTTAACTGATATCTTTTATTGGTCCTTTATTGATTCTGGATTTCTAATATCTGTCTTCATTTACTCGCTTCTTATTCTAACAAATGCCAATTGGGCACTTCACCTTCTAGACGTTGCAAGCTCCTGTTCAAAGTGAATTCATGTTCCTAGAAGTTGAGCGTAGGGTTTCAATTGCAAACTATTCAATAGTGAAGCAACTACAATTTTGCTGATTATCATTTGTGTGATTATGCAAGCTTACTGATTTGAACTAATGAACCAAGTAACCACAACGAATCGTTTGCAAAACATATTAAATCTAAATCTTTCTCCGAAACCGCATACAACAGGAGCGGCAAGTCGTTTGTTGCCATTTCGCACATATATTTCGTAATAATTACCCATGTTTGCTCAAAGTGTATATTGCTTTGAACAATTTCCTTCCTCCCCGCACACACACACACTGGCCCGATTGTCGCTTATACCACACAAAGCGAATTATGCATTGCGTGGCTGTTTCTATCACGTTGGCAATTGCGGGTTAAATAGCCGCAGCCGTACCAACAATGTCGCCAGTTGCATGCAGTGACGACTTCTTAAGGCGGCTAAAAGCAGCTGTAATTATAACAACAAACAGCAATGCCAACAAAAACATTATACTAGCCGAACTGATGCCAACAGTCGCCGTCGTCTGCCAAGTCGCTTCGAGCGGCCTCGACGCTGACTGTTGCGGCGGCTACTGTTGTTGGTGCACTGTGAACTCGAAACGCACAAACAGACATTATGGCATACATACTCACCCACACACACACATACACATAGATACTGGCACAATGAACGCATATGCGGCGTATGTTTGTATGTGTGTGTCCGCATGTGGTCCGCTGTGTGCTGTTTGGTCCTTTCGTGCTTTGCTGTTCGGCGTCATCGTCATCATCGTCGTCGTCACAGTCATCGTTGCCAGCCGTTGATATCAACGACAACGACAACGACGACGACAACAACAGCGCCCGCTCCGACAGCGGCCACCAGCGCGTCGCCATTGCCGCCTTTGCCGCCAACGCGAGCATTGGCGCATTGTTTTATTGTTGTTGTTGTTGCTGCTTCTATGGCTAACTGAATGCTGCTGCTTCTGCTTCTACTGCTGCTGCTGTCAGCGTCATCAGCAACGACAGCAATGTTGTCGGCGTCGGCAGTGCGCAGTGTTTCACCGAATTCAATTCCAACAGCCACGACACACCAAAGGCGACACAGCGCCAGAGTCGCTTACCAACAGTCGTTGTGTTGTGAATTGCGAACGCGGCGAACGTTCGCTGCTTCAGCTTCCGTCCCAATTTTCGCGCTGTGTTTGTTATTGTACAATTTTTCGCACCGAACACCGAATCGTACCGAACCATCAGCAACGCGGACGGCTTAAAAAATAGTTTTTGCCCAAAAATCACAATTACAACAAATATAAATAAATAAATACGGCCGAGGCGCAACGAAAACAAAAAAAAGTGTGCTGAGCAAAAAGAGTCGCGTCGTGTCGCGTGGCGTGGCGCCGCGGCCCCGTGCAACCAGCATCGGTGGCGGTGCGTCGACAGTGCGTTTCGTGTGTGAATTTCACTGTCATCTCTGTGTGTGGTTTTTTAATTTTTTTTTGGTAGCTTATTTTTCATATTCATGCAATCATCAAAGATGCGGCAAAGAATTTAACAAATTTTCCAGGCAATTCGAAAGTATTTTGAGAGAATTTGTGCAAAGAAAATTGTGTTGAAACGGCGCTTACGTAGTTTGTATGTGTGTCAAATGCGAAAAATCGCGTAATGCTTGTTATGTACTACAACAACAACAAAAACAACAACAAACTATACATACCACCAACGAAGCGCCACACATATAAACGACGGACTACATGCAGTGCGATTATGTGTATTCGCTCAAATGTTTGCATGTGTGTGTGTGTGTGTGCGGTTTTTGAGTTTCAGTATGTATGTGTGTGTTTGTTTGAAAAGGATATAGCAAGGATGTACGAGTAAGGTGTATATAGCGAGAAAATATACAAATAACGATTAAATAACACTCGGAGGGGACGAACCAAACAAGTCCAGCGCACGAGCGGCAACGCCAGCAGACAGTCAGGCAAACCGACAGACAAACAGAAATGCTACACAGACAGACTTACATACTCGTAGCCACTGACAGTTGGTTTGTTTGAAAATTTCTTGCTGTTTTGTTTTGTTTTGTTTTCAGTCAAACCGGTGGCAGCAAATGAAATTAAAGTCGAAAATGGACCACAGGCGCGTGCGAGTGAAGGCGCTGAAGGGTTCCGAAGCGATTTTGAGGGGTTTGAAAGTAGATATTTTAAAGTGCATTGGTCAGAAAAACGACCAACGATTCATTCATTCAAAACGATTCATTACACTCTGATAAAATGCCTCAGTCTTTAAAGTCGAAGAACTACTGAGGCAATGTGAGGTAATCGTCAAAGAGTACTAAATGTCCTTAAGACACAAACGTCTTTCATTGACCCAGATGCTAAAATGCCCCTCAAATGTTTGTTCATTATTTTGTTTGATGAAAAGGATATTTTGATTGTATTTGTTAGATATTCAAAGAAAAGTACACTTATACAAAAAATTATTGTCCCTAACTTAAATCTTAAATCCTTAACTGACATAAAGTACTTAGCAGTGTTGCCAGATCACGAGATTTCCTACGAGATTCAGGAGATTCTTGGCCTTTTAGGAGAATTTTTTGGAGGAAGAATTGTTTAGGAGAAAGTTTAGGAAATTTATATATTGTGTTAGTGGATTTTTCGCATCCTTAGTGGATTTTTGTGAGATTTTTGGATAACGAAATATGATGTATTGGGAACACCGGTAACAACAAAACATATTTTAGAAGCTATTTTAATAGTTTTAATTGTTTTAAAAATTTTTAGCTTGCAAAATGTAAGCTGGTTCTATTTTGCTCTTTCATATTGCTGTCACAATGAAATCCCGTAAAAGTGGCACTTTTTATGTAATTCATTTGTTTTATGTTTTTTTTTTCTGTTAAGATTTTGTTGTAAAGCTGAAGATGAATAAAAAGGCTACAATAAAAAAAATATGTTTATATTTTTATTTTTTATGAGAAGTTTAATTTTTTTTGTTAATTACGCAAATTATAAAAAATTAAATTAAATTAAAAAAAAAAATTTTAATTACAAAATTTAAAATTTAATTAAATTAAAAAAAATTATGGAAAATTAAAAAATTAAAAATAAAAAAAATTATTAATAAAAAAATTTAAAAAAATAATTAAATAATAAAAAATAACTAAATAAAAATAAATAAAATAAATAAAATTCTTTGAATTAATAATATAAAAATTATAAAAAATTAATGAGGCAGAAAATTTTTTTTTTTTTTAAGATTCAGGAGAAAGTCATTTCAGGTATCTGGCAACACTGGTACTTAGTCAAGTGAATCATTTTCCTTAAATCGAATTCCTAATTTACTCCCAGCCCTACCATAGACATGGTTTAACCTTACAGAAACAACAACAACTAACCACTTAGGTAATCACCAACTGAAAAACTAAAACAAAAAACAATTTGGCTCCAAGTGCCATGTTTGACTCACCACTAATCTAAAATACGACTCCCACAAACGAGAAATAATGATAGTGAAAGAAAATAGGAGAGAAATGGAGTGAGAGCTAATAGGAAGTGAGAGATAATGAGGACAAATGTTCTAAATATTTCAAGTTACCAAGGACATCATTCAACTCAAAAGAAGAGTTTGTTACAAGCGCATTCGATGTGTGACTAATCGTTTGAACTTTTAACCTCTTGTGATGAAATTAATTACACAATTTAGTTGAAAAAAATTTTTCACATGACCCACAATTACAAACCCAGTTGAATGAAGCTTCCAAGTCTATGCAAATGGTTGCCAAAATTCCACTAAAATTTGCAAGAAAGCCACAAATCCAAAGAATACATATTTTTCTCATCCTTTAAACGAACACAATTAGACTGAATGCCATTTGGACTACTCACTAATCCAAAGAATAGAGCAGACGCACGGAAGATAATGAAAATGAAAGATAATAGCAGAGAAATGAAGTGAGATCCAGTGGAGCCAAATATTCTAAATATTCCTAGACTCCAAACATACAACTTCACTTAAAAGAGGAGGTTTTTGCAAGCACATTCGCTGTAATGATTGGGTTAGGTTGCACTTCCGCCCAGACACCCCATTGGGTCCATTGATGTACATTGATAAACCGATTCAACTTTCAATCCACTATGACCTTCTATAGAGATGGACTACACAACCCATTTTGACGCGACCCAGAGTTGCAAAACCCAGTTGGCTGAAGTTTCCAAATCAACGCGAATAGTTGCCAAAATCCCACTACAAATTGGAGAAAGGCCAAAAAGCAAGAAATCGAAATATGAGTAATTTTCTCAACATTCAAATGTCCTAAAAACCAAACCAACAGCCAAATCGAACGACATTGGTTCCTCTCAAAGACAAATTGCTTACTTATTGATTACTTATTTATATTCTAAATGACTTGTTGTAGTTGTAGCACATTAAATAGAAAAAAACATGGCATTTCATGGCAAAATTTAGAGAGTTCGGAGTGTTTAGAAAGTTGGTATCACAGATTTTCGTAGATTTAAGAGATTATAGTCTTGAAATTTCGAGTCAAACACATCCTAAAAGTATGCCCACAAACTTGAGAATAATAACTTGTTTGTGGTTATTTCGTTTAGAAAGGTTAGGTTAGATTAGTTTAGGTAAGACAGACAGTCTATCCATGTCCCGACGGGTAAACTCGGGGCCTAAACGGCTTATTGTGATGACCAATGGAGAGTGTATCAGAGTCCCCATTATGTTCTGTATACTGTAGTTTGAACAACCGGAACTTTGAATAAATCATCATTATCCTGAAATATGCTGCGAATTTAAGAATCCCTCCAATATTCAGAAGATCACATTTATGCCCATTGATGACCGATAGAGAGAGTGTCAGAGCCCTCCACTTATCCTTTGTTCAGTGGCCAACATGAACTTTGAATTAATCCAGTCATATCCCCCAGTGAAAGATTTTTGAGTAATGCCTGCTTTGAGTTTGCAATTGAGACATCAACCTAAATTATGCACCGGACATAAAAAACTCTCAAATATTTAGTGCTCTGAAGAGGGCATTTGATGATCATTGTGATGACCGATGACAGAGCCCACACTTATCGTTTGGTCTGTCCTGCTTTAAGCCAACATGAACTTAGACTTTAATTTTTATTTTTCTTTATCAAAGTAATGAAAATGGATATAATTAAAAAACCGAACGCATATTTATTGAGCGGATAGTTTTGTTTTGACTGTATTGTAAAGTAGAGATGTTCCAGATAGATCCGTAAGGTATGAGATATAATGTTTGCGAAGTGACCCCACGGCTTTGATGACACAGGCCTTTGTTCTTCTCATGAAATTTTCGATGATATTTTGACAACGATGTGGCTCTGTCTGACGTATTGGCTTTCGGCTTTAAACTCAGAACTTTTTTGTCATTTATTCGCAGAGACCATAGATTGCAAGTGGTAAGTCGTTAAAGTTGACATAGACGTCTCAGGAGATGATTTGGTCTGAAAATCATTACTCCAATAAAGCGATTGGTTAGGCGAGATTATTTTATAGAAGGGGGTGTGCGACAGGCACTTCCACTTGGTGACCCTATTGGGTCTATTTTAAAGTTGTGAATTTCTTTGTTTTTGAATCCAATGCCCTTGCCCATCTGTTAGGTTTCCTGTAGATCCAGATGCGATCATTTGGGAACCATTTTGTTTTGAAAGTTTTTACCTTAGTGTAGCGCCTCATTTTTATTATTCGTAAGAATCGTAGAAGACACAGAAAACAATGTCAATTTAATGAGTGGACCTTTTTGGGAGCACCCTATATTCCAACTATGTGAACTTTAAATGATAATAGCATTAAATATCCTTCAAAACTTCCAGATACTTTTGGGATATGTCCCTGTCGTGGGTCTGGTTGATTATTTAGCTCTGGAAATGACACATTTTCAAAGATTAAAAAACAGAAAGAACCCAAACAGCTGCTGGCCTTGATAGTTCAGTGTGTAGTGCGCTGGCTTCTCATACCAGAGGCTCTAGGTTCGATTCCTAGATCGAGCTGGTGAAACACTCGGCTGGAATTTGTGGTATCACAATGGGCCCATTTAGAGGCGTTAGTGTGTCTCATACAGAGTGGCATCCAAACCCCCTCAAAGCTACGCCACTGTGCGTTCATTGCTATGAGTTGCATGTGATATAGTTCGTTATGAGCGTATAGCGTCAGCTTAGGGAATTGAATTTATTGCATGCTTAATGCGTCTTAAAACAGAACCGAAAAGGGTTGCACGCGCCCGAACATTTGATTCGAGTTTATGCTTTAAAAATGCAAAACTTCAATGCCTTCACTTTCATTTCGCAATGAACTTTGTCACAAATTGAAAACGATGTATGTATGCTCCGCTTGTGTGTATAGTAATCGAATATGTGTCAAACCAAGCACACCCACCAGCACACACACACAAACACACAAACACATGAACACATACAAACAAACGCACCGAAACAGATGTGTAGCGAAACGGCTGAAAGTGAAATTCTGCCAACAATGCGCACACTTTGGTATTTTTGTATTTATGTATGTATGTATGTTGTTGTATGTTTCAATGCCGTGACGTTTCGCGCCCAAAACAAACTAACCTATGCCAATGCGGCACATGCCAATCATATGTGTTCCCATTTTCAACACATTCCGCACTCGAACAGAAGCCACCGAAACCCCTAACAAAATGTAATGCAACACTGACTCGCGCACTCACCAACACACATACAAACACACATTTATAGATACATATGTACAAAAAGTTGTTGGCTTTTTGCGAAAAGTTAGACAAGCGCACACGCAGTTCAAGAGCGCGCGCGCCTTTTGTTTGACACTTACTCCCACCAACAATAAAAACAACAACACTGAGAACAACAACAGAGTCCCAACACTGCATCTGGCCGCCTTACTCCAACTGGCGCGCTCTCTCTGTCATTTACTCTCACTCTCTTGCGCGACATTGCGCACTACTCTTGACGCTTATTTGGCAATTCGGCGGAACTGCGTTTGGTTAACCCGGTTTATAAAATGTAAACAACCCGCTTCTTGTTCTTCCTACTGCTGTTGTTGTTGGTTTTTTTGCGGCCGCCTTCGCTGCCGCACCTACGACATATTCAATTTAGTTATGTTGTTGTTGCACTAACTTGACATTTATATACATAAAGAGTACTGTGTGTGTGTGATGTGTGTGTGTGTGATGTGTGTTATTACATGCAACAACATTGTCTACGGAGACTTACTCGCAGTTCACTTGGCGTTGATGTGTCTGTGTGACTGTTTGTATGTGTGTGTGTGTGTGTATGTGAGCATGCGGCCTTTGTGATAAGGGAATAATTAAATTTTTCAGTATCATTTAACCCATTTTCGGCCGCTGGTCGATTTTTCGACCAGCCACTTTGAAGGAGAGTAGCTCTGCACTTAGACATTATATCTTTGAACTTTTGATGCATAAAATAGCTTTGGTCTTTTGGTAACCCCTCGAAATAATATTTTTTTTTTTAAAGATAATTTTAGAGATGTTGGTGAAGGCACGAAAAAAAGCATTTTTGTAGTCATATTTTGAATATTCTGAAAAATATATAACCTTTTTAAATTATTGATTTATTATTGATTATTTACGAAGCCTAAAGACCAAATTACCATAATCAATTGATATCCATAAGATTATGAAAATATTTTTACCTCTCAGCACCGCGTACTTTTCAGTGGTCGAAAAATCGACCATTGACCAGAAGTCGTCATGTATGTACATATGTAAGCCAACAATTGTTTGTTTTCATTCTTGATTATTATTTGACTAAAACTAAGTACAAATATATTTGTTTTTATTTGAAATTGAATTTTTATTAATTTATAAAAAAATTTTGTAAAAAAAAAAAACAAAAAAAATCCAAAAATATTCTTGATTAAGGTCCTAAATGTAAGTCCTTAAAAGGAATTACAAAAATATTGGCTATTTCTGGTAGCGGCCGAAAATGGGTTAATGACAATGTGCTGCTTATTATAGTCGGTGTTGTTGTGGCTCTCGATGACACTCGCTTGCGCTCAAAAGGCGTTAATGATGATTTCATAAAATAAATGGCTAGTTGTCACTTTAGTGCCACTTGCACTTCGTTTGCCAGCGAGTGCAAGGCAGTTGCAGATGACGTAAAAGTGTTACAATGCACATTGTGTGTTGTGCATATTTTAGTAGTGCAAATGTTTCACTTTCAAGCTAACGGCGATAGTTGGACAATGGACAATTGCTGCTACAATGAAGCAAATTAAATTTTTAGTGTTGTCAATTTGGAGTCTTTTGAGACACTTATGAACGTTTTGTTCATTTGAGAACAACAATTAGTGCGATTAAATATTTTATAATGCATGTAGTCAGCCTAAAACTATGCTTGAAAAATATAGCAGTCTGTCTTTGAAGTTTTTCTGACAACACAACTTTTAATCCATATTTTGTAACATACTTTTGGGCGTGTTCGGTGATAGGTATATGAATCGATGAACAGTTGAATTCGGTATAAGTGAGGTGAGTCTCCGTTCTCTGACTCACATAAACTAAACCTTTAACACTTTCGACCCCAAAGTTGCCTGAGCCCAAACTTTACCTATTTGTCATCTTATAGCAAAAGCTACGATTGATTTATAGGTTTAATTTAAATAAGTAAGCACCAAAAAATCAATATTTTTAGGAGTGGATTCGAACCAAATTACAATTATTTTACTGTTATCCCCAAAATAATGTCCAATAATTTGCAGCCATATCAGGGAAAGTTTGTGTTCTAATTGAAGTCTAAGAATTGGGCGCGTTTGATCAAAACCCTGTTTCTTTAATAATGGTTAAATAAAATTAAAAAATGATAATTTTATATTTTTCCATAAATATGAAATAATTTCTCTGTAACTAAAACATATTGACACAAAATTTATTTAACCCGTTTTAAGCTTAAATTGTTTAAAAGTAAACAAGCTCTAGAACTCTAACAAAGAGGCGTGGCGAGTTCAAATGTCGTGTGCACACTTCTTAGGAAATTGTTTCAGGGTTTTAATACCAAAAAGTAATATCGAGACACAGGGTAAAATTCGGGATCTAAAGGGTTAAAAAAATGTAAACGTATATTCTGTTTAAATGTCCGTTCAATATTTATAATTAACTTTAAACACTCAATTTATAAGTTTACAGTTCAGTTGCTATATAAATTGGGCATATTTTGTTTTTGTTCAAAGAATATTTTGATTAGTTCAATAGCTATGATTAACTTGAAGCACTTAATTAAGAAGTCTGGCAGTCTGGAATTTAGAAGTTTGGAGTCTGAATCCCATATGAATTGGGCTTGTTTGACTAAATTTCATAGTAGGGTTGCCACACTACAAAAATTTCTTGAGTTGCTCAATACCTATGAATAACTTGAAGCACATAATTCAGAAGATAATCTAGAATATAGAAGTTTAGAGTCAAAATCCTATTTTGGTTGGGTCTTTTTGGCTTAATTTCATAGCAGAGTTGCCACACTACAAAATAATATTGAAGAACTAATTGCTCAATATCGTTCAGTAACGTGATGCACGCAATTAAAGGAGTCTAAATCCTTTTTTTTATTGAGTTTTTTGGCTTAATTTCAAAGCAGAGTTGCCACACCACAAAATAATATTGAAAAACTAATTGCTCAATATCGCTCATTAACGTGCTGCATGCAGTTAAGAGATTTAGGATATAAGTCCCATGTAAATTGGGCGTGTTTCATTCACCCTTAAAGCAGAGTTGCCACATCACAACAAAGTTTGAAGCAAAAATAGTAACTCAAAATCAATCAAAAGCTTGTTACATGCAATTGGGTGAATTAAAGTACAAATTCAATGTGGAATGAGCGTGTTTCTCTCACTCTAACAACAGGGTTACCATATTACATACATATTTTGAACAAGTAATAGAAACGCAATATTTTTAATTCACTTGATGCACGCAATTAAGAGACTTTAGTCTAGAAATCCTGTGTGGACTTGGAGTATTTTGGTAACCATTTAAGTAGGGTTGCCACATTTTGACAAAATATACAGAAACCAACAGTAGTTAACTGTTTCTAATTAGAAAATCTTTGAACTCATAGTGTATCAAAAGCTTGATACTTAATTTAATGGTACAAAATAAGTTTGAAATGAGCGTGTTTTTCGAAACCTCAAAGCAGGGTTACCACATTTTCAACAAATTTTAAAAACTAATAGTAGCTCAATAGTTATGATTGAAGTACGAATCCAATGTAGATTGGGCGTGGTTTGGTCACCATTAAAGTACGGTTGCCACATTTTAACAAAATATAGGGAAATCAACAGTAGTTCACTGTCTCTAATTAGTTAATCTTTTTATCTTATTCTTAATTTAGTGGCCTAGAGTACAAATTCAATCTGAAATAGGCGGGAAAAACACTTCACTCTTAAAATAGGGTTACCACATAACATACAAATTTCTAATAACTAATAGTAGCTCAATATTATGATTGGAGTGCGAATCTTATGTAGATTGGGCGTGCTTTGGTCACCATTAAAGTAGGGTTGCCACATTTTAACAAAATATAGGGAAATCAACAGTAGTTTATTGTCTCTGATTAGTTAATCTACTAACTCATAGTCTATCAAAAGCTTGATACTTAATTTAGTGATTTAAAATACAAATTAAATTTGAAATGGGCATTTTTTTCCAACCTCAAAACAGGGTTACCACATAACATAACAATTTTTAATAACTAATAACAGCCCAATAGTTAAGATTGGTGTACGAATCCTATGTAGATTGGGCGTGGTTTGGTCACCATTAAAGCAGGGTTGCCACATTTAAAAAAATTCTAAATGAATCAGTAGTAATAAATTGTTTTTAATTAACTTAATGAACACAATTTAAAGGTGTAAAGTACGAATCCTACCTAAACTGGACATGTTTCTCTCACCCTTAAAGCAGGGTTGCCATATTACAACAACATTTTGAGAAATTATAATTGACTTGATGCACAAAATTAATGCAATTAAAGCAGAGCTGCCATATTATAAAAAAAAATTAGAGAAAGTAGTAGCAGCTCAATATCCATGATTGAATTGATGCACAAAACTCATGCAATTAATAAGCTTTGAGCACGAGTTCTATGTTTGGTTGACCCAATAAAAATGTCTGTGCAAGTGACAGCTCTGAAATTTTACAGCTGACGTTCACGATTGTTCCGATAACACAAAAGAAGTATGCATTTTAATTGTGACAACAATCGAATTATTGGAGCAATATTTCCAGACCGAATCATCTCCCGATTTTCCAAACATGACGCCTCTTTAAGGACAGATGGCAGTCTCTTCACTTAGAACTGCTAGAAAAAGCTTATTGCCCACGCTGACAACATTTCTGTTGATCCATGTAACCAATACAAAGCAATAGTCTGGCTGAGGCCCAATGTTTCCAAGTGAAGTGAATAAGAATACAAAAACTTGTATCAAGTGAGTCTGACAAAGATGCTGCCATCAATTGTTCCAGTTAGCTTATTAGCGTCAATAAGAATTTGAAATGAGTTGTTTATTTATTTGAGAAGTCAACTTTTTGTTGAAATCTAATTGAGTTGATTAGTTTATAAAATTTATACTTTTTCTGCAGAGCCAATGAACTCAATCAATGCTTTGCCAGCATTTCTACTTTACAAAACTAAAAATACCATAATTTATTCAAATCGTTGCTTGTTAACTGCCAGACACGAAATTAAGACATCAAACAGCTGCAAACAATGCCTCTCACCTTCAACTAAGACTGTTTGTTTGGCCTAAACAAACAAACAAACAAGCCAGCAAGCGAGTAAGCGAGTAAGCGTGAGGCTGAGCGAGTGACCACATGAGCGCACATCAAACGCGGCAGCAGAGCAATAAACATAAAATTCGCCGAAAAAGCGTAAATAAATGCAAATGTGTATAAGTAAATAAATAAAAACAAAACTAAGCAGAGACACATAAAAAACACAACAATAACAACATCAAACTGCATTAACTACTCCGAAAGCAATAAAGCATCAGAAACAACAACAACAACTAACAAATTAATTCACGAAACGTCGACGTCGAGAGCAGCGGCGGCGGCGCACTAAACACACAACGTGCACGCGGCGGCGTCTGTCAAAAGGACACTTTGCTTGGCGTTACGTATACGCAACGTTGGCCGCTACACGCTCTCGGCTGCTCTCTCTCGCTCTCTGCGGCGTTAGACGCTGTTCGGCCACTCGACGCTAGAGTGGGACAAGCATATGTGCATGTCAGTGCGACCTTGAAAGTAGGAATAGCAGCACCAACAGCAACAACAACAACAACACCAATGGTAGCAATCAAAGTGCGACTAGCATTAAAACAAAACGCGCCCGAAAGAAGATTTGGCACAAATTTACGACGGAAGCAACAAAGCTGCGAAAAAAATCTGCTTGTTCGGTCAATTTGCTGGAGTCGTTTGGCTTTTAAAAGCTGCTTTATATATATTTTTTTTACAAATAACATTAAACAGCAACTGGAAATTGTTTGAGATTATTTACTTAAATATCTGCGAAGTAAACACTATAAAAACGCGCTGTGTATGAGTGCCTGTATCTATGTTTCTGCGTGCGTGCGTGCGTGTGTGTGTGTGTGTGCGAATTTGGCTGGCAACAAAAGAAGTGAATGGCACGTGTGTGACTCCTGGCTGATAAGTTGAAAGGCCCGAACGAGGAGTGTTGTTGCAGACGCGCGCCAAGTCGGCAATCGGCAGTCGGCTGTCGAACGTGCGTGCGAGTGCGGGCGGACAGACAGCGCAGCACAACCGTCAAACGCTGCTTTGGCGTGTTTTAATCTTTCTGGAGTGCACAGGAAAACGCTCGCAGCGTCCTCAAGTGTGTAGTGCGTAGTGCAGCGGCAGTGAACTTGAGGTGTTTGCGTTGCGTCTGTATGAGTTCGAGTGTTTGTGTGTGTACCAGTGAGAAAAAGGAGCGCGCCAGATTTGCCTATAGTTTCGACTGCCAGTAGCATTTCTACGAAATCGCGGCATGTTGGTCCACTAAAAAAAGCTGCATTAATATTATTAATCGAGTGAAGTGCAAAAGACAAAGAATTGCGAATTAGTGAGATTAGAAATGCTTCCGCATTTGTCGCGCAACTGATATGCGCGCACAGCGCAAAAAAGTGTATACAGCAAATGTTGAAGGGCACTTCAAGTCGACTCTTAATCATATGAAAAAAATCATAGGAAAAAATCATAGGAAAAATTGACATAATCACACACATACACACTCACACCGACAATCGGGCAGATAGCGTTGAATTTTGTTGCCATTAAGTGCAAAATTACGAGTGTTTTTCTTTGTTTTCATTATGACACAAAATCTTTGAATATTATATAAAAATGTGTGCACCTTGAAAGAATGTCGCACTCAGCAAAGTGATGTTTAAGGACATTAAAAGCAGCGAGGGTGGAAATTTAAAGCAGCGCTGGCTGCACGCTTTAATGGCCGCGCAGTGAGTGAATGGCAGCGGAACGCAGGTGAATGACAGCAATGCGACACACATTTGGGACAAAGAAGAATGTGCAATTTTGTTAAAAGTTTTGTTAAAATAAATACACGTAAAATAATGGAGACAAAATGCATAGAAGGGAAATGAATGACGCAAGTTGCATGTTATATGAAAATAAATAAACCATAACAAAAAATAAACAAAAATTTCAAATGGAACTCACTGATGGTCAAAGTGTGTTTTGTAGCGGGATCCTGTGCCCTCTAACCTAACTTTATTATTAAATTTTTAACTGAATTGAAATTTAAAAGTGCAAAGATAAATATTAAATATTAAATTTGGTGCAAAAGAAAAAAATATAAAATTATAAAAAAATATATACAAATTTAATGTTATAAAATTATAATTATAAAATGTTTATAATAATAAAAATAATTATAAATTAAAAATTATTGAAATTATAATTATAAAATCAAAAATTATAGTTGTAATTATAATTGTAACTATGAATGTAATTATAATTATAATTGTAACTATTAGAACTATAATTATTTAAAATGATAAATTAAATAAATAAACGTTTATATAATTTTATAAAATTTTAAATAATAATTAAAATTTTTTTTAAATTGACTAAAAAATTAAAATTCCTACAGAAATTAAATAAAAATTTCAAAACGAATAAAACTAATGTTTTAAAATATTAGAAACTATTGAAGTCCATTACTTTTGCATAAAATTGAATGGAATGATGCGATTCAGGTCACCTATACCTCGTTTAGTTCAATAACTAGTTGTCATTTTGAAAGTCATTCCATTCGGTCTCACGTAGAAGCCCTGGTCTCTATTGGCAACAAACTGAGACATTTGGTTTTGACAAGCTTGTCTTGAGACAAATTTTTCAAGAGCAAAACCATTCGGCATAGATAGATACAGGTGGCAATCACTTTTTATCAGCTTCAAACCTTAAGGTGAATGCATAAGATCCTCGCAATCAAACTCACGGGGTTTCTGATAAGTTAAGTCTGACAAATCACTGTCAGATCCGGTCTATACGGTCAATACATAAGAATCTCTCAACCAAGGTTTCTGAATTTCTGGCGCGTCACTATCGAAGTGTGTTGCCTGGCATTGTCGGTATGCAACAAAATTTCTCTCTTCTTGTCTAAAGCTGGTTGCTTTCTTCAGACGGTCCAACTGTTGACAGTATAGGTACGAATTAAGCCTTTGACCATAGGATAGCAGCTCAGAGTAGATGCGTTACCCTGATGCATCACAATTCCTTTTCTCTTCTGAAGCATCTGGCTGATTGCTCCTTTAGACGGTCCAACTGTTGCCAGTACAGATGCGAATCAAGAGTTTAACTATAGGGGATCAGCTCATGGTAGATGATTGCATGCCAATCCCACCAAATGCAAAGCAAAATCTTCCTGATCCTAAATTCAGACTACGCCAAAGTTTATCACGTTTTTGCTTGATGTCAGAAGTGAGCCATTTTTCATTTTGAGTTAGCAGCGATTCGAAGATAAAAAGTCGCATTGACTCGTTTGGCACTCACACATTGAGCTTCTTTTCGTACTCAGCCTTTTCAAGTGATTCCAAATGATCTCCTGTGCCATCATTTTTTTTCTGGTCCATCAAAATAATGCTTACATGGCCATCAAACTCGAAGATTTCATGATTTTATGGACATTTTCAACAATGGACCTTTCATAGCGTGGTGCATCTTTGACATCAAAACTACCAGAACAGAGACCAACAAACTTTACTCTCATTTTCAGCCGCCTGGCTTACATTTTCGGCTTTTTATCGAAGAAAAACTATCAAATATCTCTTAATGGTTCTTTGCTGGGGTCCAGGTTTGACGCGCGCTCAAACCAAAATAATTTAAGGAACTCAATCAGAGAATTATCTGAGAATGTTTTTAGTACCAAATTACATCTTTCAAATTTGTCCATCTTTGACGGACACTGAAAAAAAAAATCACAAAAATGTCTGAGAAGTTTCTTTAGCACAAAATTTTATCATTCTGACTTTTTCTGTCATCTTTGACTCGCGCTCAAACAAAAAAATTGAGTCAATCAATGAATCATTTGACGCACACTGAAAAAAACAAACTGCGTCAAGCAGTCACAAAACTGTCTATGAAGTTTCTTTAGTACGAAATTTTGGGACAAGTTATGTCCCTGTTTGACGCGCACTCAAACAAAACTGAATCAATCGATCAATAAATCAATCAATCACAAAACTATATGCAAATTTTCTTTAGCACAAAAGTTTACCTTTCCAACTTGTCCATCTGAGTCAATCAATCACAGAACTATCTCAGAATTTTTTAGTACTAAATTATATGTATCTTTCAAATTCAACACAAAAACAAAAAAACACAAATTCAAATTCGAAACAACACTGAGTCGCGTTCAAATTAAACTGAATCAATCACAGAACTATATGAGAATTTTGTAATACGAAATTATATCTTTCAAGTTTGTCCTTCTTTGACGCAAGCAATCACAAAACTGTATGAAAAATTTCTTAGGTACTAAATTGTATCTTTCTAACTTGTCCATCTTTGACGTGCTCTGAAAAAAACTGAGTGAAACAATCACAAAACTGTCTGAAAAGTTCCTTTAGTACGAAGTCTTGTCTTTCTAACGCCATACAACATAATCCGATTGCACTTATACAACTCGAGATAAAGATTACCGAAGCCTTTAATAATAATAATGGATTTCTTTTTAAATTTTTAAATCATTTAACTAAAAGAACTATTTGACAGAAAAAAAATTCAGTTGTTGAAACATTAAATAAAGAAGGAAATCTTAAAAGCTAAAAATACTAAATCTAGAAAAAAATTTAAATTAAAATAAACAAATTGCCATCTATTAGAAAAATTATGGATTTCTTCTGAATTTTGTATATCATATTAATAAAAATATTTTACAAGGAAAAACCTCACTTGCTTAAACATAAAATAAAAAAATCTGAAAAGCTAAAAAATATTAAAACTAGAAAAAATTTAAATTAAAAAAAATGAAACAATAAAAAAGAAAAAAAATTAAACCCAAAACACAAAATTAGAAACAAAAATTCTTGCTTAACTGTTAAATTGATTGTTTAACTAAAGTGTTGAAATGTTGCTAAAATGTTTAGTAACTCCGTACGAAAGAAGATTTTTCCAGCTGGCGACTTAAATGTCCGTTTTAAATGAAACACTGAGGCCATAAAATCAAACAATAAAATGACGTAATTTTATCAACTAATCCATCAACCATCAACTTATTTTGTAATTGCTGACAAGTGTTCAAAAACATTAACTATAATTCGGATGCAATGCCTTGTAATCTAAGGTCAATGACACATTTCTATGGACTTCACTTCAGCTTGTACGAACTTCAAAACAAACAAAATTTGATGTACATCACATCAAACACTGCAATGTCAAGTGGCCGCCAATGACGCCACTGCAGGCCATGCTGCACTCTCTGCTTCCTAAACTTCTGCGTCTAAGTGTTCCTACTACGCCACTACTTCCACATAAGACAACAATAACCTATGAACTCTCTACGAAAGCCACTAAAAACGCATTTCAAATTGCTTAACTAAAAACAAACAACGTTAACGTGTCTCCCAAATGTGTTTCGATCGACGCTTCCAACTAATCATCGCTCATTTTTGTAAACTCTAACACTGCGCTCTCAGCTCTCGTTGTGGTTTTTTCGCGCGCGCCAGCTGAACGATGCTCTCTCACTGTTCGATGCTCTCCCACTGCTCAGCGCACGGATCAATGCGTGAGAATGCGAACTTTGAATAATGTTAGTGCCAAAATATTGGCATGCTTGGTGTCGTACGTGTAGTCCTGCCTGCTCGTGCCTACACACACACATACACTTACACACAGCCACCTGCATCCATACATGGACGGCCAAGTGATGTTGCCAACTCGCTACGTATCGCTGTTCGTTTTGACTAACGCAACGTGTTGCTGCTCTGCTGTTCAGTTTGGTGTTTTGCCGTTGTGTCCTTGTGTCATGTCATGTTATACTTATGTGTGTGTGTCTATGGCTTAATGTCTCACTGCCTCCAAATGTGTTTCATGTTAATTGTCATTGTTTGTTGTGTTATTGTAAATAAACGCCATCAATGATGAAAATCAAAATGGGCGAAACCTTTGCATTGAGTGTTTGGTGTTCCTGTTTGGCTGCATTCGATTGCTGGCTTAACACAAACATACAAGCATGACAGCATGTCGTACCCGTTCCCGCACCACGCTTATGACATACGCAATAAATACCGATGTAGTCGTAATGCAATTAAAATTAAACATTCATTCCATGTATTCTTCATTGCTAATTTAATTTAAATTTGATTTTTTCAATTAATAAATTTAGTTTAAATGTTCTTTAAGTTTTTTATAATTTTTTTAGTAGCAAAATAAAAGTTTAAATTGAAATCCTTAAATATTAAAAAATTTAAATAAAAATTAAAAAAAATATCTCTACACTAAATGAAAGATTTGGAAGACTTTTAACATAGGAACCAAAGACTTGTAGCATAGGTATTTTTAGTATTTTTATAATTTTTTTTAGTAGGAAAAAAAGTTAAAACTTAAATCCTTTAATATTAAAAAATGTAAACAAAACTATATAAATTCTAATAAATTAAAAAAAAATTAAATATCTCCACACTAAATGAAAGATTTGAAATACTTTTAACATAGGAACCAAAGTGAAAGACTTGAAAGACTTTTAACATAGGAACCAAACAATCGATAGATGAAAGCCTATAGACGTTTTTATGTGAAAGTTAATACTGACCCATGAGATCGAGATATTCAATCCAATGCGGTTGAGTAGAAGATTAACTGAAGATCCTAGGCCGGCATTCTTGGCGCATTTATCCAAGTCACCTAAGGACAAAGCCTTCGTAATAACTTTGTTTGTATGCATAACCACCTGAAGCCAAAAGCAAAAAGAAGCATCTTATTTTTAGTATTTTTCAAAATTATTTTCAGAGCAACAACCAAAACGAAAGTTCTATAACAATGCCAGTCCTAGCCGATGTTTTTCTTCAGCTCTCTAAAAGATTAGAATACAATTAGGAGCAGAAATTACAAATATGGAAGGTGCAGAAAACTTAGCTTTATTGGGATTCAAACCCATAATACTTAAGATGGTAGCTTAGCATTCGGAAAGCTTGGCTCCCAAATCTGAGTGTCGGTATAAATTAGAAATAAACAAATACATAATTTTTTCAATAATCCTTTTGGACACTAATCAAGAGTCTTTCCATTACAACTCAATCCAATTCATCGACTTATTTCTATTAATAGAACCTTGGGAATTATTTTACTCTCAGGGGTGAGTTGTCTTTTGACAACAGACACTCCCAACCTAATTGTGTTCCCTGTTTGGTTATTTTCAAATAAAGAAACTTGGAATTTATTTTGCTTTCTTACTGTCCTTTGAAACAAAAACTCGTAACCTAATTTCTTTTTTTGATAAAAACTAACTTAGGGTCTTTGAACCTTTTTGTATGATATGTAAGGATTTGTATTTTCTTTGAAATTAAGAAAATATTTTTTTTATTAAAAAAATTACTGATTAATCTTCTACTATACTGAGCTGACCATGTTTCGTAAGAAAATATCTTTTTTTTTTTATGTTTGAATAAAGTAAAATTTTGATACCCTTCAAGTGCTATAAAAAAACTTCAGATACCATTAAGTCAGTGGAACAATGAAAGTAAACGAAATTTTAGGTTTTGCAGAAAATTTTGTTTTGTATTTAATGTTGAGGATGTAAAATGATTTTTCAAATTTTGAAAATTTTACAGACACCCGAAAATCAGTGGAAACAAACCATAACCGAATTGTTTGTCTTTGGATCAAGTTTTGGTTGCATACATTTTTTTTATATTTTATGTTAAGATATAAACTAATTTTTCATAGTTTAAAATATTTTTTTTATTTTTTTAATAAGTGAAAACAAAACATAAAAAACAATTTGTATTTTTTCAAAGATTTGTGTATTGTTTGATTATTATTTATTTCAAATTTTAATTTTTTAAGTAATTAATTTTAAAAGTACAATTCATGAATAATTGCATGTTTATTAGTTTTTCTTGAAACATTTCATTACTATTTCACTTTAAAATTAAAACTTACTTAAAATAAGATTTGTAAAATGACTGCTGGCATGTTTGTATGTGAAGCTGTTGTATAATACAAATACAATGCAATGATATCACAGTGCGACAGACAAATTTCACCCAGTAGTGGAATCATAAAAGTAAAGGAAATTCTTGTCTTTGGATCAAGTTTTGGTTTTGCAGAAAAGTTGTTTTGTCTTAAAAAAAAATTGTTTTTATATACAAAATTTTTTTAATATAAAAGAGTTTTATTACTTTTTTCATATAAAATTTTTTTTTTTGTTTTTATATAACAAAATTTTTTCACATAAAAAAGTCCTAAAAATTGTTTTTTTTTCATAAAAAAAAATTTCTTGTTTTTTAATTTTAAATTTTAATATTTAAACAAATAAAAAGTAAAAATAGAACACAATAAATTAAAATTTTTATTTTGTTATACTGAAATTCAAACATTGGTGTTTTTAATTTAGTTTTGTTGTTTGTAAAAAAACATTTTGTGATTCAAGTTTGTTGAATAATTTGAACGCTGCGAAAAATGCTTTTAGCTAATAAAACTTTTCCTTAAAAGAAATTTATTTAAGTGAAAAATTGTTTTAATGAATAAAGTTTTAAGTGTAAAGACAAAAGTGCAATGTTTGCCAGACGGTGTTAAATTAATATTATATTTTTATACCAAGAACTACGCTGTTAGTCACAAAAGTACTTGTGCTGTTGCATACAGGATGTTTTAAAGAGTATAAGACCTTTAAAGCAGTTACCTTCCTTATTCCTGACGTACTGTATTCTGACAAGGAAAGTCATCAATGGCGCTAAAGTTGTCAATAAAAACAATGTTTTGAGAAAGTTATCGGTAAATAAGAAGTTATTAACAAAGTCAAAGTTATCGATAAACTAGAAGATACAGCCGTAGCTATCGATGAAATCAAAGCTAATCAAATTAATTAAAATCAATCGATATATTTACCGATAATTGATGAAAGCTATTGATAAACTAGAAGACATCGATAAAGTCAATTTAATCAACAAATTCAAAGTTATTGAAATAGTCAACGTTTTTATCGATGAAGCATAAAACAAATTCTTTATCGATGAACACACAAAGTTATCAATGAAAACAAAGTCATCGATATTGTCCACTTCAATAAAGTTATCGATGAAGACAAAGGTTTTTATAAAGATAAAGAAATCGATGAAGACAAAATCATCGATTTAGTCTAATTTAGAGATAAAACCGACGAAGTTATCAATGGGGACAAAGAAAGTCATCGATGGTGTTTAAAGTTATCAATAAAAACAAGGAAGAATATTGAGAAAGTTATCGATAAATTAGAAGATATAATCGTCATAGCTATCGATGAAATCAATCAATCAATCAATCGAATAATTAAAAGCAATCGATATTCACCGATAATAACTAGGAACACTTCGATAAAGATTCACAGTTATCGATGACATCGAAGCTGTCGATAAATTAGACTTGATTGATAAAGTAAAATCAACCAACAAATTAAAAGTTATTGATTGAAACAGTACAGCATTAGCATCAGCATTTATAGCAGCATTTTTCGTCATCTATTCTTTCTATCTTTTTAAGTTATCTATGAAGACAAAGTTATCAATAAAGTCAAAGTCATTAAAGATGTCGATTGAAATCAAGCTTTTGATTAAGTTAAAATAATCGATAAATTATAATTTATCGATAAATTCAAAGGTGTCGATGAGGGTACAGTCATCGATTTAGTCAAATTTAGATAAAAAAATAAAGTTATCAATGAAGACAAAAAAGTCAGCCATGTCGTTAAAGTCGCTGTAGTTGTGAGGAAGCTATCGATCGATAAGTTCGAAAAAAGTTATCGATAAATTAAAGGATATAGTCAGATATAGAAAAAAAGAACAGATATATAGAGAAAAGATATAATAGTATAAAATCAAAATTATCGACGAAGCATAAAATAATTCTTGATAGAGCAAGCATTTTTTCTTCTTCACCATCTTTTGAATTTATCGATGAAAAGACAGTCATCGATAAATTCAAAGTCAATATAGTTACCGATGAAGACAAAGTTGTTGATAAAGTTAAAAAAATCAATAAAATTTGTGTTATCGATAAAGTCAAAGTTATTGATGTAATTATCGATTTAATCAAATTTATAAATTAAGAAAGTGTTATCAATGAAGACAAAGTCAATCGATGGCAAACAAAGTTATTGAAAGAACTATCGATACGTTAGAAGTTATCGATAAATTTAAAATTATCGAAAATTAAAATATATCACTAAAGTCAAAGTTTTCAAAAGCAGTGCATTCTGGTTAGAGATCATTTTTCGTATTTTATAATCATTTGACGTTGTAGAAATTTTGTCATTTATTTGTTTGTTTTAGTTTTAAATTTTTATCTAAAATTATTTTATGTAAAAAACTAAAGTCTCTGTTTTAGCTTATATTTTCTTAAACTAACACGTCTTAAAAAAATCATTTCATTGTCTGTAAAAAGTGTATCTCCACTACTTTCAATAAAGTTCTCAACAACTGCGGCGCTTCCCTCTCAATCCTAAGTCAAATTGGACCCTGTATGAAAGCCATATTACTACGGTACACTGCTTTGCAATTACAATAACAAAAACAATTTTGAGTCAAGCACCACCTTTGTACTGCTGCCACATCAGCCGAACTGTGAACGCTGCCAAAGCGCAGACTGAAAATTCTACATCAAAAATAGAAACTTGAACTTTGTAACGTTCGCGCGCTGCTGCACATATCCAAGTTTATTGCCAGCAATGCCCGGCGGTTCAATGCTTGTCAGCTGTCCAATGATTTGGAGTTGTTGCCCGCAATGCGCGTAGCTCGGAGTTACTCAACAAAATTACGCAACCAAATATTCTCGCAAGCGACATGGATGCATTATTCTCATTAACCAAGTCACAATTACAACAACAACAACCATACTGTCCACTATTATCACCATCCCAAAAACCAATACCAATACCACCACGAACATCATCATCATCAACGTCATCATCATCATCACAAAGCAACCAAAGCAAATACCAAAACCAAAAATCAAAACCAAATCCAGCCTCATCGACAGCTCCAAGTCCAACTCAACATCCCCCTCAGCGAACGCAACCACAGCCCCCACTATCACCAACACCACCACCACCACTACTACTACTACTATCAACAACACCATTGCCATCTTTGTGTCCATTGCCCGGCAAAAATCAGTAGTTGCGCGTTCGATTCGTAAGAAAAGCTCTGCAATTAGGTGCCGCACGCCAACATGCAGATGATCCTTGTTGCAGGCGGGTAAGTGTGCTTACGTTTTCCATCGTACTCCCACAACCACAAACTCAACAAACACACACACATTTACACACAAACACACCCACCTATGTGACCAGCCATTGCTTGTGATATGTTTTCCATGTTTTGTTTCAGTTTATTCGGTGCTGTGTTTACGTTCTCTTTTGCCGCTGCAACGTCTGTGTGCGTGTGTGTGTGGGTGTGGGTGTGTGTTTACGTTTGCACACCGCAACAGACGAGGCAGTGCGGTCTTTGTTTACACATTTATTCGTTCATCGGTGGCTATTATTTTAATGTGTCTCTCATTTCATGTGGGCGCATGCGATTGCCGGAAATTCCCACTAAGCGCGAATTTCTATGTATCGGTGTACTAGTCGCTGTACTTGTGGCTAAATGCAATTCAATGATTGCTGTATTTTTTTTGTATTTGTTTTTTTTTTTATTTCAGCATTGTGATTGGAGTTTTTCCCAAAATATTTGTTTAAGCATTGAATGGTGGAACATTTTTTTAGTCTGAAATATTTTCGTTATTGCTGTTGTTTGTTTATGGCAAAATAGAAATTTGCGCTCATTTTTATTGTGCATTGATCATTATTAAGAAACAATTTGTGTTTGCAAAAGCTTTCAGATTACTTTTGCAATGTTTTATGTATTCAATGGATTTTTTTTTAAAATGTCAGCAATTGAATTAGACATTTGTTTTTTTTTAATTTTATTTAGGGAAAATCACTAGTAATGCAATGCTTAAATGAAGTCATTAGAAAACTAAAAAAATGTTATTCTTTCACCATTTTCGACTTTCAGTTGCATACAAAAATATATCAACATGATTTGTTTCATATTTGTTGTAAACATTTTGCAGTAAAATCTCATTTATTTCAGAAATTAAAACTTTTAAAATTCAAACGTAACTCCTTGTTTTAAGTCGTTAAGTTAGGGTCACCACAACTTAGGGTCACAATGTCGTCTTGAAGCCACAGTTTTTCCTGGCGTTCAGGTAAGCCTGCCGACTGATAGAGAGACTTATCGCCGATAGGTGCAAGGCTGCAGTATTCATTGATAGTCAGGCCGGAATAAAGGCTCTACAATCCACCACCGTCCAGTCAAGGCTGGTCGTGGAGTGTAAGATGGCGCTGAGCGCGCTAAATCGTTGTGCTGATAACACCCTTTTCTGGGTTCCTGGCCATAGGAACATTGAAGGGAATGAGAGGGCGAGATGACGAATTGGCGCGCTCAGGTGCCTCGCTTGACGCATCGCTGGGTCCCGGTTCCGACCCCTTTGGAAATTGTCAAGAGGAGCTGCTATCTGCACTGTCTCAATCTTGCCAATCGGAGGTGGAAGTTGCTGACTGCCTGTCGTACCTCGCGGGCGGCGTGCCCCTCCTACAATGAGCAGAGATCAAGCGAGCTTATACACAGATCTTGCACGGACATCGCTATGCTTACGGCGGTCATTACAGGCCACTGGACTATAAGTCCACATGCGGAGAGGCTAAACATCCCCTTCAATACACACTGTAGGTGCTGTGGGAATTAAGAAGAGAAAGAAACACTTAGTCACTTCCTTTGTTACTTCCTGTGCCAGTGCCACTGTAAATCTGGGGAACCTTCTTGGATACCTAAATTCTACCGGGTGCATTTAGTCATACTACAAACCAGGTTTAGTTTCAGTGAGCATGTGGTATGAAAACGGCGCCTATGAGCTAATTGTGCCTTGGAAGGGGACAACTGTGAGTCAGCCACTTCAACCAACCAACCAACCATGTCGTCTTAAAATTCATATTTAGTGTGATCCATAATTTCTTAATCACAAAAATCCCATAACTCTCAGTTCATCAGTGTTTTTACATCTAAAAAGAATAAAAATTCAACAATTGTAATTTTCCGAAGTTTACTGCCTACAACTTACGGTCACTATATCGTCTTTTAGTTCATATTTAGTGTCTTCTAAAATTTCGTAATCACGAAAATCCTATAACTCTCAGTTCATCAGTGATTTTATATCTAAAAAGACTAGAAAGTCATCAACTGTAATTTGCCATATCTTAGTGCCTGCAACTTATTGCCAGTCTGTCATCTTTTAGTTCATATTTAGTGTGATCCAAAACTTTCTAATCGCAAACTTCCAGCAACTCTCAATTCATCAAGATTTTTATGACATTTATGCTTTTGTTCAAGAAAAAAAATAAAGTTTTCTTAGATACCACATAAAGTCTGAAAAGTTTCCATAAACAAATTATTGCTTTAAATCTATTTTCATATTTGTACATACATAGTCTCCTTGAAAGTCTTCACACTTCTCCACAAGATTGTTCTGTCATCTCATCTCTTTAACCCATTCAAACAGAGCGTTCAACATGTTTTTGATCTAACCTGAGCAAACGTGGACAGCTTTCTCATGGCTAATTCTTGACTCAGTATAAGACAGAAATTTTCTTTGAACAAATATAACTTTGGCTATTCCTTCTTATTCTTCTACTTCTTCTTGTACTTCTTGGCCTTCTTCTTCGTCTACGTCTTCTTCTTCTTAACTAGCCATAACAGCCAGACACCACGTTACCGGGTTACGGCCAGCCGCAAAATTTCTCTCCAAAAATTTCCCTCCAAAATATTTTAGAACATCCTCAACTTGATCTTTCTGCCGAATACACCGTCTCCCTCTGCTATCATTTAGTAAATCTGAGCAATGTTATTGTCAGCTGTTGTAATTGGTGGACATCCCAAAGGATCATCGTCTCCCAAGCTGGTACGACTACTTAAATTTAAATTCAGCTGAAAAAAATTGTACAATGTTAAATGATGCTGCAGATTCCGTGCACACAGCGCTCAGTTCTTCTTTTTTTTGCCTTTAAAAATCAGATATTTTTGCTGTCTTCTCCCCTTTGTCGAAAAATCCTGGCAAACGCAGCACTCAGACAGAGATACTCATTGATTGTACTGTGACTTGATATTCCCTGTGAATTAGCTTTAAATCTACCCGACCTCAAGAGAATTCTGAATAGATTCTGCAATGCCAAGAAGCTAAGGTAGTCGCTTCTCAAAACATGAGTGGCAAAATAGGCGCAAAAAGTAGCCCGTTGTCTCATAATCCTTCCTACAGACAAGAAATAGCTTAACTTTCCCATGTTATTTGCTTAAAGAAAGTGGCCCATCATTAGGCCAATCAACTGCCTGCTGTACCTCCTGATACCAGATATTCAATGCTTTATGCTCAAAGTTTTTTTCATTTTCACCAAACCACTCACGTGAGCCGACTCAAACCATTGGTAAACAACAATTGATCATTCAAAATAGCTAAAATTTTTATGACTAACTTTCAAAAGAATCTCATAGATTCCCTGTCTTTTTAACTAGTGGTGTCTTCTTTATGTGGAGATCGGAAATTTTTCAGACTAACCCAGTGGTGCCTACAGGAATACATTTTGGAGAGGGTTTGCGTACCACTTTTGAGCCGAATAACAATCGAAACCATATTTCATACCAGCAATTTTTATATTTGAAGGGGGTTGAACCCCCAAAATCCCCCTGTGTGCGCTACTGGACTAACTTTCCTAATCTGTATGCCTCTGAAAACAAGATTACCCAAGCTAAAGCAACGCCTGGTCCAGTTACTCATCCCAAGAGATCTTCTTGATCCTTCTAATGGAGACTTGGCTTCCTACTTTTTCACTGATTTTCAGTTGAAGGCTTGTTTGCCGCAGCTCTGTTTTTCGTTCAGATGACCAATTCATTCAAGTGTTATTCTTATTATTGGAAATATCCCCTTTTTAAATCAATCTATCTATATTTTTATTGAAAAGACAATGGCTCCGTTCAAAGAATATTTAGAAGTACAAGCTTGTTCTGTACAAATACGGTTGCATCAAAATAATTTGGCAACGTCTGCTGTGTTATGTACTCAAAAAAATAAAATCTTAGCTTGAAGCCCTGGTTTTCAGATCACTATAACGACTTCCAGACCGAAGGCGCAGCAATCGGCGTAGATTTTAATTTATTTAGCCTCAGCGGGATATGAACTCGGGATATCCTGATACTATCGAACAATCGCTTGGCTCTTAAGGCTTGATTACACGTAACGAGTAGAGTGAAGAGACAGCAACTCGAACGAGTACTCGTGTCGTCTAAACAGTAAGGCGAGTTGTTGATTGAGTCAGTAACCAAGTAAAGTGGCGAGAGAGTCACTAGAATCACATTTTGTTTACTAGGCCGAGTACTACTCTACCGTTATATTTTTCTTCGTTTCGCAGCGATTCGCGGAATCGCTCGTCACATGCGGAATGCGCCACACACCACTTTTCGCTCGGTTGAGTATAATTGCGCGAGTTGCTTAGTTCATTTTGTGCATTGTAAAACCGAATTGACTACGTGTCAAAATACGTCGCTTTTACTCGCCATCCCAATTCTCTCGACCTAGTACCATTTTGATGTTTCGTCACTCTACTCGTTACGTGTAATCAAGCTTTTAGGGATCTGAATGCAGTTTTACTTTCATCAAAAACTGATCTGAGCTGCATTTCTCACCGAAACTGTCAGATAGTTTCATAGTCACCTATGTTGGTTTCCAGGACATAGGGACATTACAGGTAACTGTAGACCAGACGAGCTCGTTTGGCAGGAAACGCCTCAATAGTTACGTCAAGAAATGACAACGCTTGGCATCCATCATTTCATCTTTAAGCTTCCTACATATAGAAGCTCCATGCAAGAAACTAACCTAAGTTGGACTGAAGACTGCATGGAACTTGCTGCGCATCAAATTTGGCCAATCTTCAACTTCCCTAGTTCTAGAGAACCTCTCTCACTAAAAAAGACCAGATGCGAACCAATATTGGGGCTCTGACTTGTCACTGGTTAATTGGCACCCAAACAAGAATATTGGGTTTTTTTCTAAGGACTTTTATCGAAGTTGTTTGGAGAAGGAAAAGCTTGTTGCATTATCTAGAAGAAGGAAGACTGGCCTGGAAAACTTTTTCTTCAACAAACTATTCACACTCGACTAGGCTTCTAGGCTAAAAATCTGAACTTAGTCACATTGATTGTGGAAGCACAATGGGCCTTTATAGCCCAAATGGGTTCCGCATTACGTAGATGAAGAATGACCCACCTGGACGGGCAATCCAATGCTATCGATAAGCCTCTTCGCCGTCTTCTGGGCTTCGAAAGGAGCTCACTTTAGTTTAATTAATTGTGGTATGGGCCTTTATAGCCCAAGTGGGTTCCGCTTTATGTAGGTGAAATAGAACCCACCTAGGCAACTTTCACTTCGACAATTCAAGGATATCGATAAGACTGTTCGTAGTCTGCTAGACTCAAACAACCTCAATGAGTGATAGGACTTAAATTGGTATCAGAATGGGTCTGTATATCCCAGATGGTAGACACCTTAAGAGAGCAACTTCTAACTATTTCCTACCTTATTTATGTTAAAATTCATTAAATTTTTAGATATTCATTTCATTAATTTTAAACTCAAATTACTTCAGTGAGTCATAGAACTTAAGTTGTTATCACAATGGGCACTTTAGACCCAAGTGGAGCGCCGCCAGCCACTTTCACCTACTTCCTACATGGTTTATGCTAAAATTCATTCAATTTTAAAATTTTATAATTTTTTTTCTTATGTTTATTAAACTCAAACACTCAATTCATAATCACAATCGCAACCATGGTTTTTCCAATATTTTCAACAAACACCGCACCGTATTTCAGTTACGCTACCTCACTCTTTGAGGAGAATAAAAGCAATGTGCTGCCATCAAATATTCAAAATATGCCTTTTTATATAAACCACTTTTAAATTTGAAAATATTACTGTCAACTTACAAAAAATTAATTCAAATTTTCTTTCTTCTTTTATACATTTCTTTGCAGGTACGTATTGCCACCAATATTTCTAGCATTTTAAGAGTTAATCTGTCTCAAAGCAACACGCAGGATAAGTACAAATTTATTTCCTTTCTAATATATTTAAGACAAACATTAAAAAAAACCAAAACTCTTGTCAATTTTTTTAATTGTCGAACTACAAAGCATATCAAATTTAATTAAGCAGGAAGAAAGAAAAATTAAGCGAAAATTCAATAATCCCTGTCAGTTTGTTGAAATATTTCTACGCCAAGTTTTCCAACAATATTTTGATTGCAACTTTTCAAGCTCGACGTCTCGGCGCGCACACACTATGACAACAACAGTAACAACATCACTGTTGGTTGTCGCTAATATTTATGCTGGCAACGTTGGCGTATCACTCGACATAATCACATAAATGTCAACTGATGTCAAGTACTTGCGGCTGCATATGTGTGTGTGTGCCATCGTTCGACTACTGTAGCTCAAGTAGCGCCCACTACAACAACAACAACAGTAGCAACTATGACAGCAGCGCGCCAAAAAGTGCCAGTGCCGCAATCTCTGCCATTGACAAGTGTCAACAGTAATATTCATTTACGTTGGCAACAATGTGCATGTGCAACCGTTCTTGTTGTTGTTGCTACTGTTGCTGCTGCTGCAACTGATGATGACAATGATGCTGTTGCTGTTTTTTTGTTGTTGTTGGGGTTGATGCTGATGCAACAACTGACAGTTGTTACTCAAGTTGAGCAAAAAGAATAATAAATGTCACATGCAATTGAACCCATGGAACAACAACAATTTGTTTGCAATGCCAATAATGGAGATTTTCATGTGAAATGTGTGCTTTGGAAAAAAAACTAATAATGAAATATGAGAAAAATAAAAGGTTTAGTAAAAAAAATGTTTGCATGAAATTGAAGGGTTTATTTCGCAAAGTTAGAACGACTCGATTTAGGTCAAAAAAGAACTGTTTTGCTTAATAACTTGTTGCCATTTTGAAGGAGTTTCCATAACGGCTCTTTCAAAAAAACTCTTGTCCCAATTACACTCTACAACACAAAAAAAATTAAAAAGGTTCTGACAATGGATTCTAGTAGATGGGGGCCAGAAAAAAATATACGTGTCGGGGTTTTGAAAGTTTACGTCTGAATTTTGTTTAGGGGGTCAAAGTTTTCCCCTTTTGAACATTCTTAAGGCGAATCGGCAAAAAAAACTATATAACCTCACATTTTAGGTATATAATGTGTTCAGCAATTTGATGTAAAATACTACGAAGAACATTTTTGTAAAACATCTTAACCCTGTGGGTCCTATTTGTATGGGTCAATTTGACCCTTTTTTTCTTAAATGCCAAAAATGTCCTGTAAAACCGGACTTTTTAAGAAAAAAATGTACCACGAAAATATTCACCATAAAATTTTACTATATGTCTCTGAATACATTACAGCTCAAAAATTAACTTGAACACCAGAATTAAGCCAAAAATGAAAATGTGTTTGAGTGTTTATTTCGTACTTATTCAAAATTGGTACTAAAATGTCCTAGAAAACTTGAGTTTTCGGAAAAATGTTGAACGCAAATTTTAACTATAGTCACCGTACTAAAGAAAGCTCTAAAAAGCCGTAGCTTTTAGCGAATCACTATCGATGGGTGTGGCCTCACATTGTCCTGATGGAACACAAATCCTTTTTTTCGGCCGCATCTTAGCGATTGCTGTCTTCAAACGGCTTAGTTGCTGTCAGTAGAGGTCCAAATTAAAACCTCAAAGGATGATTCCACTCCCCCAAATACACAGCAAAACTTTCCAGACCATCAATCCTGGGTTCACCATCGTTTTTGTTTGACATTCTCGTAAGTGATCGAATTTTCATCACTGCAGTCACCATTTTCCTGAGAAAAAAGTTGATTTTGTTTCAATTCAGCAATAATTTACAGATAAAAATTTGATCCATGAGGATTTTTTGTGCTATTTCGTGTGGCACTAATACATCAAACTTTTGTTTGTATCTCTCATTGTATAATGTCTGTATAATGTTTATTTCCTGGACAATCAAAACAGTGCTTACATGACGATCAAACTCGACAAATTATTTGATTTAATAGACATTTTTAAGAGTTGGCTTCCAGGAAGATGGTACGCTTCGTTCTTCGATATCAAAATTACAGGGACAGAATCGACGACATCAAAATTTCGCATGATTGAATGTTATAATTTGAAGACTACAAACACTTTTCAGATTTCCAGTTACCTTTATAGAAAAAAACTATAAAATATGGCGTATTCTGTTGTTGTTGCGGTCCATCCTTGACGCACACCCAAACAGAACTGAGTCAATCACTTACAAGTTTGTCTGAAAAGTTTTTAAAGTACGAAATCTTTTCTATCACGTCTTCAAAAAGAACTAAATGAATAAATTAACAAACTATCTGAAAAGATTTTTAAATACAAATTGTCAAAATTTTTCACAAAACTGAGTGAAGCAATCATTTGAAAAGTTATTATTGTTCAACATTTTTTCCATCGCGTCTTCAAACAAAATTGATTCAAGCAACCACCAATGTGTCCGAAATTTTTTTTGTAGTACAAAATCTTTTCTATTGCGAGATCAAACAAATCCGAACAAAGCAATCACCAAACTGTCTAAAAATTGGTTTAGTACGAAATCTCTTCTGTGCGTTCAAACAGAACTGAGTCAAGCAATCATCAAACTGTCTGAAAAGTCTTATTTAGTTATTAAAAAATTGTTTCTAATTATTGCGAGCTCAAACAAAACTGATTCAAGCAATTATCAAACTGTCTGAAAATTTTTTTTGTTGTTTATTTATGAGTTTGTTTTTGTTACAAAATTTTTCTACTGCGATGTCAAATAAATCCGAACATTCACAAAACGGTCTGATAAATTTTGTGGCACGAAATCTTTTCTACTGTGTGATCAAACATAACTGAGCCAAGCAATGATCAGTCTGTCTGAAAATTTTTTTTAGTATGAAATCTTTTCTATTGTGCGGTTAAACAGATTTGAGTCAAGTAAGCATCAAACTGTATGCAAAAATTTTTTAGTACGAAATCTTTTTTACTGTGTGCTCAAACAGAACTGAATCAAGCAATCAGAAAGCTGTCTTAAAAGTTCCTTTAGTACAGAATATTTTCTAGAACTAAGTTAAGCAATCACAAAACTATCTGAAAAGTTTTTTTCCAATGCCTTCAAATGTAACCCAGTGCAATCGGCACACAGCAAAATTAGAAAAATAATTAATCAATTTTGTTTACATCTTAGTTACAATTAAAAACTTTTAACTGCCATTAGTTAACAATAATTGATGTCACTTTCCTTATAAACAAAATTTTAACTTTGCGAATTTGCTCAAAAATAAATTAAATAAGTATTATTTAAAATATAGCCCATTTTTAGGCGCTCTTTCAGTGACCTCCCACCACTC
Source organism: Melieria omissa (assembly GCA_963971225.1). Lineage (NCBI taxonomy): Eukaryota > Metazoa > Arthropoda > Insecta > Diptera > Ulidiidae > Melieria > Melieria omissa. The sequence continues at coordinate 26,966,246 of OZ020268.1, forward strand.
CAACTGTTACTTTGCTAATGTTATTTTGTTAAGCTTTGGTTTGAGCTTTTCTAACATAAACCTGCTGAGGTCATTCGCTGCTGTTAGTTGCGCAGTCAACAGTCAACATTGCGGCAACATGTTGCTAAGAGAAAAGAGAAAAAGTCAAGTTCAGGTAGACACAGCAAACATAGCCCAATGCAATTCTCTACTTTATCACACATCACATTCAGCGCAGCTATTCGACCCACTAGCCGGTCAAACCAACTCGACAGCTTTTCGGCAACAGCTTTTCATTGGACGCTCGCGAAAGCTGAGTGTTTTCGGCTATGGGCTATTTTTGGCCCTCTTCGTTACGTGTAATGCAAAAGGATTAGCATTGCGTTCGTGGAGCAGGAAATTTATGCGCCGGATTAAAAGCTCAACTGACATCGGTTGCCGGGCAGCTTACAAGCTTCGCATGGGCCAAAGAGTTAAGGTTACGGCTGTTGGCGCGCAGTGAAATTGAAACAAAGTGCCCATAAATGAGGGCAGCAAGGCGCCGGCATCGACACCGGCACAGTTAAGTTGTATACTGAAAGTGCTTCGCATAAGCCACTGCGATATGAGCAGAACAGGTGCACAATGCATGAGCCGAAGGTGTAAAGAGCGTTGAAATGAAATAGACTTGTTTTAATGAACCGGAGATTTGTCATAACTTGGAAAGGATTAGAAGGGTTGTTGAGGGGATAAAGGCAAAAAAAAGGGTCAGAGGGGTCAGAAGATCATATCAAAAAATGTAACTAAGAAGAGGATGATAAGTGATTTGTGAGCTGTTTATGGTTTTCTGAAAAATGTTCAAATATTTCAGAAAAATTTCTAGTAACTGGCAAACTCCAAAAAGTCTGCCTTTTTACGCCCTTTTAGGGCCTTTTTTTACTCCTATTTCTTCTTGCTTTTCACCTGTTCTTTCACTGCCTTTCATTCGCTCTCGCATTCTCTCTTGAGTACAGTTTTTGTGCTTTTGTTTGGCCTCATTGTTTTAGCGATTACCAGCGCTCTGGTGTTTGCTTTTGGTTCCGCTTCCTATTCGCCGTTTTGTGTTTATGCTTCCTCTTTCTTTATCTAGTTTGCTTTTGTTGTTTCATCTTGCTCAAACCACAAGGTGTTTCAAAGAAACAAATAAATTGTCAACATGTTTCGCTGGACAATATTAGGTCAGCCTAAAAGTATGCAGCTGAAAGTTTGTGAAGCTCAAAGTTAACCACTGCAACTTAATGGCCCATTTTACTTAGCATAGTTTTAGGCTGAGTTGAAAAAGTTGAATATATACGATTAGATATGTACATTTTCCTTATCTGAATTGTCCTTATTTCATGATTTTGTGCTTTAATTGAATGAATTCTTACATATAGCATTGCTGGTTTTTTGTTGGTTCAACATAGACTTTGATTGCTCTCAGTTATCACATCAACTAAATTTGCCTCTGGCCTGCAGACCACATTTGAGCCACATTAAATATTTAAAGTATGTTAATATTTTTTTTTAATTTCATTTTCATATAACAATTTTTCGTCTTCTCTCTTTCCTTCCTATTTTACTTTCCATTTTCTTTTAATTTCTTCCCCAAATGTTCATATTTCCCGCTGCAACTTCAAGTGGCAGCGCTCACCGCTCCCTTTCTTTACTCCCAGCCATCGTTTGTGCCCTCGTTCGCTGTTTGGCGCTCTTTCGTTCGCTGCCTTCGTGTGCGCTTCGTGCACTGTCGTTGCATCCTTTTTCAGGCACACAAACATGGCCTGCATTCGTTCGCTTCGCTGCGTGCTCGGCATTGCCGCCAACTGCATTTTGACATATTTTGTTGTTGTCTTATTAATGTTGTTGTTGCTGTTGTACCTCGTACCTTGCTCAAAGGCTTGTCTGCACACACCAGCCAGCAATCGTCATTGCGAGCCTTCGCCAGCAACACTAAAAAAAAACACACACACTCACACACACACAACACCGACAACTTGGCCCGCTTTGGCTGCACAACGCTGCGTTGTGTTGCACTTTCGCAGCGTCAGGCAGCGGCGACGACAACTTTCGCCGCCGTTGCCGCATGGGCCACCAGCACGCGGGCCACCAGTTGTGCAGAGGCCAGCACGCGGAGCACACTGCTGCCTGTCGCGTGCGTTTCGGTGCCTGTTCCGTTCCGTGGCGTTGCGTTGCGTTGCGTTTCGTTTTGTGTTGTGTTGTGTGTGTCGGTGGAGGCGGGACAACGCGTGCAACGCAGTCGGTGCGTATTCAATTTGAAACTGCACTGAACTGAAAACTCACTTAGCACAGTTAGCGCGGTGCGGTCGACGCGACGACGAAGCGGCAATAAGGCAAAACGGTGCTGACGAGGCGCGAGGCCGGGCAGTGCGCGTTAATTTTGCGTGCGCAAAGGTGTTGAAGGTGTTAATTGCGAATTGCATTAAAGCAGTGCATACATATGGCGCATTATTGCTGCATGCTTTTAGGCGCATTGAAGAGCGAGACGCAAATGCCGCATTAAAACGGTCATTCTTGTTATTGTAATTTGTGCTTATTGTAGCCAAAATGAATTGCCAAAGCATGGCGCACTATTTGAGGTGTAATTGCAAGTAATTGCAAGTAATGGCAAGTAATCAAAGGGTATTTCTAATGACCCGAGGGTACTGGCGGCTTAGGGAAGTTTAATTGGCTGCGTTGTGTGTTGTTTTTGTGGTGGGAAGAGACTTTAGAAAGGGGTCACTGCGACCCAAGTGATTCTAAGATGGTGGGGAAGAAGAATTGACAACCAAAATATAAAAAATCATGATTTTTGTGGAACTCTGAATGGAAAAATTATCTTAAAAATATTTTTTTTTAACTAACTTGTCTCAATGTCTGATTGAATGTCAGTCAGAAAATGTATAAAATTCGCTCGCTTAATTGGCTGAGTTGTGTGTTGTTGTTGTGATGGGAAGAGACTTGAGAAAAGGGTCACTGCAGCCCAGGAGATTCTGTGTTGATGGTGATGAAGAATTGTCAACACAAATATAAAAAATCATGATTTCTGTTAAACCCTGAATGGAAAAAATGATTTCAAAACTATTTTCTCACTAACTTTTCTCAATGTCTGATTGAATGTCAGTCAGAGAATATATAAAAAATTGCTCGTTTAATTGGCTGAGTTGTGTGTTGTTGTTGTGATGGGAAGTGATTAAAGAAAAGTGTCATTGCGACCCAGGTGATTCTAAGGTAATGGGGAAAAGAAATTGTGAACACAAATACAAAAAATCATAATTTCTCTTAAACTCTGAATGAAAAAATTATTTCAGAAATATTTTCTTACTAACTTTTCTCACTGTCTGATTGAATGTCAGTCAGAAAATACATAAAAAGTTCCTCAGAAAAGCATTACTTTTATTTTAAAGTCACTTTTTTCTTCTCTCTCACACGCAGAAGAAAATCTCAACCACAATTTACACCAAATTTTAAATAATTTGTTTTCACTCTCTCCATCGCAGCATCAGTGAAAAGTCGCCTTTAGTCTGCAACTAAAGTAGCAAATTGCTTTTGCCATAATATCAGCGACAGCTCTGAAAATTCCAGTTGTTGTGTTTATTTTTAATTTCAATATGCCACTTGTGCTGTCAGCAACAAAAATGCCACAAACAATGAATGCATCTGCGTTTATGACCAACAATAAAATGCGCCGTTGACTGTAAAAACTTTATTTTTGCACACACTCAAAACTTGTGTTGTGTTGCTACAAAAGTGAAAACAAACTGCAAATTTTGTACTTTTACGATCAGTTTCTGCATTAAATGCTCTTCGAACAGTAATGAACAGTAATTATGAGCCAATAACTATTTGGCCACAATCAACACTTTCCAGTTGCACATAAATAGTTTCAATTTGTAAATTGTTAGACTCTTAACTATTTGCAATGAAACCACAAAACAACGTCAGTGAAGCAAACTTTGCCACAGTTATGGCATCGAGAATGCCAACTTTAATGGGCAAAAAATGCATTAAAAAAAGAAGAAATGCTGCGGTTGCTGATGGAACTTTAGATAGCAGAGTTGCCAATTGTTAAAAAAATTTATTTGGAAAATTTTCAATTTTTGTTGCTTTGGTTTTTTATTGGTTTTCATTGCATTTTGTTGGCAATTAAATTCAATATTAATAATAAATAGTAATGTGAAATTACTTACTAAAATTACTATTAGTATTTCAAAATTAGTATAAAACTTATTTTAAAGTTTTTATTATTAAAGAAAACAATTTTTCCAGAATTTTAACCATTTTATAGTTTTTTTTTTATAAGTTTTCAATGTTTATTGAAAAGGTTTCGTATTATTTCTCTAATATTTTTCATGGCGATTTGATTATGTTTATTAAAATTTTGTTGAAAATACAAGACAATTTTTTCCAAATTTTTTTTTTTTAATTCTTTTTGTTTTTTTTATAAGTTTTCAATGTTTAAGGTTTAAGGTGTTTTATTATTTCATTTCATAAATTTTCAATATTTATTGTATATAATTTTTATGATTCCTTTAATACTTTCATGGCAATTTTATTGCATTAAAAACATTAAAAATTTTACTAAAATATTATAAAAATTCTTTACAATTTTGTGAAATAATTACGGTATTCATTTTTTTTAATTTTGATTTTAAAAAAAGTTGTCGATATAAATTTTTCTGGTTTTTTAAGGCTTCCATAATTTTTTTATAGCACTTTAACATCATTTATTACATTAAAATTTTAAATTATTTAAATTAAATTAAAATTTTGTCGCAATTCATTCTATTAAATTTTAATAAAATTTTTTCATAATTCATGCTATTAAGTTGAGTAAAAACTTTTTTAAATACAGTAAACATTCTTGTATGTCTTTTTTTTATATATTTAATATAAATTGACAAGGGTTGTCTGAAAAATTTCCAAACTAACAAATTTACAACATGTCTTGAAATATACAAATTTTATTAAAATATTCTAACATTTTTTTATAATTTTATGAAATATTTGAAATTTTTGTCATCAGTGTTTGAAGGTTTTCATTATTCCAAACATTCATGGTTTTTCAAGCTGGTATGGCCACGTTTGCCAAAAATTTCACAGTTGTAGTTGATGCTGCAGATTTCCTGTACACAACATCCAACTAGTTTTTTCTTAGCCTTTCAAAACCAGATATGTTTGTCTTTCCTTTTTCGAAACATTCTAGCATTCACAGCACTTAGACATAGATACTCATTCATTTTACTGTAACTTGATGTTCCCTGTTAATTTGTTTTAAATATATCCAACTTTCGGAGAAATCTGAGTAGATCCTGTGTTGCCAAGGAGCTAAGGTAATCGCTTCTCAATACACGAGTGCCAAGAGAGGCACAAAATGTGGACTTTTGTCTCATAGTTCTTTGCACAGACTCAACTTAACCCATTGTCAGATATGCCTAGCTTTCTCATATGATTTTTCCCCAAAAAAAATGGTCCATACGTAGACCAACTAACTGTTTGCTGTCTGTGTGACAATTTTAGTATAATTTTCATTTCATTTCATTTATTTATAATAAGTCAAAGAACAATTTTTTGCTTACTGACTAATGGATAAGTAACAAAGTAAATATTACGTAACAATCGATAACTTAATTAAAAACAGAGTTCAACAAGTTCATAAATATTGCTTTAGAAGTAGTGAAATTCACCGAAGAGTTCATTGAGATCTTACTAAATTCTATTAGAGCTCGCTAAAGAAGAGCATTTAAAGCATAATTCGTTTTGACGAATCCAACATTGGAAATATCAAAGTGCCGGAGAGATCTAGAAGGGATGTTGTAGTGAATCCTCTCTAGGAGGGAAAGGCAGTCAACCAGCCCGCAAATAACATCAAAAACAAATGACAAAGATAGGATAGTTCTTCTATCCTGCAAGGTTTTTAAATTTATGAGCTTACAACGCGAGAAGTAAGATGGAACAGAATCCTGAAAGTTTAGTGATTTCAAAGCGAAACGTAGGAAAACCTTCTGATTACGTTCCAAGCGATTAACGTGGCAATAGTGATATGGCCTCCAAATAAACGAGGTATTCTCTAATTTCGAGCGAACAAGACAGGTGTTAAGCAGTTTGAGAGCGTAGGTATTGGAGAACTCGGAACTATTGCGTCTCACAAAAGCTAAGATGGCATAGGACTTGGCAATGAAAATTTTAGTTCACGCCATGAAATTATTCGGTCTAGCGACCAGCAAACTTCAACCTGGTAGACTTAGGCAGACATAATTGTTGCCAGATGAACAAAACTCATCATCTTTTATCTTCTTAAGTCTTGCATTGGACTCACTAAAAGCAAAGTTTGAACTTTGCGCGCAAATAGAAGACAAACTATGCTTTCGAAAGGTCACACTTTCATGAAAGTTTCATTACATAAGTTATAAAAATTAAAATAAACTTCATTGTTCATTCATTAATTATGAGTAAACAATAAATTCACATTTATAAAAATAAAAAATTACTTAAAACAAATAAATAAAGCATTTCCTGAATTAAACTCTATGGCAGCCCTGAGCGCCGAAACAATATATTCAAGCCATAAAGTCAAGTACGCCATATTTCAGTCCACACGTACATTGTCACATATATTTCATGCATATACGAAATAGAATAGCATTCGCAAAAAAATTAAATACTTAGGAGGCGAGCCAAGCAGGGCATCACTGCAGCAAAATGTGTGCGCGTAGCATAAAAATAAATCAAAATCCACCAATACCAACACCAGAAATGTGCACTACAATGCTATATACATAGGGGTGTGTGTTTGTGTGTGTGACTTTCATACGCACACAAACACATTACCGTGTTTATAAACATGTGTGCGTGCACATAAACAGTCGTAAATACGATCAAAATCTGCTGGCACTACTGCAATATGTTTGGCTTATTATGCAAACACAGGCACAGCACACAGATACTCACAAACAAACAAACAAACACACACACATATACACTGCAGACCCTTACACGCAGCTGTTAGTGTATTGTCTGTAGGTCTGTATGTGTGTTCATCATGTGCGTCTAAACAGAAGAATGAGCCACGCACTACGGCACATGGTGGCGTATACGTAATTTGTTTGCTTATGAAGCTGCGCTGACTGCGCGCCTATGGCCATGTCTGTGGTTTTGCAACTGTACGTGTGTGTGTTCTCTCTCGTTTTTTGTTGTATTTTGTGCGTTCTGCCACAAAAAAAGCAAATCACATATTTTAAGGAAACGCTGACAATGTAAAAAACTTCAATTATTTTCCTCAGCATTTTATTTACTACCATTTGCGAGAAGGCTTTTCTTCAGTGAGTTTAAATTGCAGTTGATTTTTAGAAAATTTAAGATTTCATGTCTGCAAACGCTGAGCATTGGATGCCTGTCTACAATTCGCTGCTGTCAAATTGCGCTGCCAACACTTTACTCCATTGCTTGCAACTCTCAGCAAAACGCAAAACACAAAAGCGAAACTTACATTAGAATTTACAGCCCAAAGCGTCTTCGTCGTTGTCGTCGTCGTCGTCATGCTGTCTGTGTGCGCGCCGCACTTTGCCTTCAAACAAATATAGAAAAATAGACTCCAAGCATTGAAACGACAACAAAAACGCAAATGTGTGAAACGTGCCAATATTTTGTGCTCAATCACCACAAAATCTCGCATGAAATATGCACTCGAAGGCAACTTTCCTTGAAAGTGCAGCAGCACACACACTTTTGCCACATTGCATGCGATGCCTTTAGCATTTCTTGCTCTTGCACGCCATTTTTATTTATTTTATTTTTCGCTGCATTTTTTTGTTGCAAATTTTGCAATTTTTTTATGTAATTGACTGGCATTGCTGTTGCCATGCCGTGCCGCCAATGCTTCGTTTTTTTGAGAAATTTTCGTGATTTGTGTTTGGCTTTTAGTACAACGCAATGTCGCCTCAAAGCGTTTCCACGCTTGAAAGCCAATTTCGTATTCCGATTTAATGCGTTTGCGACGCGCCAGCTCAACCTTAAGCGCCGCCTTCAAAGTCGAGCAAAAATTGATTAATTTCCCCTCGACTCAAAGCGCCATCGTTGGCTAATTACACCAACGAAAAGTGTAAAAAAAACACGCAAATAATTGTAATGCACTTAAATGCAACGAACGAAAAAGCATGCTGCCACCTTTTACTTATTTTCAATGCCTCCAGTTTGCCTTCTGCACTGTTTGCTCTGTCGTTGCTTCAGTTGTGGCCGCAATCTGGTTTTGAATTGCGATTTCCACGCTGCCTCGTTCTGACAGCGTTTTCGTTCGTGTTCTCGAGACGCACTCACCGACAAGCGACCCGCCAAAGGCGCCAAGCCGCATCGACTCGAGTCAACTGCATTGGCATTTCATTTGAATTTCGCCGAAACGTTGCATTCGTAATGACATCTGCTGCAACTTCCTGTTTTCGCTTTTGTGCTCGCACGCCTACTTGCGTTCTACTTGCCATCCACAAAGCAGTTATTGCTGCTTCTGCAGTTTATGCAAAATTTAAAATCGCCAACATGAAAGCTGCAGATTGCAGCTGCACTGACAGCATGTCGCATTCGTTGTAGTCAAAGTGTAAGCGTTGCTTGTTGAATAAAAAAATAACAAAAGCGCTTTCAATGCTTTCTGAAAGTGTTTCAGAATTGTTGGCGACATTTTCTCGGTATTGCTGAATGATACAATTAACTCCAAGAAAGTGCAACTCGAATGGTTTCAATGGAATTTACGAAAAGATTTAATTCAGTGACATGAACTGTTCGACTGAAAACAGATTTGAAACAGATTTCTAGTCAGATGCTTTCAGCTGTTTTCTCATCTGTCAATAAGGAATCTTTCTTAATCATAGAAAAATCAAATGAACAGTGCTGTCTGGCAGATTCTTTGGGTACTTGAGAGAACTTTAGTATTTCGAGAAAAAAAGTAGCTAAACTAATAAGAAGATGAACTTGAAGTTAGCACTAGAAAAACCACAAGTTTTTCATACTGCAAATATGACTTATCATATTCGCTCATATCACAGGACACATCAGATTGAGCTAATTTTTCACAAAATAAATTTTAAAAAATATAAACTTTTTCGCGACAAAAAATTAAAGTCATTACAACAAAATTTTATAGAAATTCTAAAGAAAATACAGATATTTAAAACTGAAAAACCGTCAAAATGATGGCAATGATCTTTCAAGTGTTAACTAACCAAACCACTAACCAATGGGGAAAAAGGGACAGATACTTTGAATGATTTCAGTGGTATGTGTTGAAGAAAATGAATTCCAGGAGTGTGACTATTCAACTTGGAAATTAATATAAATTATTATAAATTAATATAATTACTATAGATTATTATAAATTGTTGTAAGCACAGTAAAGTTTCAAATACTGTAAGAGAGACAGAAAGCAGGGAAGGCGTAGTGGCATCATTATTAAAAATTTTCATCATTATTTCGTAGAAGATGGCGCGTTGCATTTTTCTAACATTAAATTTTAGTGTTCGATCGAAGGTGAATTTTTGGCCGAAGCCGAATATTCGGCATAATTAAAAAATTCGGCCGAAGTTAAAGCCGAAGGTGGATAATAATAAAATGTATTTTAAGGAAAAAATCTGCATAACTTCAAAATCGGCATAACTAAAATATTCGGCCGATAGCCGAAGTTAGCTACTAATAAAAATTTTTTGAAGGAAATATGTGACGAAATTTCTGACGAAAGTTCTTTCTCTATTCGTTTCTTGGTTCCATAATATATATATGAATAAAAAAACATAAAAGTCTTAGAGTTCAGTTTCTAACAAAAACAAAAAACTTAAATTAACATTAATAGTTCATTAGAGATAATTTTTATTAATTGCAATATTGAGTCTGAAATATCGAAAAAACCCGCTATCTGATAATACTTCGAAACAGAGCAAATTGACTTGTATTACTGGGCGAAAACCTGCGTCTAAAGTATTCAACTATTTTGGCCGAAGCCAAAGCAGAAGATTAAAAATTTACAAAATAAGGCAAATACCGAAACCGAAAAGGAATATTCGCCCGGACTCTACTAAATTGCAACCACTCAAAGCATCACAATACCCTAAAAATTCTTCCCACAGAGAAGAGAAACCATTGAATTCGCTACTGGCTTTTGTAGGATCAGCAAATACATGCAGGAAAAAGAAAAAATCCATACATATGCTGGGCACATATCCTTCACATGCTGTCTGAAACAAAATCTATCTTAATTGCTACTTATTCGGCATCTTAAAAGAAGACTGGGTCTAGTGCTGTCTAGGAGTTGTCTAATCCTAATTGTGGTCTAAAGGTAGGGAGGTCTATTGGTTGATAGGTAGCAGCGACTTTGAGTTTGCTGTGCTCGTTTTGTTTTCGATTCCTTGAATATGTCTTCTCTACACGGGAGAGAGCACTAAGTAGTAGATTCAACCCGCATTTTCAAGATGTCCTATCTTGACGATGCATTGATGCATTTCAGTCTTATCTCCGACTAGACAACTAGAGAGTCAACTAGATTATTTCCTTTGGTCTTTTCGGCGCTAAGACAGGATAGCTGAGACCAGGTGTTCGACTCTTTCACACAACTCTTCATTTCTTTAGCTTCTGCAAAAATAATTGTTGGGAGGGGCATCGCAGTCTCGCTTCATGTACATCATATGACCAATGATTCGTAAATCCTGCCGTCAGCCTGGAGACATTTCTGAAAGAATTTAGCAGCAAATCGTTTGTTCTACAGGAGTTGTAGCGGGGCCAAATTTGTCGAGGCACTCTATAGCTGTAGATATTTCGCCACCTATTGTACACTTTTCACAGGAAGTAGTTTTGAAGCGAGCGCAGTAGTTGCACCCTGTCCAACTCATCAGCCAACTTATTCCCGTAGATGCCCTCTTGACCGGGTATCCTGGAGATGGTGAGGTCAACCTGACAGGCTTCCAACTTTATCAAATTCTCACAGTCTCTGACTAATATTTTATATTACTAAGCTTAGTGAGTGCTTAGTGAGAGATGTTAACCATTTCTTTTTCGGACGTTTCTGCAGATAAGAGAATCCTGCAGGCTTTTCTCATTGCAAAAACTTTCGCTTGAGGCACACTAGAGATCTGAAAGATGAAAGGCTTTTTCTTCTATAAGATCCCTAGAGTAGATCTCTGCTCCATACACCACCGATTTATAGTTTTGGTACTCAATTGCAGAGACAGCTCTGTACAATCCCTACAACTGGCTAGAGAAGTCAATTACATAGCCATTTTTTTTAATGTGACGTCATGGTTGATATTTTATGTCTAGCTTTGGCTCCCCTAGGTGATCTTAGCTCCCTTCCTATACTTAGTACCCAACCTGAACACAATAGTTATGAAACCCAATTTATTTCTACTGACTTGGCTCATGTGGAAGTAAGGTTAGCTTAGGTTATGTCAGGTAGGCAATTTATGTGAAAGAAATTATTAATATTTAATATTAATATTTATTTAAGAAATTAAAAAAAAGTTAATCTAAATAGGTACACAACACTATACGTTAACTTTTGCATCGCTCTTGTGTGGACTCTCTGATTTATAATCACAAAAAGTATTAAATTTTTTCAGAAAACTCTGTTTAGCAAATTAAATCTGATGCATTCAAATTCAGTTGTAACTTCAAAAAAACTCGGTTTCTATGAATTCTATGATTTTCATTTACTCGGAAAAAATTTCAATGCATAAATTTAATTTCAACCGAATGCTCAATGCTCGACCACACACTCGTTCAACTCATGCAGACACACCTGTCTGTCATGCAGCAACTGTGTGCGACTTCTTCTGCGTTTCCTTGTTCGTCCCCCCTTCTTCGTCTTGTTGCGAATTCATATTTTCTTTTTTTCACATTGTCATGTCTTCATTGGGTTTTTTGCCTGTCGCAATTCTCTGTCCATTCGTTAATCTTCAGTTGCATATTCAATGCCGAAAATATCTGCATTTGCTGTCACACATATGAATGACTTCAAATTTATCTCTTCTCGAATTACTTGGGCGACATTCTTCGTGTGTATTTTAAATCGTTTACAGCATTTTTTTTCAAACAAATTGAAAACAACAACTTTAGATAAAATACTTTCCATTAGTGCTGTTTAGGAGTCGAAGATAGAAGCTCCGTTTGACTGTAGTTAGTTTAGTTAGTTTAGTTAGTTTAGTTAGTTTAGTTAGTTTAGTTAGTTTAGTTAGTTTAGTTAGTTTAGTTAGTTTAGTTAGTTTAGTTAGTTTAGTTAGTTTAGTTAGTTTAGTTAGTTTAGTTAGTTTAGTTAGTTTAGTTAGTTTAGTTAGTTTAGTTAGTTTAGTTAGTTTAGTTAGTTTAGTTAGTTTAGTTAGTTTAGTTAGTTTAGTTAGTTTAGTTAGTTTAGTTAGTTTAGTTAGTTTAGTTAGTTTAGTTAGTTTAGTTAGTTTAGTTAGTTTAGTTAGTTTAGTTAGTTTAGTTAGTTTAGTTAGTTTAGTTAGTTTAGTTAGTTTAGTTAGTTTAGTTAGTTTAGTTAGTTTAGTTAGTTTAGTTAGTTTAGTTAGTTTAGTTAGTTTAGTTAGTTTAGTTAGTTTAGTTAGTTTAGTTAGTTTAGTTAGTTTAGTTAGTTTAGTTAGTTTAGTTAGTTTAGTTAGTTTAGTTAGTTTAGTTAGTTTAGTTAGTTTAGTTAGTTTAGTTAGTTAGGTTGTTAGTTAGTAAGTTAAAGTTAGTTAGTTAAAGTTAGTTAATTAATTTGTTACTTAGTTAATTTGTGAGTTAGTTGGTTAGTAAGTTAGTTAGATAGTTACTTAGTTAGCAATTGAGTTAGAGTTTTTAAAATATATAAAATGTTTAATATTAATATTTAAATTGTTTCTGCCCTAAATTTATGTTAATCTCTTTCATGCTGACCCACATCTCAGTTGATGGAAGCTCATACTCAGAGAGAACATAACATAATCATAAAATATTGAATTTATTTTCATGCAAATTAAAGCTCGCTTTCATACTTTTTTTTTATACTTTTGAAAAGTTTTGTAAAACTTAAACAATTTCAAACAAAGTCTTGTAAAAAAAATGTCCAATTAATTCAGCCGCCTGATGTCCTCCTGACACTTTTAATTATGCTGCACGTTGCAGGACATGCAATGCATGACATGAGAGCGAGCCAATAAATTTATGGCAACTTGACTCAATAGCCCGTGGCTTTTGGCAACAAAACAAGAGCCGGTCACATATACTTTTACACATCAACACACGCACACACATAGATAAGCAGTTCATGGGTTAGGCTTTCGATGCTTCCTCCTCGTTAAAATAAAAAAAAAAAAAAAAAAAAAAAAAAAGATAAGCAGTTCATGCCAGCAGTGAACACAAAGGGCAGCAATTCAGTTAAAAATTCAATGAACAATAAAATGTGGCACAAATTGCTTAAAATAACAACAATGAAACAGTTACTTTAAGTTATGCGCAGCGCTGGGCCAGTTTATTTAAAAAAAATATATATATATATTTTTTATATACACTCAAAGCAAAGTGAGCATAAAAATACAAACAATACACAGCGACAAGAGGCAGCAAGGGATCCGAAAAAAACGTGCAAGCCAAGTGTACAACGAGCAATGAAAACAACAACAAAGAGAGAAAACCATACCAATCGAACAACAACAATAACAACACGTAGTGCAAAACGAACGAAGTAAACGGCCATAAAAGCCAACGAAGACAACGAAAGCAAAGAGGCAGCACACAAACTGCGGTCGACCAATGTCCTTTTAATATAAACACACACACACACACAGATGCACAAACGGGCAGACTGACATGCGCCCAAGTGGAGAAGTGCATGCAAACGGCAAACGGTTAGTTGCAAATAAAAACAAATAAGCCAAGTTGCTGCTTGTAAAAGGAAAAACCAAAAGGAAATGTGTGTGTGTGTCTGTGAGTGAAAGAGTGTTGTTGTTAGAAATGAAAATAAGAATACGAATAATATTGAAGTGCGGCAGCGAATTGCGCGTTTTGGCTGCCAACAAGCGCGCGCGCCAACACTGAAGGCGCTGCGTTCCGAACAACGTGGCGTATGAGTAACCGCAACGAAAGTGGCGACTACAGCGGCTACGACGACGGCCGCGGTGGCACATTCGCGCACACGCAGCTTGGCGCACACAATTCGATGAATTGAGCAGTGAAGCATGTGTGCGTGCTCGCTGATGTGTGCGCGTGTGTGTCCATATGGCGGCACATGAGCCTACGAGCGCCGCGCTGCCGTCGGTGTGTATGTGTGTGTGTGTATGACATGAACTGGAGTGCAAGCGCGGAATGGACACAGTGATTTTCCCCACACACACACACACATACACTCACACCCATACAAACGCACGCATACTTGCACGCACGCACGCAAGTCCTTCTAAAAGAACAAAAATAAAAACAACGCTCACGAAAAGCGCAAAACAGCAGCAAAAGCGTGCGATGAAAAACCGGGTCGGGTGCGAGGTGAGGGCGCCAACTACAACAACAATAACATGCCATGACAGCCGGGCCAAACTGGCGAGCAGCCGCTGTCGTAATTTTCATTTCAATTCGGAATTTTCAGTTGGTGCGCTCGAAGGGCCGTGCGCCGCGCTAACGGTAAACTGTGTAACGGTGTAACGGCACTGGCAGTTGTGCATGCGGCAGGCAGCTAGTGCGAGCCATTCGTGACACGCGGTGCTAACGGCGATGCGCGAACTTGTCGCCAGTGAAGTGCAATAAAAGCAAGAAAAATTCACAAAAAAAAAATTATTTAAAAATTTCATATAAATCTAAGAAAATTTATATTGCAAAAATACTAAAAAAAAAATTCAAAGTTGTAATTATAAAATTTAAAAATATATAGTGGTGAATATTTTCTTGAAATTATTATAATTTTTGTGAAAAGTTTGTTGCAAATGCGTGAAGTTTATTCACGCCACAAAGTTTTTAAATTATTTCTACTGCTAATAAAAAATAAGCCAAAAAATTATAACAAGAAATACCAAATTCAATGTATTAAATTTAAACAAAATCTGTAAAAAATTCTCCAACTAAAAATAACCACGAAAATTGCTTCAATTTCACATTTTCAACTTGAATGAAACAAAAAGCAAAAAACATTTCAAACGCGTTTCATTGCAGCTCAAAGTTTGCTCCGCACGTTCGCCTATTCGTCTATGGGCGATTACGCGTGTCTATGGGCCAAGTGTCCGTATGTACGTGTGTGTGTGTATATATATATATATGTGTATGTATGGTGAATATTTAATGCATTTGCAGAAGGAAACAAATTGCGCTCAAACACATTTCGCTTTAAAACGTTTCCATAACAAATTGCATTGCCATGAATGGCCGCAGAAAAAGTTATTAAAATTGTTTTCCTCTCTACGCAAATATTGAAAATGCATTAAAAGCGCTTCTAATAAATGAAATGTGCATATGTGAGTCAATGTGAATTGCGCTCGCATTGCCTGCCATCAGTTATGCACACTTATAAAAAGGTGAAAAAATCAATGCGCTCAGTGCTTGTGTTGTTGTTGTGGTTGTTGTTATTGCTATATGTAATGTAGTTGAAGAAATTAAGTGTGCGCTCTGCTGATGAATCGGAAAAACTCCAATTAAACACAAAAATCGATAAGTGGACTTTTTAACAATAAAACATGGTGAAGTCAGCGTTCATGCAAATGAATGGAAAATGAAAACTAAATGAAATTAACAAAATAAAATTAATCAAAGAGAATAGAAAAGTTTTTGAATTTCTGTTTGATATGTTTGAGGAAAAGTTGTTTTTCTTTTTGAGTGTGAAGTTGTTTCAGTAATTTGCTGAAATTCGTTGGCTTTGGAAGTTTTGTGTTATGTATTATTAGTCAGATTCTGAAGCATGCTTTTAGGAGCATTTTTGGATACTAATTTTACCAATTTTGTTTGAGCAGCTGTTCTAATTCGTTTTTAATCTGGGAGACAAAAACATTGCATTGCATTTCCTTTGAAAATGTTTCGAGTTTTCTTGACTTACGGAGAAAAAAATGAACCGCTTGAATTTGGGGACCTACGCGTACTCACTCTAAAAGTGAAAGTGTGCTGATTACCTAAAAGAAAAATGTGTTAATGATTTCAATTAACCTTAACTAGTCTTTGAGACCAAAATTGGCCCAAAATGTTTCGTATTTGTATGGACTTTTCAGCATTATCTGGTTTCAGTTAACTTTTCTATACTCTCTAAGTGGTCTTTAACGACTTGTGAAAGCAACTACTCATACTGTATGGGTTTTCCAGCATTGCCCCACTGCAGTTAATCTTCCTTTATGTTCTTAGTGGACTATGAATTTTTAATTGTGAGACAACTATTGGAACTTGTAGGGGTTTTGCAGCATTATCTGATTTCAGTTAACCTTCTTTTATACTCTAAGTAGTCTCTGAACCCAAATTTGAAGACAACTACTTGTACTTGTGTAGATTTTCTGCATTACCCGATTTCAGCTATTCATCTTTTTTCCAAATTTTGTTTCCACCTGCGTGACTGCAAAAAAATTAAATATAGGTGATATTTTAATTTTTTTTAGGTTCTGTGTGCGGTACAATCGCCATCTTTTTTATATTTCTCATATTTTTCAAATTTTGTTCAACCTGCGTTATACCTAAAAATGTTAATATGTAATTTTTTATTTTTGTAGGTTGTGTTTGTCGCACAATCACCAATTATTTTCTATATATTTCTTTTATTATTTTTGCTAAAGTTTTTTCCACCTAGGTGACACATAGAAATTAAATTCAATTTCAAATTTTTTCTAGGTTACAAATGTAGAAAGAATATATGTTGTTAAATATTATATGAGAAATATATAAAAAAAAATTTGGAGATTGTACGAAAATTCTAAATATACAAATAAAGTTTTTTATAAAAGAAAAATTTTAATAAAAAAAAACATTTTTTGTAAAAAATATAAAAAAATGTTCGGTTTTTTTTAATTAAAAAATTACAAAAAGTGTTTTAATTTTTTTTTAAATGTGTAAAAATGTGTTTTAATTTTTTTAATAAAAAAAAAATTTTTCAGGTTATATTCAATCTTGAGTTCCAGTCTAAGTGATATCTATAATATGTGTTAATCTCATTTAAAACGGTTAACTACTTCGAAAGTTATTATGTTTTTATTTTTTTATTTATTTTTTTATTTCCGACTGAGTTTTGTAAAAATTGTCATCAAACATAAAATGTTTGATAAATTGAAATTCGAAAATATTAAAAAACTTTAAAATAATTAACACTAACAAAAATGTAAAATAAAAAAAAATATTATAAATAAAAAAATAAGAATAAAAACTAACAAAAACTTAATAATTAAAAAATATTTTAAAATTATAAATTCGTTTATAAAACAATTGAATTGATAAAACGTAAAAAAAACTAAAAAAATTACAAATAACAAAAATTTAAAATAAAAAAAATATTATAAATAAAAAAATAAGAATAAAAACTAAAAAAAAAGAAAAATTTTAAAAAAATTTAAAAATTTTGAATTCGTTTATAAAACTAATTTATTTTTAAGTTATAAAATTTAATTGTTTATAGTTGCTTCAATTTTTGTTTTTTAATTCTTGTAGATAGAATCTAAAAACTTAATTAAAAATATTCTCTTTCAAAAATGGCATGAAATTTTAATTGCAAAACTTTATAAAACTTTATAAATGAACTTTAAATGAACTCTTATCTACCAGTATGTTTTGGATTCTTACTGTTCAAAACATCTCCTGTAGGAGCATTGGCCTTAGCGCACCACACATAACCCCTTTTCTGGTCATTAGATTCAAGTTTAATCATTCAAATTTCAGTCATAGTCAATCTTTACTTCGAACTCTCTGTTCTGACTCCTGGGCGTTCAAACTCTTCCTCTGTAATCTACGCATCCAACAAGTTTAGCATAAGAAATCTGATTAAAATCATTGCTTCAAGTACAGCGAGCGTTCCTTCAACTCGACTCTGACTTAACTCAACTCTGACCAATCAATCTTAGTGATTGATATTTCACTCAAACTGTGTATTTAGGCTCCTGGTTGTTTAAACTCTTCTTTCATAAACTAAAATTCCAACAAATTTAGTATAAAAATCTCATTAAAATTGTGGTATAGAATATATTCAACTCGGCTTCAACTAAGCTCAGCCGACCAAATCTTGAAAGTATGTTAAATTAAATTCGCTCTAAAAGAGAAGCGAAATCAACCATGCCACAACTTTCATCAAAACTAATGATGGAGATGGATTGGATTTTTTATTGAATAAAAGATCTGTCTGCCTGTCTGCTTCAAGGTTTTTAGTTTATGACTTTATGACTAGAAGTGTTCAATGGATCTGGTGTTCAATGGATCCAACAAAATTGTATGGCAAAGCGAAGGAAAACTCTCTGAAAACTTTCCAAGCGACTCGGGTGGCAGTGGTGATAAGTGATGGGCATCAATTAAACATATACAATCTTGCTTTTAGTTTTTAGAATCTTAGCTAAAAATTGCAACTCAGTTTCTCATCTCCAAGTGGCTCAATTCTTGTTCAGAATGCCGGATACATTGGTTGATTACCTAAGTTTCACAAAATTGTCAATCAATTTTACTTCTTTTCTATAGTTGGCAGTCTCTATGGCATGAAAACGAGTTTATTAAAAATACATATATAATCATAGAATTAGTATATAATCTGTTAATGTTGAACCGGGTTTCTTTCATTTAGTTGAGAGAGGAGAACTTCAAAGTGAAAGTACTCGTTCCTAAAGCCCAGAATTAAGGTCAAAAATTCTAATCTAATTGCTTTAACTGTTTTTTTCTGCAATTCAAAAATGCTTCTAAGTAATGAAAGAAAGCAACAATACAAACGAAACATAAGCTGACAGTTACTTCAAAGAAACAAAACTCTGTTTGCCACAACCCAGTAATTCCTTACATATCTCTTCAATCTAAACTAACTTTAATTATTAATTAAATTTTCCATTTATACTTTTGTATATAATACAACATTTACTGTATTAAAAATTCTTTTCAAGCAAATTTAAATATAAAATTATTTCAATTCTCAGCAACAATTTGCAATTTAGATACAAACTAAAAAACGAGACAGACAAATAAAAGTCAACCACAAATACAACTTAATTCCAATAGAAGCTAAAACAAGCCAAACAAATATAACAAAGCAATAGCAACAACAACAATTACTAAAACACAAAAATTAATCAATAAATGTGGGAAATTACATTGACTTTGCCACCAACAGCAGCAACGCCCGCCAAACGTTGCCAACGACTGGTCGTTCAATGTGACTGACTAGCTGACTGCCAAACTGCCTGACTGAATGACTGACTGACCGGTTTGTTGGCCCGTCTGTCTGGTTGACTGTTAGCTAAACTGACTAGCTGACTAATTGACTGTTTGAATGACTGCTTGCGAGTTGCTGTTGCACGTCTGTACATGCGGTCGCTGCCATGTTTGTTTGTCTATTCAGCTGCCTTAACATGCAAAGCGTATTTAATGGCAACAACTATTTACATACATTTACCACAAATATAAGTACAAGTACATAAAATACCAACAAATTCCATAACCACTACAGCAACCAGCCATTAGTCGGGTTGAGTAAAGTCGCGTCGAGTCGAGTACTTTTTGTTTGTAAGACAACTTTTCTCATTAGTTTCATAAACAAAAGCTCACCACTTTCATGCCGAGCTCCAAACTCATTCAATTCGCCCCCGCCCCCTCCCTTCAACTGGGTCACTGCTGTGCGCTTTGTTACGTTGCCGCTTGCAACATGTCCAGCTGTTGTCGTCGTCATCGCAATTGCGGCAATTGTGACAAAGGAAGCACACCGGAATCAACCAAAAATGAAAATCAATTAAATATAGAAACAAATACGAATGCAATAACAAAAACATAAAATACCAACAACAACAAATTACATGCCAACAATGAAATTTCCCTGGCGTATAAACAGCGAACAATGGCAATAAACACAGTCACATCACACACACACACAAACAGACACACAGTTGGCAGCATAAATACTTGCAACGTTATAAATAAATAAGTATTAGTGCATGTATGTGTGTGTGTGTATACTCGCAAAGGAATTTGTTGTGCAAGAAGATTGGCAAATTAACTGCACTCAAACGCGCCGCTGCTCATGGCCCTCACAGTAGTTGTTGTTGTTGCTGATATACAACTATGCTGCCGCTGCTTATTTGCTGCCCTTTACATGGTTCTTGTTGTTTTTGTTTAAATTCTTTGTTGTGTTGTTTTTGTTGTTTGCTTACAATTTTCCCTGACATTTGCATTTCGATTCATTGACTTTCATGTATTCCAATGCGTTTCTACTGCTGTTCTTGTGCGCCTAGAAGTACAGTAGTTGTTGTTGTACTTAACTATGTGCGACCTTAAGTTTGCCAATTATGCAAACATGCTGCTGATTGCGAGTTAAGCACAAATTCAAGCACTCGACTTGCACCCGAACACGTTTAATTGAATTTGCGCATTAATTAAATTAATTAGTCAACACACAAACACACACACACAGCCAGACAGACAGACACCTAGGCCAACGATGTCTTGATAGATAAGCTATTTTAGTTGCTCTTGTTATTGTTGTTGCTATTAGTAAAATGAACGAAAAATTACCGCTATTTGTGCAGACAGCAAATTGATTGCTCAAATATTTGCACTCGAGGGCGTATGAGTGATCTCGGCTGCTGCTGGCGTCATTAATAAATTAATGACTTAATGGCAAGTGCCAATGTATGAAATATATACCTAACTGGTTTAGCCATTTCGTTGCTGCAGTGGGAATTGTTGACTCTTGCGTTGTCACTTCCGCCCATAACGAGGCATGAAATGAAAGTTGAGTATACGACAAGTGATGTGTGGGAAAACTTTTAACAATTGAATTCAATTAAAATTCTATTCAAATATTAATGGTTTTATTGCGAATAAAATAAAGTGTACCAGGAAAAGGCAATGGTTTCCATGTGAAATTAAATTCAATTTGATTTATTTATGAATATGCTTCCTTATTCCTTGAACAGAAATCCAAGCAAATTACTAATTTTTTATATAAGTAAATTTATAGCAAAATTAGTATAAATGAAGAGAAAATAAACTATAAAATTACAACTGTAGTAATTAGGTGGGTTAAGTGCCCACTTTTAGGGTACATTAGGCCATGTGGCCCATTGTGTTACCATGTAGGAGCGAATTTGCCTTAACACTTCACTCATGGATGAGAATGAAAATTCAAAAAACACTTTGTGGCTCTGAAAAATTTGTAAGTGTAACTTATTGATATTTTCTTTAGGATCGCTTGACAACTGAAAAAATTCTGTTTCCAGAATCAGAGGTTGGACATTTGTAGAGCGGCTTAAGTAGGAACATTTTGTTCGCTTCTTCCTGAAGTCACTGTACAACACATCCAGTTTTTGGCGTATTGGCTGATGAAACAGTGTCCAGTTATTGTCTCCTATCGAGTCACTGCTTCACTAGCAAATGCATAAAAAGGTTGGGGCTGTTTTCAAACGCCTTCGGTCGCAGCTATAAAGATGATTAAGAAAAAGGAAATATGCTTCAAATTCTGTGCACTTTTCCTGCTTTAACTAGAAGAAATATGAACTATCTGGGCAACTTATTCTTCGGTAGTATATGGGATCCAATCGATAGGACTATTCGCAGTCTACTAAGCTTTGAAAGAAGAACTTTGGTTCAAAGAGTAGAAGATCATACGCATGACTGTGTGGGGCATCACAATGGGTCTTCCTGAGCTAAGTGGTATTTGTCTTGGAGCAACCAACGCTTCCCTGACTCCCACTATAATCGTTGTAAGGGTTTTATTTAATGAAATGAATTCACTGGATCTGCTCTGGTAGTTCGAAGGCCATATATGTCTTTCTTTGTTACATGTTTGCTCATTGAACTATCTAAATGGTGTTTGTTCCACCTAATTGGGTATGTTTTCTTCAGATGAATTTTGCAAAGTGCGAGTGGCATTCCAATCTTCTCTGTGGCATTGATGCGTTGTGGCTTCATGGCTGCTTTTGTCAACTCGTTTGCTAAATAGTACAGTTTTCTTTTATGTCTTCGGGCACATGCAGCTAACAGAGATGAGCATTGTACCAATAGAAAAATTGTTTACACATTGACAGTGGAGGACTTTTTTCGAACGGACATATCGCACACGCACTACAAAAGTGACACAACTACAAATTTTTCATTTTCGGGTTTATGTGTTAATACTGTGCACAATGCATAAATCTACCAATCAGCAAAAGCTCAGTATATTTTGTTGTTGTTAACTGTTGCAAAAATACAGTTAGGTCTCTCTTCATGTCAGAAGTTTGATGCTATTTGTTCGCTGCAGCTCAATGCAAAAGAGTCCTAACTCAAATTGTGTCACTTTTGACGATATACATTTTTATTAAAATTAATTTTAAGCAAAATTCTGTCAATTTTTGTATATATTTTTAATTATTAAAATTAATTATAAATTTTCCAATTTTTTTTTAAACTTTTTAACTGTCATTTATTATTATTAAATTCAGAAAAAGTGGCATAACTTGAAATAATTCGGTAATTATTGAATTAAAATATCATCATAACTCAATACAACATAACAACAGTCATAACTCAAATTTTGGATTTACTAGTGTTAACTAAAAAAAAATTCTTGCAACTTATCATAAAGCATAATCTGTAAGGATTTTCTACTGAACGGTCTATACGTTATTTTTAAAAAATGTTTATTTAGCTCAAAAACAGATTTTTGCGTTTCCTGAAAAATCAAAAATATTGAGTTGTGTCACTTTTGTTGTGCGTGTGCGATATATACTCAGTAAAGCTTTTATTTCTGTATAAAAATAGCTTTTATCTCTGTATATCGATATTTCTGAAAATAGGTTGTCAGTATAAATCCTGATGTCCTTGTTTTTACTCTGTGCAGGAGATGTAAATCCCCTGGTACTGAGGCAATCCACCACCATGCCGTATTCTTACCGAAAAAATTCTTCCCCTATTAAACCTTCATTCTCCCTGCTCTTCTTTTTCCTTTACAGCTAAGTTATGGCTGCAGTGCAGGGAATTAAAATAAGACTACATATTCGTATATATCCAGGCAGTGTTTTTCTATACCTATTTCTATGCCAGTCTACTCGTCTTAGTTCTATTTGTATGGAAGTCACATCTGAACATATCGTCGCCTCAGAAAACGAATGTCGTATGTTCCATTGAGCTTAGTAAGACATACGACATTTGTTTTCTGAGGCGACGATATGTCCACCCATGCTTTCGCTGACTTCAACATTGGGTCAACAATTTTGTATGGGCTTAGACTTCTCTGGGTTGCTGCATTTAATCTGAAGCGTACGGCCTCGAATCGTGGGCATGCAATTAAGGTGAGCTGTAGCTCTTCTGGTTTGTTGATAAGTAGTTAGCATTGTCATCGTGGCCAAAGCGGTGTAGAAAGCTTCTTTGGTTGTCGTATTCTATGAGAAACTGCGTTAAGTGAAAGTTTATCTCACTATATATCTGTTTCTCCACTTGTCTATGCAAGGAATGATGGTTAGATCCCTGTGTGAGATTACATTCTCTTTGAACTAGGCAGCCAGGCATCTAACTGATGGCTGTGATTTCGGCTTGGAAAACAATGCAATGGTCTCTGTCCATGAAAACTACCAACAATATATAAAAATTCTTCTTCGATTTCTGCAGTATATAACGCTGCAGTATATAAAGATGAACCACCAGGCCCATCTTTGAATCTTTCGTATAAAAATTTACTGTTTTGAAGGCCTCTTTTCAATCATCTTTTGAGGGGATCTTTACACTGTCGAGCGTTTTGAAAATTTGATTTGGGAAGTGTCAAGCTTTGTTACCGAAAAATACATCTAATTAACAATGATAGTGTGACCTATATCGGTTCTTGCGTATTCGATTTTATTGAACAGTTTTTTAACCCGGGTATGCCAAAAGGCCTATATGTAACTAAACCTACATTTCAGGGCATAGGTTGGTCAAATTAAAGTACAATCACCACAGAACTTCAGACATGTGTACTACATGTAGTACAGTCGGCATATCTGGGTTAATTGGTTATTTTCAAGTTTTGCTCAAACTTATCTTTTTTTTGTCTTAACTTATCGTAAATATGTCGTTAGTTAGTTAAAATAATTTATATGATTTATTCTCCCGCTACGACTTTTGCATAGCGTTTGCTCAAACTTTACTCTCACTCTTTTTGAGAGCCTTTTTGGTTGAGTTTAAAATGAAAATTACAAATTTCAGGGTCAGCTAGTGCAATTATCAAAAAGTTTGGTTTAATTTCATGTTTTTTTGTATAGTTTTGAAAAGAAATAATAATAAATTTTTAAGGGTACAGTTTCTTACTTTTTCATTGTTCATTTCATTGTTCTTTCATTCATGGCTGTGAAGCCATTTTATCATTGAATACTGAATCAATGCTCGAAATGGGCATAAACTATTCAATGGCAGAGTTTTCATGGCTCACCTGATCAAAAAAAGTTTGATTTGAATTTGTATTAACGAAGTCAGCATAATTGCATGTCACAATTTTTAACGACATACTCCTTAAACCATTGAAATATTTATAAATAAATGAGGATTGCTTTGCTTGCTTCTGGGTACACAGAACTCAATGTGTAGAGACTCCTTCAGGAGAGAAACTCCACTAATGTAGAAAAAACTCCTATGAGCATTTGTACAAAATTTCCTTGCAGTCGAATACACTTAAAGATCTCCAATCTCATCACAATGAGCTATTTTTTCATATACTTTTACACTTATCATCTAAAGCATACTCTTAGGCGCCATTACATTGAAATGGAGTATGAGAAAATTTACCTATGCATAATTCAGTTACCTATGCAAATACATATTCTTATATATGCACATATTATATACTTTCAGTGGCGCCTACAGCATTATGTTTGGAGTTATGATTCCATACAGAACATTGGAGCCCACTTGAAGCCTTAGTTTGCCATTTTCAATCATATTTTCCACCCAAAAATTTTGTAAAAAACCTATATTTGGGGCTTTAAACCCTTCCTCGTTCCTCTCCATTCTTCCATGCAACACTTTGCTTCATGGATATATACAAATTAATCCTAAAAGTATGCCAACGTTTTCACCACATTGAAATTTTTGGTTTCACATACATCGACTCAAAAATACAAATTTTAAACATACCTTTAGGCGCCTTTTGAATTCAACTTCTCTTCTATATTCTTTTTCATTCTATATTTAACTGTAGCAACATTTTCATGAATTTTAAACTTGTGTTGCTGCAATACGTGTTTTGTTCAAATCCATTCGAAAATAAATTCGGTTAAGTTGCCCCAACTGTTTGCTGTTAAACACAGCTAAATTATTTACACATCACATTTCATCGATTGCCAGAGCACAAAACTAGAACACACATACTCGCTGCAGTTTGTACTGCAATTCGCTCCAAAATTGCTGCAATATTATCTAACGCAATGCAAACAATTTTGTTTCAAACATCTCAATTACGTAAGCGATTTTTCTCCAGCTGCCACCACCCAAACTCTGAGTTTGAGTCTGAGAGCAAAAATCAAGCAATAAAGCCAACAAAAAATAACGGCACAAAGTAGCAGCAACAACATGGCGAATTGCATGCCTGAACCTAATTTTACCAATTTTGTCAATAGAGCGTGAGGCAGAGTGAGCTCTATATTCGGAACGAGAGGGTGGCGGGGGTGAGAGGAAAAGAGATGGCGCGGCACAACTTCAATGAACCACAAAAACAAACATTGAAAGTCGGTTAGCCAAATACTAAAACAAACAAAACAAAATTTCAAGCCAACAAACGAATGCAGTGCAAAATCGCCAACAAGGCAGCAGTAAAGCAATGTGAATGGCTGCCGAAACAAGTGAAAGAAATTAAAAGAAACCATTGGAAAAATTCTCGAAAACATTTTAGCAAAAAACAAAAACCTCAAAATGTCTCAGTGCAACGGCGCAGTAATAGACATGACACAGCGGTTTCTTTGTTCTCATTGTTCTTTTAACAAAAGATAGCAACAACAACAGCGAGTAGATGTGAACAGTTGCCGAATGTCGAAGTGATTGTTGGCGGCGCAGTGCAGCAGTGGCGGCGTCCTTAGTGGCAGACAAATTAAGATGCGGAAAGAGAGAAAGAAGAAGAGAAAAAAGAAGCTTTCAAGTGCCTAAAATAGAGTTTGACTCATGTTGCATGCAGTTAAATTGTTGTTGGCCACAGGCGCCAAACAACTTTGCAACTTTACATTACGCCTGACTGCAGTTCAAAGAGTTTCAACAACATTGAAACATAGAACATTTCTGTTCAGCTGAAAATTTATTGAACTGAAATTTTCTATAAATTCAAATTAAATATTTAGTCAAAATTATGCACAAAGTTTTAAAGCCCTAAAAATTTTATTAACAACTAACAACACACGTAGTTTCAAAGTGAAGTAAACAAACACTAAAACAAATATTTTGGTAGAAACTAGCTGGCACTCACACACAGCAACGCACCCAACAAATATAAAAACGTGCAAACAGAAAAACATAAAAAACGCTGCAATCAAATCTAATCAAAGCTTTGCACTGCGCTACAAGAAGCAGCCAACTTTTTAATCTGACTTGGCTTACTTTACAAATTGCAGGCAGCACAACGCACAGGCGGTGCGCATTTAACACACACACACACATGAAACTGATTGTTCTATGCTTCCACACGTCTGGCTGTGAGTTTGTATGTGTGCGTTCGCGTTTGTGTGTAGCGTTTTCCATTGCCGCATGCGTCTGTGTGCCAATTAAAATTTGCTCTAAGCAAAACTTTTGCACTTACGCCGGCAGTGGTATGCGTGTTTGTGTGTGAGTGTAGGTGTGTGCGGGTATTAGTTTAGCCACTGATACGGCTGCAAGTCGATCTGTGTGGTCTGCCGTGCAATTCGAGGCAACACAACAATGGTTTGCTCTGCTCTGTTCTTAGTGCGGAAATTCAAGACTGTTGCCATACACTTCCATATGGCACACTAGGCGTATGAGTAATTATAATTGTAGGGTGACAAGTAGGTTAGGTTATGTTATGTTAGGTGATGTGGTTGTTGCTGTTTGAATTGTTGTTTTGTATTTGTATTTCATATGTGTGCAGTAAATCTTTATTATTGCTTGTTTATATGGGACAAGGAAATCACTATGTTACATAGAAAATGTTACTCATTGACCTCTCAGACGTAAGAAGTTTCCACATAAATAAGGAAACTGGTTGAGTAGGTAACTTGTGACTTGGATAATGAAAATTGTATGATTTTCTAACATATTTCGATACAAAATATAACCTACCATTGGTTTTTTTGAAGCAAGTTAACATTACGAGCTTTTGTCAAAACGGAGTTGGTGTTCTAGGGTTTTTTGTTCCAATGTTTGTCTTCAAGTTTTATTTCGAAAAGAAAACATTTCTAAATGATTTTTATAATTTTTTTTATTTTTTATTTTTTTTATTACAGTTAAATAGAAAATAGATCAAAAGAAAATGTAACAATTTTTAGAAATACAATTTTCAGAAAAGTTAACTCTTTTTTTCTTTCAAAATGACACAGGGTTCGAATTTGCTGCTTAAAAGTTGGTAAGACTTTTGCTAAGACAATTAATCAAAGAGACATTCAATGAATTCGTCAATTAATCAATCAGACAGTCAATCAATCAAACAATTGATCAAGCCATGAATCAATTAAACCATCAATCAATAAATATATTATTGAATCAAACAAATGTTTGCATAATCAAAGAGTCATTCAATGAATGAATCAATTTATCAATCAATCAGAAAATCCATGAATCAATCAAACAATCAATCAATGAATATATTATCGAATCAAGTAAATCCTTGCAGGTGAAAATGACGCAAGCTCGTAGCTTACAGCTGAAAAGTTGCCAAGACACAATCACTACGTTAAATAGAAATCAGTCGATTAATTAATCAATCAATCAAACAAGCAAGCAAGAAACCATTCAATAAATCAATCAACCAATAGAAAGATCAGTCAGTACATTGATCAATCAATTTTGAATCAACTAATCAATAAAGCAATCAAACAATTACTTAATGAATCAAATTACAAATCAATCAAACAATCCCTCAATGAATTGATTAATATATCTGTCAGTAAATCAATCAACTCACACTGAATTAATTAATTAATCATTACGTTAAAGTATAGCAAAACATTTGTTTGAAGTATCAACTCATGACTCAAACAATCATTCAATCAACCAATTAATAAATCAATCAAGCATCAGTCAATGAACCAATCAATTTCGCAATCAAACACTCAATCATGACTCAACTAATGAATCAATCAACAAATCAATCAAACAATTACTTAATGAATGAAATAATAAATCAATCAAACAATTCCTTAATGAATTAATTCATAAATCTGTCAGTAAATCAATCAACTCACACTTAATTAATTAATTAATCATTACGTTAAAGTATAGCAAAATATTTTTTTAGGTATCAACTCATGACTCAAACAATCAATCAACCAATCAATCAATCAGTCAATCAATAAAACAATCATTAATCAATGAATGAATCAACCAATTAATAAATCAATCAAGCATCAGCCAATGAACCAATCAATTTCCCAATCAATGATCCTGTCAGTGAATCAATCACACACTCAATCATGACTCAACTAATGAATCAATCAACAAATCAGTCAAACAATGACTTAATTAATCAAATAATAAATCAATCAAACAATTCCTTAATGAATTATTTCATAAATATATCAGTAAAAATATCAACTAATCAGTAAATCTATAAATCAATTCAATAAATCTATAATTAATTAATCAACAATTACGTTAAAGTATAGCAAAATATGTATATTAAAGGCATCAACTTATGACTCAAACATTCAATCAAACAATCAGTCAATGAATAAAAAAAATGAATAAATTAACCAATTATTAATAAATAAGTCAATCAAGCATCAATCAATGAAACAATCAATGAACAAATCAATGACTCAATCAATGACCAAATCAATGACCCAATCTATCAATCAAAAAACCAATGAATCATGAATCAACTAATGAATGAATCAATATATCAATCAAACAACCACCAAATTAATCAAATCATAAATCAATCAAACAATCCCTTAATGGACTAATTCATAAACCTATCAGTAAATTAATTAATTAATCAGTAAATCCATAGATCAATTAATTAATCAACTGTTTCGTTAAAGTATAGCAAAATTTGCTTTCTAAAGGGATCAACTCATGACTCAAACAATCAGTCAATCAATCAATCAGTCAACCAATAAAACAATTAATCATAAATCATAAATCAACTACTGAATCAACCAATATATCAATCAGCCAATTACTTAATGAATAAATTCATGAATTAATAAATGAATCAATCAATCAACTATTCAGTCAATCAATAAATCAATTAATGAATCAAACAAATTCTTTCAATTCTCAATTATTGCACTAAATAGCAATCAATCAATAAACAAATCAATCAATCAATTAAGCAATCAATTACTCAATGAATCAATCAATTAATCAGTCAAGAAAGCAATCAATCAAAAAAGCAAGCAATCAATCATCAACCAATAAATCAATCAATCAGTCAAACAATCGATTAAGCAAGAAATCAAACAAGCAAGCAATCAGTAATTCAATCAGTCAACCAATCAATCCGTCAATCAGTCAATCAGTCAAACAATCAATTAATCAAGCAATCAAACGAGCAAGCAATCAATAATTCCATCAATCAACCAATCAATCAGTCAACCAATCAATCATTTAAAAAATCAATGACGAACAAACTAATGAATCAATGAATAAATTAATCAAACAATTACTCAATCAATCAATTAATCACGTTAAAGTATAAGAAAATATATCATTTGAAGGCATAAACTTTGCATGCCAGCCGATTTAACTACCAACCTTTTTTCCTTAGACACATTTACTATTCCTGTCCATAATTTTGTGATCATTAATAACCTCACAATTGTCATAATTAAGTCCTTCTAACCTAACAATAATTAATATTACAAATTAAAGCCTACCGAACCTAACCTCAATTTGTCAGTTAAAGCACTCAATTCACCATTCACTCGTGTTAAGCGAATTAAGTCGATGGCCGCTTGCGCTATTCGGCGCATTAATTCGCTGTCACTTAAACGGGCATTCGAGCAGCAAAATGCCACACAAATGCACAACAACAAGCGACGAATGAGCGCAATGGCGAGAAGGGGTGCGGGTGTGGGGTGTAATTGAAAATGCATTATTATGCTTTCAATGGGAGTTTTTGTTGAAAACTGCCAACAGCTGCGCGCACACATTGTTTGTGTTTAATAAATGACGTTTATCATTATGCTGAAACTTTCGGGCCCCCAAACGCGCTCCGTCGTCATCCATTTTTGTGCACATGACGACGACGAAATTTGTAAAGCTTGCACATGCATAAATGCGACACTGAACTGCCACACTGCATTCTGCCACAGCGAGCAATAATAAAGCGTCGCGTTTGCGCATTGTGCGCAGCTGTGCATGTGTGTGCGTGCGAGCACGTGTGTGTGCTTAACTTAATTACGTATATGTCGTAAATTTTTAGCCAACATTTAGTTAAACTACCAAAAACAACAAGCAAATAACAAACACACATGCAGCGAAAATGATAAATTCACATGCAACGCCAGTCGCTGCCGCTGCCACTGCCGCTGCCAACAGACAATGTGCACAGCTTTGCACGGCTGCTTAGGTAGGCGCTGCTGTCAAGCCATAAGCACAAGCATCCGTTGCTTTTTGTGCTGTTCTATTTATTTGAAAAAAGTGCAGTCGCCTGCGGCAAAAACGCCAACAGCGGCCAAGTCAACAGCGACAGTGGCACAGTGACTGTGGCTGTGGCGGTGTTTGTGTCGGTGGTGTATGCGCGTTAATTTTATGGCTGATGTGCAAGTATGTTTGTATGTGTGAGTGTACACACACACATGCACATATAAGAGCACAAGTGCCACTCGTCAGCGAGGCAACACAAAAGACTAAACGTGCGGCTAAAGCGAGACGCACATGAACTCTGAGCCGCAACAAAAGCGTGTTAAACTTAAACAAAACAATGCAAACGAGGGAAGTGAGGGGCTGGGGGAAGAATGCTTTACAGTTTTGCGGCAAAACAAAGTCAATGTGGTTAGCGTTTCGCTGTGAGCGTTGCAACTTATAGGCGTAAGATTTGCATCGGGCCGATGCGAATATGAAAGGAAACTTATGCCAGTGAAGTCGGAAGCGTGGAATAGAAGCACACAGCCTGAGTTGGAACTATTTTTATATACTTTTAAGTTAGTCGAAACAGTTGAAAACTTGAGAACGTAAAGTCGACAGTAATCATTGCTCAAGTTTCAGTTTAATGCACAAAAGGTTAGGTTAGGTTACCCAAATTGATTGATTGATTAAGAATATTGAGAAATTCTGCTACAAATTTCAAGTAAATCGGTGCATTAGAACTTGAGATATCATGTCAACCGTATTGAAAAAAGTAGTTTGGAGAAAAATATGCTTCAAGTTTAGGGTCTCATTTCGGACAGTGGGAGTGGCGCTTTATAAAATTAACTATAACTCCGCAAATAATTCGTTCAAACATTTTGAAAATATGAAAAAAAATTTTTCATATTTCTAGAATTTCTAGAATAGAATACAACTCACTCTTTTCACTCACAAAATTAAACATTCATAATGAAAATCATTTTCATTCACTTTCGACTGCAACTTGTCTTATTTCAAATTTCAAATTTTCGCCGCCCGGCAACTGTTTTGATATGGAAATCAACACCATAACAACAACAACAACGTTGCTTATTTGTATAGCACCAATTGTAGCAACACTTATGCCAATGAATTTTAATAAACAAAATCACAATCAAACCGCAACGCAGCCAAATTCAGTGGCCACAACATTGTACAAACAGCGGCAACTTGTATATTTGTACAAGTGTCAGTTTGTTTATTTACATTGGCGCTCAGTGAGCATCGGCGGCGCAGTACATTTCGGTTCGGTTCGGTTAATGAATGTAGTTACTAGCAGCACAACAACAACAAAAAATTCCCATACAGTTCGCTATGAAATTTATACCCAACAAACATTTATATGGACTCGCACTCGGTCACATCAACACACAAACATTGTCGAAAATGTTCAAAAGTCCAGAAGACATTTTGCTGCAACTGCTCGAACGTGTTCGAATGTTTGCGCTCGTTTCCGGTTGTGCTGCACTTTGACGGTGTCTTAGCAACAACAACAATGAGCAGCTTTTAAAAGTGCTGCTAAAAGTGAACATTTGTCAACAGGCAGCAAAAAGCAGCAGCGACACGCCCTTTTTCGTTCCAGCTCGCCTTTTTGGCAACGACGTACTGCAGTATTTGAAAAATTTAGATGCAATGCTGCACAAAAACGTCGAAATAAAAGGCTGCAATAAAAGTGCAGCAAACATCAATTTGGGCAAGTTGTTGTTTTTGTTGCTTTTATGAGCGGCACTTTGCACTGAACGCGTTGTTCGTGTGTCGTGTCGGGTATCACTGAACCCATATGGGAACGCACGCTTGTCTGTGTGTGTGTGTGTGTGTGTGTTTTTGTGTGTTAATCTAATCCTTTCGACCACACAGAATGCACTCGGTGGCAATTTAATGCCGTGCTATCCTTTCCACGTTGACATAATACGACGTCACGCTGTCGCCCGACGCTGCGCTGTGCCATTGTGTTCGCCTGTGGGCCGCACTGTGGTGTCAGTGTATGTGTGTGTGTGTGTGTTACTATTCTGTGGCTACGGTTGCATGTGCACAAAGTCAAAATTGTTGGCCACGCTGCGCTGCCACTTTGTGTGTTTTATTTATCGATTTCTATAAAAAGCAGCCACAAAAAACCAACACTTTGCGGCGCTCATTTCTTCCCACATGACATGCCCAAACACAAACAAACATACATACATACAAATGTACACATTCTATATCCACACATGTACATTTATGTGTATGAAAGTGTACATTAAATTGTGCTGTGTTTTGTTCATAACATAAATTAATTTTCCATGCACAACGAACGCTTTGGAAAAATGCCACATTTCAACGTGCTGACAAATTTTACTCATTTTTTTCATTCACATTTCTGCTGGGCACTAAAAAATTTCTGCAAATTGTTTTAATTCAATTT
Organism: Melieria omissa; assembly: GCA_963971225.1. Taxonomy (NCBI): domain Eukaryota; kingdom Metazoa; phylum Arthropoda; class Insecta; order Diptera; family Ulidiidae; genus Melieria; species Melieria omissa. The sequence goes on from OZ020268.1 coordinate 26,999,466, forward strand.
TCGACTGCTTGTTTTTTTTCGAGACGAAATTTATTTAGTATGCACTGCAATTTCTTGTCAATTAAAATATTTTGAGTGAAAACACATAGTGGCCAATAGTTTGGTTATTCAACAAATGCCGCACAGCTTTAATTAAATTCAAGTTTTTTTCAAATTCTAGTTAATTCCAAGGTTATTAAATCAACAAGATGCGTTGGGCTGCCAATTATGCTTTCATATTTTGATATTTTTTAAATTTATACCAGCGGCTTCTGTACAGTTTTTCTCGTTTTCAACAGAATTCGCTTCGATTGGCATTGCAATTCAAAATTATTTTTCATATCTTATGATTTTGTATATTTGTATGTTAAATATTTATGCCTTTTTGTCAGTTGACATTTCAGTTATATTGCAATTTATGAATTTATGAAATTATTGGAAATATTTTTTTGGGGAATGTTGGCTTCCGGAGCGAAATCTATCCCTACATATGTGTGATTACTATTTGACCAATGATGCACACAGAATTTCATTTGAGGGGCGGCGGGATCGTACACCACTTTTGGGTCAAATACCATTTGAAACCCATTTATCACTCCAGATGTTGGTAACGAACAGATTTTTGGAAGAGGTTTCAACTCTCTCGCCCACTGTATCTATCAGTTAAATGCCCCAAAAAGATCTACAAAAATTTCCAAGGATTGCTGTAATCCTTTGAATGAACTGAGAAGTCTTAACTTTATATAATTACATTGACTCCCAGGACACGAGGATCTCCAAGGCAACAAACAAACCAACCGTCTTGCCAAAAAATTGTAATTTACTTCAAACTATTCTGTGGTAGGTAGCAGCGACTGCGTGCTCTCTAAGCACACACAAGTAGCACTATGTGCCGTTTTGATGTCGCCTCCTCAACTGGGTCTTCCCTGCGTGGGAGAAGATACTGGGCCTTAAAACCAACCCGCATCGTCCAAATAGGACTTGATGCATTTCAGTCTTGTCTCAGACAGATCAGCTAGAGAGCTAATCAGATTGTTCCTTAAGGAATTTAGTCTTTTAAAAGCTAAGGCAGGACAGCCGCAGAGAAAGTGTTCGAGTGTTTCCCTCTCGTTGATTTCCCTGCAGCTTCTGCAAAAAAAAAGGGTTGCGGGGGATTCCCAATCTCGCCGCGTGTAGACCAATTGGCCAGTGACCTGTGATCACGGCCGTTAGCCTAGAAACATTCCTACGAGAATTTAGCAGCAGGTCGTTGGTTCTGTGGGAGTCGTATTCTGTGGACTTCCCATAGATCACATATAAGAATAGCTAAGCAAATGGGTAGACAAAACTTTAATCGAGCAATGAACCCACACTTCGAGACTAAGCCAGGCAAAACGGTTCTAGTAAACTCCTCATGCAAAAAAAGGAGGATATCCATTCCCTCATTGGTTACCTGACTGCTCATTGTTCATTCGCGTGTCATCTCACTGAAATGGGAATTGCCTCCTTCTTTCTAATGTTTGGACTAAATGACCCAAGAACCAGATGCTTCCATTTACGTTCTTTTTGACTGCTCTGCAATCAGTAAAAAAAGGCGTAAAAGGCAGCAGTCTTAGCACTGAAGAAGATCTGGGACTTGGAACCCCAGAGAATCATCAAACTAAATGTATAACCTCACCACTTAGATGGTTAAACTAAGTCTGACACAAAAGATTACCACTGTTCGCGGTGCTTAAAGGATTTAAAAAGGCAAAGCTATTGTCTTTCGAATGATTTTTTATGACAGTTTAACGTTTCTAAAGTCAAGGTTCCTGGCAGACTTGGCCTGCGCAGTAATAAATAGTTGAAATTTCGGATCTACTCTCCTTCATCAAGAGGTCGAATTAGTTTGCCCCGAACTGAGAGCCAGTGGCTACCTCCAGAATCTTCTAAGAAGGGATTCACAATGGGCCATTTTGGGCTCATTGGGACGCACACACCCTTCCCTACCTAACCTAACCTAACGTTCCTAAAGTAAAAAACTCCTGACTCGAATCGCTGTCAAAAGTCATATAAGAATATTAGCTCTGGGCAGCTGATCTCCCCTTGAACTCGTCTGGAACTAATCTAAACAATAAGTTAGTTTGAGAGCTTATCATTTTTTTTAATCTTTTTGAAAATCGAAAAAGCACTTGGAAATACTAGATCTCCTCTAAATAAATAAATAAATAAATAAATAAATAAAAAAATCGAAACAAACCCTTGAAAATGCTAGATCTCTTCTAAATATCTCCCAGAACTCTCTCAGATCTCAAAGCAATCGAAACAAATATTCAAATATATAAGTTTGAGAGCGGTTAGTCTCTTTAGATCACTCTGAAAACTGAGCACAGCCCTTAGAAATACTAGATTTCCTGTAAATCTGCCTCAGAAATTGCCTAGATCTCGAACCAACCGGATCAAGTATTGTAATATTTTAGTCAGAAAGCGTTTAGTTCCTTAAGATCTTTTTGCAAATCGAAACAAATACTTGGAAATACCAGATGTCCCCTAGAACTCGTCGAGATCTTGAACCAATTAAAACAATAGAAGCACTAAGAAAACTTCAAAATACTCAAACTAGACCTAGACCTAAAACCTAAAGCCTAGACCTAGACCTAGACCTAGACCTAGACCTAGACCTAGACCTAGACCTAGACCTAGACCTAGACCTAGACCTAGACCTAGACCTAGACCTAGACCTAGACCTAGACCTAGACCTAGACCTACACCTACACCTACACCTACACCTACACCTACACCTACACCTACACCTACACCTACACCTACACCTACACCTACACCTACACCTACACCTACACCTACACCTACACCTACACCTACACCTACACCTACACCTACACCTACACCTACACCTAGACCTAGACCTAGACCTAGACCTAGACCTAGACCTAGACCTAGACCTAGACCTAGACCTAGACCTAGACCTAGACCTAGACCTAGACCTAGACCTAGACCTAGACCTACTCCCAGATCTGGAACCAACCGAAACCTGTACTAAAACGTTTTACTTCAACTCACTAACCATTAAACCGTGGCAACTTGTCCCAATCGTTAGATAAAGCAAAGTCCACTTCGGATACAACAGCTCCGACGATTCATTTACTACCTTCTCTCTGCCATTTACCATTTGTCACCACACTCTACTCACCGTCTTCTACTCGCCACCAGCCGCTACAACTCGCCATTTGTTGCTACCCGCTGCCAAACCATAATCATAAGTGCACTTCCCGCTCCTCCCGCGCTGGCCACGTACAGCATTATTCACTTAAGCGTACAAATGGCTATGTGTCTACGTTTATACACGTATGTGTGTGTGTGTTTGAATATGACATACAGACGGAAATAATTCCTAACGTGTAACTAAAGCGACACTTTTACCACATTCGAACCATTATTGCAAGCACTCACATATACTATAAGTAGATATGTATATGTGTCTCACTTCATACAAACATGCACAGGCATGTGTAAGTAACTATGTAGAAAATGTGGCAGTATTTCAGGCGCAATTTTCTATTCTTGTGTGTGTTTTTTTTCTATGGTCGCAGCACCGATGACTGATAATTTGCTTATTTTTATACTTTATTGCTTTGATTGAACTGAGAATTTTTATTGTTTTGTTTTGTATTTATTACTATTGTTGTGCTAGCACTATCAATATGTAGGTATTGAATTTACGTACACACACATGTGTTTAGTTGCTTTTGAATGTAGAGCAACAGAAAAATTTAAAAGCAGCTGCAAAGTGTTGGATTTGTTTGAAAGTAGAAAATATGATTTGGGGTTAAACGAGGTTTTTTAGAGATTCACTGCACTACAATCTAACTTTATTAGTGGTTGAACTGAAGACTTAAGGTACTTGTAACAAATAATGGAAAAGTATTTCTTTGACAGTTTTAATGCATTTTTGAACTCATTCGAAAACGTTTTTTTGAACTTATTCGAATCTTGGAACCAAACAGTGAGAACATAGCAATTTATACCAAATTTTGAACTCACTGGAAGCGAAAGTAATAATTAAAATTTTTTTATGTTTTTCGAAATCTTTTCTATTGACTGTTGACAGCCTTGAACACAAAAGGTTTCATACATTTTCAAGGCCTTAACTTGGTTTTTAATGAGAATAATTGTTCAATGTTGTTAAAGTTTAAACCTTTAAAGTTTTACTAATCATTGGAACTACTTATGAACTTACAAATTGTTTTCTTTATTATTACATGGGCAAAACTTTAAATTTGTTCAAGAAAGCGTTACAAAAATGCAAATTTCCTTTTTTTCTTGTACAAAACCAAGAACGCACACATATGTGTCCTAAGAAACAACAACACATCGCTAAATAACCCAAAGCATGTCTAAAATTCAGCATCCGTTTGGCCGCTTCCGCTTGCAAAAGTGTAATGTCGTTAGAGCCCAACAGCCCAAAGGTTACAGGAAGATTTCAATTTCTGACACGGCCGCAACGACCGTAAAAATTGCAAACGACAACAAGTTAAAACTCAGGAAATGGTTATAACTAAAAATTCAGCCTGAAAATATGCTTTCGTTTCCCTTCGTTGCATGCGAAACGCCGACACAAACACACAGACACACACCCACACACGTACGTTCATGTACACACATTGGCGCCGTTGCTTATACGACATGGAGGCCAAGTGGCAGAGCGAGAGGGCAACGGAAGTTGACTTTTAGTTTTTTGTTGTTAAGGAAGATAGCGGGACGGGGCGGCGGTTAACGGTAGACTGAATCGCATATAAGAATAACAATAAAAACAATAACAACAACAGAGCACAAGAAGAACCTGAACAAAAAAAATAAAACCCAAAACAACAATAAATAGAACAGTAATAATGACAACAACAACAAAAGCAACTAAAATACCGGCAGCCATAACAAACCGTTGCGAGTGCAGCAACAATGTTAGACGCCGGCGTTTTTCTTTGCCGTTGTTGTTGTTGTTGTTGTTGTTGTTGTTGTTGTTGCTTGCTGCATAATACATGAGAGAGAAAACAAAAAGCAAAAACAGCAAAACAAACGCGCAAAAACATACCAACTCTAAAATCATAACAACAACAAAAAAAACAGGCTGAAAAGTCAAAACAACAAAAGCAATAACAATAAAACAACAAACAGCAAAGCACATTACACCCATGAAAGAGCGGGAGGGCGGCAAAGTGGAAGCAAACATAAACGTGAATGCGATTGCTGAATGTGAAAAGTGAAAAGTAAAGAAACGCAAACGAAAATGAAAAATGTGTCATTGTGTCAAAAAGTCGAGGAAAAATTGCATTTTAATAATTTAAACTGGCTTCACTAACCCACACACTCACACACACACACACATATGTGTAGCATATATTAAATAATAACAACAACAAAAGTTAACAGTAAGCAGGGAATGTAGGAAGAAGTTGTGAAGCAGACCTTAAAGTTACGTAGTAAATTTTCTTTTGTCAGTTTCCAAAGAATTCTACTATCCTTGCTTCGTTTAGTATTAAGAAAGTAAACGTAAAAAAAATTTAAAAATTCAAAAATTTACATAAATTCTCGTAGTTGCAAAACGCACACATGACTGCCAGCAGATGCTGAACGTAAATTTTCAAGTCCAATCAAATCGCCTAAAAGTGTGCTTCGCAAGTTCACACTTAAACCAAGTCGCCTAAAATTATGCAGCACCGCTGCGCCAAAGTCTACCAGCCTCATACAATGCACTTTTACACTTTATGCAACGCAGTGCCTGAAAGTATGCAGTGAAATGTTGACTTTGCAGCCGTACAGAAAGCTATGCAAAAATCGCATTAACACGTTCGCGGACGTGAATGCTATAGCATTCAAATTGTAAACCAATTTTTATTAATTACATTTTAAATAAACTGAAATTTTTGTAAATAATATGATATATCATTCAATGTGTATAAGGGCTAAAATACGAAAATCTGACAACTGCAACAATATATGTGTAATCAAATTTAAGATAGTTCTTCTAGTTTCCACAAAAATTGACTGTCCGCGAACGTGTTAAATAAAAAATGTATTCATATTCGTGACCACATCAGCCACACGCCGACACAAACTATTTAAAATGCAAGTGAAATGAAAATAAAATAAAATAAATTAAAACATAAAGTGAAGTGAAGCAAGAAGCCGAATCGCAAAAATGCAATCGCTGCGCAAATAAATCATTCATTTATGAAACCATGACGTTGACAGCTGTACTGTTGACACTGTTGACGTGCCGTTGTGTCGAACTCAATAGGACAATCGCTTGCCGGAACAACGACAACGACAACAACAACAACAGTAACGTCAGCCGGCATTACAACGCACCGTTCGGTGTTGGTGCCGTTTGTACGTAAGCGGCCCAGCGACCAGACAACATGGCCGCCGTTGCGGGCCTGTACGGGCTCGGCGAGGATCGCCAACATCGCAAGAAGCAACAACAGCAGCAGCAACATCAACTCGAGCAGCGCGAACAAAAGGAGGAGCAGAAGAAAATCGCCGAACGAAAGCTGCTGCGCGAACAACAACATCTGCTGCAGCGCGCCTCATTTGAAGGGTGAAGTTGATTCAATTCAATACATTTAAATGAATTCATAAATATTTCTTAATTGTAACTTATTGATATAATTTATGGTTCTTTCAAGTTACTTGTGAGTGCATTTTTATGACAGATTTTATATATAATATATGCATCAATATCCTATAGACATACATATACAAAGGTAGCGAGCCTAGTCTGAGTCTAGTCCAAGTATGGTTTGAATCTATTCTGAGTTCTGAGTCTAGTCTGAGTTTAGTCTGAATCTAGTCTGAGTCTCGACTGAGTCTGAGTCTAGTCTAGTGTAGTCTGACACTAGTCTAAGCCTAATCTAAGTCTAGTCTGAGTCTAGTCTAAGTCTAGTCTAAGTCTAGTCTGAGTCTAGTCTGAGTCTGGTCTGACTTTAGTCTGAGTCTAGTCTGAGTCTAGTCTAAGCCTAGTCTAAGTCTAGTCTGAGTCTAGTCTAAGTCTAGTCTAAGTCTAGTCTGAGTCTAGTCTGAGTCTGGTCTGACTTTAGTCTGAGTCTAATCTGAGTCTAGTCTGAGTCTAGTCTGAGTCTGGTCTGACTTTAGTCTGAGTCTATTCTGAGTCTAGTCTGAGTCTAGCCTTAGCTTAGTCTGAGTCTAGTCTGAGCCTGGTCTGACTCTATTCTGAGTGTAGTCTGAATCTAGTCTGAGTCTAATCTGAGTGTAATCTGACTCTAGTCTGAATCTAGTCTGAGTCTAGTATGAGTCTAGTCTGAGTCCAGTCTGAATCTAGTCTAAGTCTAGTCTGAGTCTAGTCTGAGCCTAGCCTGAGTCTACTCTGACTATAGTCTGAGTCTGGCCTGAATCTAGTCCTATATTAGTTAAGTCCAGTTATTTTTGTAATTTAATTTTATTTTTATTTTATTTTATTTTACTTTTTTTATTTTATTTTATTTTATTTTATTTTATTTTATTTTATTTTATTTTATTTTATTGTATTTTATTGTATTTTATTTTATTTTATTTTATTTTATTTTATAATTTTTTTCTTACTTTTGCAACTTTTTTTTCCAAGGATTTTTTTCTATCCCTTCACAATTTCCCAGTCAAATCCGTTACTTTTGTGGCAAGCTACATTTCTTACTGCAATTAGTTGTGATGAGCAGCTCGCAGCTGATTTTGCAATTCCTTCAAAGCAATCAGTAAAAACTTCGTCCCATTTTCTCAAAATTTCAAACCCCATAAACTACTTGAACTACTCATTCATGGCCTAACTTATTGTCAGCGTAAATCTGCTGTAATCCTTTAATTTTATGCTTCAAAACATATATAAATCGAATCACAACGACGCCGCTTAACTTACCCAATTAATGTTACCACAAACAATTTTTAACCACTAACCACATTTGCCATTTAGCCGCTTTGGTGCTCTAATGTTCATTAATTAGTTGAAATTGCAACAAATTAAATTTTGTAATTTCCAAGAAGCGACAAGAGTGGAAAAAATGAAAGCGATTAAAATTGGCTGCAATCACGTCTTGCGTTGGGTTCCTTTTCTTTTTTATGCCGGCGCATAAAAATAGAATAATTAAATGAGTCTGGGGAAAACGCTGTGCAAAGCGCAAACTGCTGGCAAAAGTGCAGAGTGCACAATGCGGCCCAAAGAGGGTGGGGAGTGGCAGCAGAAAACAACAACAAAAATAAGTGTATTGTTGGCTAATTGCGCTTCATTAAGTCACGTGCGCAGTTTCGTCCTTTGGCGGCCGCACAACGACACAGCACGCACACACACATTGCGGATAGCGGTGCGCTTTTTCGCTTGCACTGAGTAAACTCTTTTTTATTTTTTATATTTTTTTCTTGCTGCCGCACTAACTGCAGCCGAGCCATGCGCCACGCCAAAGTGCCATTTAATTGATACGTAAACGCAATGCAAGAATTGCCACTGACAATGAACGGCCGACGTTCCAAATGTCTGCCTGCTGCGCCACAAATCGAGCGTCTATCCTATGCGCCTAAATTGGCAAAGTGCCGGACAGCCAGCAATTAATCGCACATTATTTGCCGCACACTTCCTGCACTCACATTGCCAACTCATTTCCGTTCATTTTGTAGTTTTACGATTTTTATTAAAACGTTCGAGGAAGTCATAAAACGCTCGAAGAACATTTATTAAAAATGCTTTCCTGTTGCCGCGTTAACTGGCCATTTGAAGTGTGGCACACCGCACACGGCACCGCGGCGCATGGCGCGCCACTTCATTCGGCTGGCAGCACTTGTGGCAAGTAATTTATGCATTTGACAGCGTGAGAACCGAAACTGAAGTGCATATTTATGGCCACACACACACATACGCCCAAACAGACAAACACACATTTCAAGTGGCATCGACTTGAGCTGCTTTGCATGCACATGTGTGCTTCAGTATGTGTGTGTATGTCTGTATGTGTGGTTGTGTGTTTGGCTGGATATGTTGCGGCACTTGTGGCATTGCATTGTGGTGTGGCGCTGCCATTTCTCGGTTAATATGCCGGCCACGTTTTCGTCCTTCTCTCTCTCTCTCTCGGCGTGCTTTGGTCCAATGTTTGCCTGCGTGCAGCTTGTTGTGGCATAAAAAATGAAAAAATAAATCGAAATGGAATGCAAAAAGAAGAAGATGAGAAGTATTTGATAGTTTGTTTAATTTATGATTTGTTGATTTATTTGCCCCCGCAATTGCAAAGCGCAGCAATCAACAATATTGTCATCGCTAAAGCTGCCGTTTAAGACTAATAACTGTTGTTATAGTTGTATTTCTTTTCTTTATTTATTGACTGTATGAGTGCTTAAAATTTGGCTAACAACTTGAGTAGAAACAAGTTGAAAAATTAGACAAATTATTAAGATTAATAGGAACATTAAAACGACAACGGTGCGTATGAGTGACATTTTTGTAAGTGGATAAACACTTAAAATTTGCGTAACCACTTGAGTAGTAAGAACTTCACAAAAATTTGTAAAAATTTATAAAAACTAATAGGAACATTAAAGAGTCAACTGTGCGTATGAGTGACATTTTCGAAAGTGAATGAACACTAAAAATTTGTGGAACCACTTCAGTAGAAACAAGTTGAAGAATTAAAAAAATAATAAAAATGAATAGAAGAGTCTACGGTGCGTATGAGCGACAGTCTCGAAAGTTGACGATCACTTTAAATTTGTTAAACCACTTCAGTAGAAACAAGGGGAAAAATTAAAAAATGAATATAAATTTACAAGAGACAACTGTGCGTATGAGTGACATTTTCTAAAGTGGATTAACACTTAAAATTTGCCTAACCACGCGCGTAGTAACAACTTCAAAAAATGTAAAAAATTAATAGGACCATTACAGAGTCAACAGTGCGTATGAGTGACATTTTCGAAAGTGGTGTAAAAAATTGCTGATTTAAGACTTTTTTCTTCAATTTTTTTTTTAATTTTCCCAACATAGCAACATTTTCTGTATTATAATCCATACACTTTGTGTCATTGATATTGGAGGCATCTGACTTCATAAAAATTTCACATCGAAATAGTTTAATTCTTTCGACTCACTTGAATCTCATTTAGAAATTCCTGCTAGAACAGCAAAAAATAGAAACAATATAATCTTTGTGCACCAAACATTGACAAATCAGTTGTTCAGCTACATTTTACATTTCAAAACAATCTTAAAGTACAAGTTTAAACTGAGACGAAAATTCATCACGTTTCACTTTTTCGCTCAGATCAACACATTTTCAAATGGCAAACATTTTATGCGGCTGACAACATTTTTTAATTTTAAAATGCAATTCCTGCAGTAAAACCATGCGTCATCACTCTACACTTCCGCCTCTCGTGTACCATTTCCATTTCATACTCTTCACGCTTGCGCCGTTGTCCTTCAACTACGCTGGCACCGTATTTCTTTTATCTGCTGCTAAGCTATCGAACATCTTTCAGCCAGCCAAAGAAAATCCAAGCAACCCAACGCGACAAACAAAAATACACAGTAAATAAATAAGTTGAGGGAAAAAATGTGAGCTGCAACATTTTCCCATTTGCAGCACAAAGAAATGTTTCTCACACAAACACATACACAGCGAGACATTTGTGAAAGCCTGCCGCAGGCATCTCGAGCATTTAAACTCTAAAAATTGTTGCTTAACTGCACCGAAAGCGACAACAACTGGCCTCCACCGTGCCCGCCCAACATCAAAGCGTTTGTTACAATATTTTACACCAACAAAAATCGAAAAAGTTTTCCTATTATCCTTGCAGCATTTGGCATATTGCCAGCATGGATTTTTGTGGCCCCACACTCTCAAAACTCGCTTGCACTGTACTTTCATTTGCCTTTGCCTGCCGTTTGGCTGCGCACTTTACTTCACACACACACACACACGCGCTGCACTCACATGCAGCAGCCGCCGTAATTACATTACACATTTGGCTTGCAGCAGCAGCAGCCATGTCGGCAGCAGTGACAGTGGCACTGGCAGCAGCGCAAAATTTCGGCATTTCCACTGCAACAACAACAGCGAAAGTAGCAATACGCCCCAAGAAAGGCGGCAAGCAACCGTGGAACAGCAAACAGAATGACGTCATGTTAGACAGAAGCTGATGCTCTGCTTTCATAGAATCACACACACTCTCACACACACATACACATACACGCATTGTCTGTCTGACGTACTCATGTGTGTAGTGGCAAAAATTCTTGCAACTCTAACTGAAAAATCAACGTGGCCAAAGTACCAAGAACGGAAAACTCACTCGACTGCCGACACTTGCAGCCATTCCTGACAATGCTGAGTCGCCACAACAACAACAACAACAATAAGAACAACTTTAGCTCAACTCACAACTGCACACCGCCAAACATTCAAGGACAAACAGAAAAACATTTGGCCGTTCATTTGCATCTTCACGCTGCCCCAAACTGATGCGTCGCTCAGCTTCAACTCTCCAAATGTCCTTCTGTCTGTTTCTGCTTTGTCATGCATTTCGCTGTCGCTTTCATGCGTTGCGCCTTGTTATTGTTGGCTTTTACTTTTGCGCATACAACAACAAAAGCCAAAATGTAAAATAAATTCCGTTGTTGTTGTTAAGTTGGCCGCTTCATTATGGCCGTTATGGATATCCTTTGTGAGCCAGTGATGCCAATGGGCTGGTCGGCAAGTTGAACGCAGCATCAATTGAAAATATGCTTGCACAAATTGACAACAACAGCAAAAACAACAAGTTTTCATATAATATTAAAGTCTTAATGACATGGCAACGAAATTCCATTCAGTAGCAGCAAATTTTTGCAATTTACTTTCAAGTAATTTTTACAGACTCATTACTTGAAAAGAAATCAAAGTTCTGAGAGTTTCCAGGAAATTGAAAATTTGAAGCTTTCAACCGAATTCTTTTTTTTTGTAATCCCAAATGTGAATAATGCAAAACACGGCGCTGAAGGTTGACTTCCGTTTGAGGTTTAGTGCAAAAGCTGCATCGTCTTACATCGTTTTAAAGATTCAAACTGAAGGTAATAAATTTCAGTTATTCAATAAAATAAAATAAAATAAAATAAAATAAAATAAAATAAAATAAAATAAAATAAAATAAAATAAAATAAAATAAAATAAAATAAAATAAAATAAAATAAAATAAAATAAAATAAAATAAAATAAAATCAAATAAAATCAAATAAAATCAAATAAAATCAAATAAAATCAAATAAAATCAAATAAAATCAAATAAAATAAAATGAAATAAAATGAAATAAAATAAAATAAAATAAAATAAAATAAAATAAAATAAAATAAAATAAAATAAAATAAAATAAAACAAAATAAAACAAAATAAAACAAAATAAAATAAAATTAAAAAAATAAAATAAAATAAAATAAAATAAAATAAAATAAAATAAAATAAAATAAAATAAAATAAAATAAAATAAAATAAAACAAATTAAAACAAAATAAAATAACTTAAATAAGCCATACTCCACAGAGTGTTGCGCCTGCTCCATCACCAGCCCGATCCGACCCGAGCAGCGCTGCACTGTGTTGTGTGCTTTGTCTCAGCTCAATTGGCGCACTTACCCACATGAAGTCGTCGCGCGCTGTCGACGTGCAAATGGGTTAATTAATGAAGCACGCCCTCATTACTCGCCTCACCTGCATATGTACGTACTTATGTAGATATGTGTTGGTGTGTTTGTGTGTTCGAGTGTTTGAGTGCTTGAAAAATTTCTGGGTTGGAAAAAGCGCGCACAAAAGCAACGAAAACGACGGGTTGCAGCATCGCAAGAAACAGCAGCGACAAAGCAGAAAAAGCGGCCGAATGTGCAGAGCACCAGACTGCCAGCAGTCCCAATGCCGCACTGGCGGCTACATTAAAATGCACTTTGAAGCACAAACTCACACACACACACACACACATACTCTATATTTGGCTGTATGTGTGTCGGGTTGCCACTGTGTCGCACTCAAAAATTAAAAGCAATTATAATAAATTTCGCATGTAGTGACAGCTAACAGCACGTCAACGGACGGACAACATGGCACCAAATTTTTTCTTTATAGTTTTCTCTGTGTAATTTTTTCATCCTTTTGTTTTTTTTTTTGTTATTATGTTTTTAATGGTTTTATTGCTGCTGTGATTATGGCTGGCGGCGGTAGCGGCGGCTGAGTGGCAGCCAAAAAAATTGGGCACGTTGCATGTTAGTTGGCAGGGTATAGAACACAAAACAAAAACAACAAAAAAAACAGTGTTTGCAGTGATGAAGCAAAACACAAAGTGTGAAAATGCCAATCAGAAAGGCGCAAGCGGAGAGAGCGAAGAAGAATGTGTGCAATAAAAAAGAATAACAATAGCAGCAGTAAAAGCAAAAATTTCAATTAGTTAGAGAGAGAAAGTGGTAGAAAGATGGAGAAGGAGAGATGGAGAGTGATAAACACAGAGCTTAGTTAAAGTTGAAGACACATTACGAGCAATAAAGATCAAATGCCTGGAGAAACAACAACAACAACAGCAAATGGCAAAAAGTGTAGTTAGTGAGAAAGGGAGAAAGATAGAAAGATAGAGAAAGAGAGATAGGGAATAGGAAACACAGGGTGTTATATTAGGTGAAGTTGAAAACTCATTACGAGTCATAAAAATCCAATGCCAGGAACAAGAACAACAATAGAAAAGGACAAAAATTGCAGTTAGTGAGAAAAAGACAAAGAAAGAAGGATGGAAAAGGAGAGTCAGAAACACAGGGTGTTGTAGAGTTTAGTTAAAGTTAAAAAATCCGGAGCAACAACAACAACAAAAGCAAATGGCAAAATGTGCAGTCAGGGAGAGAGGAAGATAAAAAGATCCTGCGGAAGAGAGTAAAAAACACAGGGTGTTGTAGTGCTTAATGACCCAATTCCAGGAACAACAACAACAATAGCATACGACAAATATTGCAGTTCGTGAGAAAGAGAGAAAAATAAAAAAATGAAGAAAGAGAGATAGAGAATGAGAAACACAGGGTGTTGTATTAGCTGAAATTAAAAACTCATTACCAGCAAAACAAATAGTTAGTGTGGTGTTAGTTTCTATTGACAGATTCGAATAGGCTCTAAGCTTACAGATAGGAAAAAAGATTCCTTGGAGAGAATTTTGGCCAATCTGTTCAGTCAAGGAATTGACAAGACATCTCGTCTGTCTTACAGTAACCTAGAATGTTGCTATGTCCTGGAATCTAAATAGCATAGAAGATTTTGAATCTGTCTGGCAGTCTTCAAAGATTTGTAACAAAGCTGACAAGTAAGGAGAAGAATTCTTATTGTTGCCACATCTTGGCCAATCTTTTCAGTCGACCTGACTCTCTCTTCAGACGGAGCAATGTCGAGCAAGTTTTGTTTTTCCTACAGATACATGGAATATTTCTATGTGCTATAACACAGCATAAGTGGATACGAAATATCTGGCAGTGTACTTGAAAGACGTCTAACAGCTGGAAACAATCTTTGATGTTGCCAAAACTGCATTCAGATCTCTGCATCATTTCAAGTTTGTTTCAATAATGGAGCTGGAAAAGGTTCGAAGCTTACAAGCTATTTGAAAGATTTCAAGTGTAGGAACATCTTGGCTAATCTACTCTGTGACTGCCTTGTCGAGCGAACTGATCTGTCCTACAATTGCCTGGAATACTTCTATGTCCTGGAATTTTGCATAAGTAAGAGACTTGTAACAGTTAGGAACAGTCTTTGATGATGTTAAAACTGCATCCAGAACCCAAAGAGCGGACGTACTAGCTGGCAGTACTGCTCTCCCACGACTTCTCTATCTTTCTCTCTTCCTATGTCCTAGAACTCAGTATAGATAATGACAGTCTCATTGAGAGACTTGTAACAGTTGGGAACAGTCTTTGATTTCGCTAAAACTGCATCCAGAACTTAAAGAGCAGATTGGCTGGCTGGTATTACTTCTAACCGGTCTCTTTCTATATCAAAGAACCCAGCATAGATGATTATAAAGTTGTTTTACAGTCTCATTGAGGCACTTGTAACAGCTAGGAACAGTCTTTGATGTTGCTAATACTGCAACCAGAACCCAAAGAGCGGATTTATTGGCTGGTATTACTCCTTTCCTACCACTTCTTTCTCTTTCTCTCTTCCTATGTCCTAGAACCCATCATAGATGATTATAAAGCTGTCTTACAGTCTCATTGAGTCTTGTAACAGCTGGGAACAGTTTTTGATTTTGTTAAAACTGCAAGCAGAACCCAAAGAGCAGATTGGCTGGCTGGTATTACTTCTCTCCCGTCTCTTTCTATATTAAAGAACCTAGAATAGATGATTATAAAGCTGTCTGAGAGACTTATGAAAGCTAAAAACAGACTTTTTAATCCAAGCTGTGAGAGCAGATTATTTGGCGATTGAAATCAGTATATCCCGAGCCGACATTCTATTCACTCTAAGCTAGTCTGAAGCTACACGGGTTGCAGTGATTTCAGCTTGGAAGACAGTTTAGTGATCCAACAACAAAGCTTAAGATTAACATTCAAAATTACGGAGTAGAGGCCACAAACTGACCTTAGATTCATTTGTACACCTATAGAATTCAACAATCAAGAAAGGATCACTCAGTTCCCATTGAGCTCTTGATGGGAAAAATATAAAATCCAGATACTTGAGAGTTCTTATCAAAGAAAAAATTGAATGTCATGTATCACTTAACTGTAACTCTTCTACATAATTTTGTTGTTGAGACTGATACTTGTTTACTTAACGATAAGTCATCTACACAAACTTTTTAAAGAAGATACAACCTGTCTCTTTATTACTGTTTTCCAACTACGAACTACTGTTCCATAACTTTTCACACCGGACCTACGTCATCCATTTGGAAGACACGATCCAGCTCAATGAGGTTTTGATTCATTTGTGGTTCACTCATTTCATGATTGTCAGCAACATGAACCTATAATCGTAGGTACCTACCTATGTCTCTCAGGACTTAGTCTATAGCCTTAGGACCACTTTAGAAAACTAGCCCCAATCTCATAAGATGGAGAGAAAAAGCACCAAATCAGCTTCAAATGACAAAAACTTTAATTCAATGCGCTTTTAGTGTTCTTTATGAAGCCAAATCCTATTTCACTACTTCCCTCATTACCTAAAGAAACACACTTTTCATTCATTACGCTTAATTAGTTTTTAACTCTTCAAATGTGAAATGAGCTTGAAAATTTTTGCATTGCCACCTTTTAGGCAAATGTGCTGCAATACGTTTCACCTCTTCTGGCCTGTGCGGCCAACACATCCGAATGCCAGCCGCGTGGCACAGTGCCACTTGCCACGTGTGACTTGTGACTTGCCATGTCCTACAGCAACATTAACACGCCGCACACGCATAATTGTCGCCGCCAAAGTGCCAGAACACCCACCCACACACACATACACTCGCGCAAAGTTGCGAGTGCGGCACATGTGGCACATTGGCGATGCTGCCAAAAACTGCACCAACAAACACAGCGAGTGCAGCCAGCCCGGCTGACAGAACGATGGGTGATGGGCGACGGAAGTGGCCACGTAACTTTTTTCACAGTTGCGAATGAATTTTTTTGGCTGCAACTTGCGGCAACTTGTCACGCAGTCAGAGTTCCGCCCTGGCAACAGCAGCAGCAGCCGTAACAGCGGAAGTTGCCGCAAATGCCACAGTTTTCATTTAATTTTTTTAATTTTTATTTTCAACTTGTTTTCGCGTAGTTTCTTTCACATTTTTTTTCTCGTTCAGCTTGCTTACTCTCTGAGCTGCAGTTGTTGTTGTATTTGCATCTGACCATGCAGCGAGATTTGGCTTTTGCTGGCTAACTGCATGCGAACTCCTATTTGGATCTGATGGTAATGTTGTTGTTGTTGTTGTTGTTGTTCTTTTTGTTGCTGCTACTGCTGCCGACTGCTGACTGGTGATGCATTGCGAAAAGTTTGCGCGCCCGTTTTGGCGTGTCGCTGCGGCGCCAACATGTCTCGCAATATGGAAAACATAAATTTCGCATTTGTTGTTGTTGTCAATTTTTTTTTTGCATGTTTATTTTTTTACGCCTGCAACTCTAACAACCTCGATAGCGTGTTGTTGTTGTTGTTGTAGTGCAAGAAATCTACAAAATGGCCAAATAAAAAATGGTTCTCACTGCAATTGCAAATTTTTTTATGGCATTCCTTGTGTGCCACTTGTGGTCGTTTTGCTGGCCCAACTTATCTGCCACTTGCGCATCGTTTGTTATTGCAACAGACTGCGTCGGTCAAACAACACACAACAAAATGGAGCCAAGTGAAAAGCACTGCGCTGGCTGCCTTTTAATATTAATTAAAATTCCATATGCCCTTTGCCCTTCATCCACGACACGCCCACCGCCCCATGCAATTTTGCTCCTTTGGTCTCGCTGCCACTTTGCAGTCATTGAAACTTGAGCGCTGCACCGTCGTTGTCGTCGTCATCGTCGTCGTCGCCTGCTGCTACATGACAAATGCATTCGGCATGCACTTCCGTGGTTTTACCAATGTTGTCATTCGCCGCATGAATTATGCATTCTGCTCTGCCAATAGTTGCCGTGAATTGGTGCAACGCACGCAACGCCACCAGCGAGCAGCTGAAATGTGCACTTCCGCAGCAACGAACGAAATGTGATTAATATTTCTTGCATAAGTTTCATTTAAATTTTTTTTTATTTTTTATATGAAAATGAATTGAATGAAAATCACTGCATTTACTGAGAAGAACTGCGTGAATGTCTCGTGAGATCTGTGCAAACGGAAATTAAAAACGAAATCTTATGGAGCCAAGAAAATAAATGCAGCTGCAAGACACAATGATTCATGAGTTCGAAGAGGTTGGCTGAGAAAATGTTTTGCTCTGGTTTAATTTTGTTTTACATAATTCAAAAATATTACATTTTACTAATGAATAAACAATGGGAGAATGAAAACAACTGAACAAAAGAGAGTTGAGACACAAAAATCTTAGTCGGCTAAGGAAGAGTAAAGTGCTCCATAACCAATTTCGATTGTTGTATTTTTTTTGTATTAGTTGAAAGATAGGTAACGATATCTCAGAGTTTTAGTTCACAATCATAATCACCGATCTGCAAGAATTAATTTAATAAATATAAACAAAAAATTAATGAATTTCAAAAATTAGCAGTAGTTGTCCGATTTAAATGGGATTATGACATGTTATAGATATTATTTTGATCAGAGACTTAGCCAGAGAGGAGACCAGCGGATTTTGAGTGTCAAAACTCCCCCATGGCCCATAATTATTCAAAATGTTCAATCACAATGCATAGTATGTACAATTCCACATTAGCAAAGAGGTCTTTAAAAAATTAATGACAACATATTTTTAGGAAAAATCAATGTATTTTTTTTCATAAGCCCTATCAGGTTTAATACAGCGACTTTTGTGATCTAAACGGATTCAAAAGCATGTGCAATGAGAGATTTATTCGGAAATTCGTTTTCCAGGATTTCAATGAAGTTTCTGACTGATCTTTTATGACTTACCGCCCAATTTTTGAGACATAATTTATAACCTGACAATCGTGCTTAAATCGTATGAACTAAAGAGCTGCACAAAAAGTTCTATTGGGCACACTTCACTACTGCACAGTACTGTCAAGTACTGTACTTCAGTGTCGCAGTGACAGCAAATTCAAATGCTCAATAGTTCTATTCTGCAACAAAGCAAGCACTGCATCATTCGAAAACCTTTTCGCTACAGCAGCGACAGTGCTTGTGTTTTGTTGTGAAGCAAAACATCAAAACAGAAAGCTTTAATGAGATTAAGTAACGGTAAATCACAGCAAGCACACTGAGTGAAGTAGAACTTCTACTTCACACCGAGTGAAGCAGAACTTCTACAGAACAGACTGAACAGATTTAAATAATTATCGAAAAAACATGTTTTAAACCTGCGTTTTTTTTACATTAATGTTGTTGTAATGCTTGAAATGCAGCCCAGATTCCATACAAATACCAAAAACAAACATCACCTACTCCGATCGTGCAAAACCAAACACCGTATGCTTGAAAATGTTCTATTTCAGTGCTTCACTTCAGTCGTGTTCTACTTCAGAGTTGTTCTACTTCCGTGTTGTTCCACTGCAGTATTGTTCTACTTCAGTGTTGTTCTATACTTCAAGGTGCTTGAAGTTCTATTGTCGTTTCGTGCAGTATTCGTATGAATATCAAAAGCTTTCTTCACTGCAGTGCTTGTTTTGTGGTGGAAGTAAAGAAGAGCGACAGTATTTGACTGTGTTTATAGTGCTTGCGCCGCTCTTTAGTATGAACTACTCATGAAATCTTTCATCATTATAAACTTGCTTCATCAATTGAAATGTTTCGCTTAAAGTTTTACAAATTTTTAAATAAAAGTTAATATGGGCTCTTGGTTCGATGCTCATTTTTGTGCCAGTGACACAAACCATTTTCCCAAATTTCAAGAAATTTGGACTAAAAATCGAAATAAATTTGAATATCGAATGCTTTAAATCACATATACCTTGTGACCGAAAAGTTTCCGGAAATTTTAAATAAAACGCAAAATTCTTAATCTTCATCAATATTTATTTTATCTCCTTCAAAATATGCTCCATTAGAAGCGATACACATATGCCAACGTTTCTTCCAATCATCAAAACATTTTTTATAGGCGCTTTCCGGTATGGCTTTGAGTTCCCTCTGCGAATTCTGTTTTACGTCTTCTATGGATTCAAAACGCGTTCCTCTGAGTGGTAATTTGAGTTTGGGAAACAGGAAAAAGTCACACGGTGCAAGATCAGGTGAATACGGTGGCTGTTCGATGGTATTTATTAAATGTTTGGCCTTAAAATCGTTGATAATGTTGGCTCGGTGCGAGGGAGCATTATCGTCATGAAAAATCCATGAATTATCCTTCCACAATTGAGGCCGTTTACGGCGGATATTTTCACGCAAACGTCTTAAAACAGTCAAATAATAGTCTTTACCGACTGTTTGTCCTTCAGGGACGAATTCATGATGCACCACACCACGAATATCGAAGAAAACAATCAGCATTACCTTGATTTTCGAGCGACTTTGGCGTGGTTTTTTCGGTTTCGGCTCGTCTTTTCCTCTCCATTCCGATGATTGTTGGCTTGTTTGCATGTCGTACTCGTAGACCCATGTCTCGTCACCAGTTATGATGCTTTCCATGAAAGTTGGATCGGAATTGGCACGATCCAGCACGTCCAAAGAGACCTGTTCACGGTACTCATTTTGAAGAAAATTCTCAACAAAATCGCAACGCACTACTGAGGTGAACTGGTTTCAACAGCTGCCGTAAACAAACTGTCTGACAGATCGCGCTCATTTTTGGCATAGTAATTAAGGACAGTGCTACCAACCTACAGAAACTTAAAATATCGAAAAATATACAGCGCGCGAATTTTAAATGAGAATTTCCGGAAACTTTTCGGTCACAATGTATGTACCAAAAATCTAAGTGTGCTAATAGTAAATCAAAACAATCAAAATCAAATCAATAGAAAATCAATGTTGAAGTTATTCATGTCGCCTCAAACATCTTCTCACACAACTTCTCATATATCTTCTCAAATTTATTCTTATATATCTTACTTTAAATATTCACCAGCAGATCAAACCTGCACATTGATGTGGCAAAACCAAGGCTTGTCAACTTAAGAGCCGCAGTAACAGCGGAAAATAGTGATTCGGTTGATTTTAATGAAACCTTTAATTGCGTTTCCTCTGTCAGTCTGCCATCTGCTGCCAGCGTGCATTCCATTACCACACACGTTTTCAAGGTCACTCTTAGAAACGCACACAAACAGACAACGCAATGACTGTCTAACTGACTGACTGACAAACATACAGTCAGACAGACAGACACCACACACAGCCACAAATCCAACCAAAAGCGCAAAAGGCATTGCGTGGGCCAAGGCTTTTTTTCATACAACAAATGTATGCAGAAAAATGAAGAATTTCACAGCTTTTCAAGTTCATAAAGCACACTCTTTCTCCCACCTGCCCCGCCTCCAGAGCCACACAAATGCCGCATGCAAAAAACCATATGACGTGGCGGCGCCTCGCATTGCATTCGCATTCAATGTAATGAATGTTTAATTTTTGGGCATCCAGCGCATCATTATTCCTTATATATATATATATAAATTTTTTTAGGCCACTGCATTTTTTGCGCCTTTTTGTTGCGCAATTTTAGGCGCATTCTCTCAATTGCACTCTCAATTACCAGAAAATGTTACATGCACCGTTCGTCCCGAGCGCTACTTCATGTTTTTTGCTAACTAAAAATCCCATTAGCACAATAAATTTCAAACTCAACTAACCGAGTGAAAAACAACAACAACACCAACAACAATAGCAACAAAGCGAAAATTGTTGAAAGCAATGAAAAACACCGACATGGAAAAAAAATTGCCAACTCAAACCCACAAATTCGTAGCGCAATCGCACAGTTTGCGCCGCGCATAAATTTTGCTGCACTCGAGGAAGAGGTAGAAGAAGAAAAAGAAGATGAGGCGCCATGTAATAAAAGCGGTACGAATATTGCAAATGTAAAACATGACACTAAAATTTTTATGCATTTGCTCCAAAATGTACACGCCCCAGAAATTCTTGAAACCAGCAGCAGCCAGCAGCCGCCAACTGCGGCAGCTGCAACAACAATTTGCAACAGAAACACCAAAAACAAAAAAAATAAACAACTACATTGCGACTGCGGCTGTGGCAGCCCAAAAGGCCCAGCATGCAGTCAGCAGGGTGCGCGCCTACAAATCGACTTCAAGTTTTGTTCGCTGCAGCGCGCACAGCATGCGGCATGTGGCACAGCGGTGTTGCCGAACTATGGTTTTTTTCCCCCATTGCATTTTTAGGGCAACAGCCAATGTTGTACAAACACACATACCCGTGTTTGAGTTGGAGCAGATATCTACATATCTACACACATACATATGCAGTGGCGTACACAGGATTTCATTTGGGGGATAAGGGACTTTAAACCATCTTTTGCAAAAGCAATGTTTGTGTTTGGGGTAGTTTGAACACGCAAAACCCCACCTGTGAGCGTCACTGTTCATATTCATACATGTATGTATGCATATAGTGAATGTTTATGTGTGTGTGCGTGTGTGTGGATGGGGGGTATAGGGGAAATGCACTTGAGTGCGCTTTAATGCCGGTGCAAATGAAATGAAATGTGTGCCTCGTTCCCTGCTTTCTTTATGGCATTTCAAATTTGTCTCTTGTCCCTCGGCTGCTGCACAATTTCGCGCACAATTTTATAGCACATAACCATTTTTTTTATTGAAAAAAAAGCATAGTATTTTAAATGCCTGCAACTATACGTTTTTAAGATCAATAAAGAAATACAATTTTTGGAATTTTTGGGAATTTCTGTATGAATAAATCTTTCAGTATATCACAAATTTTGTTTATTTTTTCATAAATAATATAATAAAATATAAATAATAATAATAAATAAAAAATTCATAAAAATTATTTAAAAAAAAATTACTTGAAAAATATTCAAAATTCAGGCAAATGCTAACAATGGGTGACCGCATTCAAACAGCTGATTTGATATATATTCTTTTTCATTGCTTGACTTGGTTAGTCTTAATACATAGTCAAATTTTTATTTATCATTGAATTACAAAGCGTTTGCTCATTGTTTTGAAAGCATTTCATTTCTAAACCCATAGAAATATAGAGATGAAACTGAGAATGAAGGTAAACTTGAACTGAAAAAATGTCGCCTCATGCATTGAGAATATTTGTTCCATTGAGAATATTTGATTGAGTGCACAAATTAATCAAAGTATTTTTGATTTCTAAAGAAATGAGAGCACAAATTAATCACAGTATTTTTGATTTGTAAGGAAGAATTTGTAAAGATTTGTAAAAACTTCTTTACAAATCAAAAATACTTTGATTAATTTGTGCACTCATTTTGTGAGAAGACATTTTTCCAGCTCAAGTTTACCTTCATTTCCATCTCTCATTTAATCCTCAAATTCCATCTCGAAAATTTGTCTCCTCTTTAAAAGCCAATTTTCGATTTCGACGCTAAAGAAGAACTTTTGACCTGCTAAATCATGCTACATTGCTCGAAACAAACTGTAATCAGAAGAAAAAACGTCCGGAGAATACGGCGGGCACAATAAAACATCCCACTTGAGCATTTTTTAATATTTGTTTACGACTTTTGCGGCATAAAGCCAAACATTGTCATGCAAAAGAATAATTCTGTCATATCTTTGCTCGCATACTTTCACCATTTTTCTTGTACTGCACGGGTTAAACGAATCAATTGTAGCCAGTACCAAATGCCCCTAGTGGAATAGCTCATAGAACTTATTGAGCTCCCTTTTGGTCCCACCGGATACAAAGCATAATCTTAGAACCATGAATATTCCAATTGGTTATTGTATGTCAACGATATACAATTTTTTCGTAGAACATGTGACCATATTGACATTCCCTTGCTTCAATCTGACATGCTTATGCCACAATAAAAAGTTAGCATGTTTCCATGTTAGATACTCACAGTCTCATAGTCCTGTCCCTTCCTTCTATAAGATACATAATTCAATTTTAACTGGCGTTAGCAGATTTCATGACCTTGTGAAAATGTGAACTACATCATTCCAAAACCATATTCACTTTAAGGCTTTAACCGACGGCATAATCAAGAGTTCAAAGATCCTTGTACGCGTAAGCTTCTGTTTGCATATCTCGTTCGTTCTAACCTTAAATACGCCTCGGTAATCTGGAACCCAGTGTATTCTTCTCTCTCTCTTCTCGGCTTGAAATAGTTCATCGTAGGCTTCTTCGTTTTGCCCATTTCCTTCATATATGTAATTTTCGTCAAATATTGTTTAACAATTTCTTGAGATTATAAGATTACTTCCATCCAAGTTTGTCTTTCATCTCATCTCTGGTGTTATTGATTGTCCTTGTCATCTCAACCAAATTCTATTTAATGTGTCTTGTAAAAAACTGCTGCTTCTTGCTGAGCCAATAATAAGGACCATACCCAATTCTTACAAGCTTTCTAAATCAATATCGCGGGATCCAACTTCTAAGAGATCATACTTTAGAACGTAAATTTCAAGTCAATTTAATTCACTTTCTTAATTTGTATCTAATTTTTACTTTGATTTTCTGTTTACAGTCACAGAGTCACAGTCTGTTTTCTAGTCACAATCCGACGTAAGAAATCACTTTCATTTTTGCGTTTCAATCAGCTGCTCGCAATTGAAAAATTACTTTTCAACGTCTCTTGGTTTTAGCTCATTAGGAATCTATGGATTTCAATCATACGGAGATTGTTTGTTGTATCCAGTGTTGCCAAATCAAGAGATTTTCTTCTAGATTTGAGAGATTCTTGGCCTTTTAGAAGAATTTTGAGGAGGAAGAATTGTTTAGGAGAAAGTTTAGGAGATTTATATTTCATGTTAGGGGATTTTTCAGATCCTTAGTGGATTTTAGGGAGATTTTTGGATAACGAAGTGTGATGTATTGGGAACACCGGCAACAAACCTTATTTTGGCAACTATTTTAATAGTCAAAGCACCAAATTGTGCTAAATATTTGTAAGCTTACAAAAATTTCAGAATATTTTTCTAATTTTTGGGAGGAAAATTCATTACTTTTTAAAGGTTTAGAAGAAAGTCCTTTCAGGCCTCTGGCAACACTGGTTGTATCACTTCCAATGATTCTGCAATTTCCTCTTCTGTCTTCCTTTTGACAGATGTCTGACCTCTCTGGAACCACCGCAATTAGCTGCCACTATGAACCATTCACAATAGCGAGAGTCATCTTTTGAAAACTATCAACATTTTTTTTTTAGAATTCGAGTTCAATACTTTGAGGTAGTTAATCAATACAAAGTAATTAAAAATGAATTTTTCTTGCTAAAATTTTTTTAGTAATTGTGATGCGCCTGTTATCCACAACAACAACAACCACACAAATAACTAATAACAGCAACCAAAAAAGCGCGAACCAAACGTTCGAACAGCTGCTCGTTCGTTCATTCGTTCCGCGATGGCAACAATGGTCAATGGGCAAAGCAGTGAAGCAAAAGCGCGAGTTGTGCCGCCCAGCGCCATCGGCCAGAGTGCCGGAAAATTGGTCGGCACAAAGCGTTCCTATGGCGCGCCATGGCTGTCAATGTGTGTGTGGCTGTGTGCCGGAGTGGCGTTGGCCAACTTAAAAAGTGATTGACACTAATGCCTCGCCGTAACGAACCCGTTTGGCCGCATGTGAATGGCCAACACGAATTGTTGTTGTTGCCCACAATGTGAGTAAAAGTGACGGTGACGGTGGCGATGGCGGTGGCGGTGCCGGTGATGTTTGCGGTGCGCGAGAACGACCGTTAACGCGCCAAAGTTATTTCGAAAGCAGTACAAAAGCAACAGCAACAACAACTACAAACAAGCCATTAGAAACGGAAATAAAAATAGAAAAAGCACAAAAAAAACGCTGCGGCGATAAATGGATATTAAATGCTTGCCGGAGCAAATGTTTTTGTTTTTGGGGGTTTGTGGTTGTTCTTGTTGTTGTTTTCGTTTTTATTAAGTTGTTATTTTTTTATGTTTTAGCGTTGGTTCGTATGCGCGCAACACGCTTCGGCGTTGGGTTGGAATTGAAATTTTGACTAATTTGGCCAAAACGGCGAAGGACACAGCTGCTTGAGCCAATGTTGTGTGAGGGGAAAATTACCATTGAAACAGAGCAATTGAGGTTAGGTCAGTGGCGCACGCAAGGGGGTAGGGCGTTTTGGGGTTCAAAATGTTCTGTTTGTTATACAAATGTTGAATGAAAAATGTGGTTTAAAATGGTATTTGACTCAAATGTTCCATTGCACAGAACAGAGTTAGGTTTTGTGTGTTGTTTGTTTCAATACAAAACAAATATTTTTCCATTTCTGGCTTTGGGAAAAATCATTTTAAATAAAGTGGAGAAATATTCAATTCTCAGTACGAGTGTGAACATTTTGTAAATCAACTTTTTTAGTATGAAATTTTTTTTGGTATTGTCATTTGACATTTTCAGAATTGAACAAACACACTGTTGGCAACTTCAGTTTTAAAATTTCTGAATGAATTAGAATAATAGATGTGATTTCAATAGAACTTGGCTGAATCGAGAAATGTTTGCTTGCATTCGCATTTTCATGAGAGCAAAAATATTGAAATGCAGTGTAAAAGAACTTTATTCATTCTGAGTAAAGTCCAAATAATGCTTTTGCTTGAATATGATTGCATGGTTGTTGTGTGCAGAACACATTGGTATTTAATTTTGAAAACTAAAAAATTGTATTACTTCCTATAGTCGAAGAGCAGAATACTTACTTACTTACTTAACTGGCCATAACAACCCGTTATCGGGTTACGGCCTGCCGCAAAACTTCTCTCCAGGCGCCTCTGCTTCGCGCGCGCCTTCTCCAGTTGGTCACACCAAGAGATACCAGGGCCTCTTCCACTTGGTCCTTCCACCGGAGACACGGCCTCCCTCTTCGCCGTCGACCTCCAACCATCGCATCGAATGCCTTTTTCGCCGGAGCTTCGTCGTCCATGCGGCAGACATGACCGAGCCAGCGTAGCCGCTGGATGTTAATTCGCTGCGCTACGTCCATGTCCTTATACAGCTCATACAGCTCGTTATTGGTTCGTATGCGATAGTCGTCACCAACCCGAACAGGGCCGAAGATTTTGCGAAGCACCTTCCTCTCGAACACTCCAAGGGCCGCTATGTCGTTTCGTGTCATTGTCCATGCTTCAGCGCCATAGAGGAGCACGGGCAAGATAAGCGTCCTATAGAGTGCAAGTTTTGTCGGTCGAGAGAGGTCTCTACTTCTCAATTGCCTACCGAGACCGTAGTAGCACCTGTTGGCAAGAGTTATCCTTCGCTTTATCTCCAGACTGACATCATTGCTGCTGTTGATGGCGGTGCCAAGGTAGACGAATTCCTTGACAACTTCAAAAGCATACCTGTCGGCCTCGACGTGAGACCCTAGCCGCTGCGAGTCCCTGCGTGTAGACAGCATATAGCGAAGAGCAGAATCCGGCAGCTAAATCAATCACGATTCTCTTAACCCAATGTTGATCACTTCGGATTTGAAAAACTTCCTGTCTAATTATATCTCATATGAAGTGATTTCATCACATTTAAAGTCAATTGAACCCATTAAATCATGTTTCCCCATGAATAGTTTTAACCCATCGTTGACACTGTAAAATTTTGATTTAAAGAAAAAAATTAAAACACATTCCGAATTATATCTTATTTGAAGTGATTTTACTAAGTTTGAAGTCGAAAAAAATTATTCATTTTTCATGCAAACTTTTAACCCATCGTTGGCGTTATAAGATTTTGATTTTCCAAAAAAAATAAAAACAATTAAAACTCATTTCTCATATCTCATTTGAAGTGATTTTACTAGGTTTGAAGTCGAAAAAAAATTCATCAATTTTTCATGCAAACTTTTAACCCATCGTTGACACTGTATAATTTTGATTTTCCAAAAAAATTTTAAACACACTTCGAATTATATCTCATTTGAAGTGATTTTGCAAAACTTGAAGTCGAAAAAAAAAAATAATTCGTTTTTCGTGCAAACTTTTAACCCATTTTTGACCCTATAAATTTTTGATATTAAAAACAATTTAAACACATTTCGAATTATATCTCATTTGAAGTGATTTTACAAAGTTTGAAGTCGGAAAACAAGTCATTTATTCATTTTTCATGCAAACTTTTAACCCATCGTTGACGTTATAATATTTTGATTTTCCAAAAAAATTAAAAACAATTAAAACTCATTTTTCATCTCTCATTTGAAGTGATTTTACTAGGTTTGAAGTCGAAAAAAAGTTTTTAACCCATCGTTGACACTGTATAATTTTGATTTTCAAAAAAAATTGTAAATACACTTCGAATTATATCTCATTTGAAGTGCTTTTACAAAGCTTGAAGTCGAAAAAAAATAATTCGTGTTTCATGCTAACTTTTAACCCATGGTTGACCCTATAAGTTTTTGTTATTAAAAAAAATTTAATCACATTTCGAATTATATCTCATTTGAGGTTATTTTACGAAGTTTGAAGTCGGAAAAAAGTCATTTATTCATTTTTTATGCAAACTTTTAACCCATCGTTGACGTTATAAGATTTCGATGTTCCAAAAAAATTAAAAACAATTAAACCCCATTTCGAATTATATCTCATTTGAAGTGATTTTACTAAGTTTGAAGTCGAAAAAAATAATTCATACATTTTTCATGTAAACTTTTAACCCATCGTTGACGTTGTATGATTTTGATTTTCAAAAAAAACACAATTAAGAACAATTAAAACTAATTTTTCATATCTCATTTGAAGTAATTTTACAAAGTTTGAAGTCAAAAAAACAATTAATTCATTCACTCCTCATGCAAACTTTTAACCCATCGTTGACCCCGTAAGGTTTTGATTTGAAAAAAAAGAAAAATTAGAAACAATTGTCTAATAATTATTTTTTTTTAATTGTATCAGGTGTACAACTTTGCTTCCGCCGTTTTTTTCCAAAATTAAAAGCTTTATTGCGAAAAAGTGCTTACAGATGTATTATTCAAAGTATTGTCCGTCGCTAGCGACAACTTTCTCCCATCTTTCCGGCAATTTTCGGATCCCGGCTCGAAAAAAGGAGTCCTCTTTTGACGCTATCCATGAAGCAATCCATTTTTCCAATTCTTCGAAGGATTGAAAATGTTGATCTGCCAGGCCGTGTGCCATCGAACGGAATAGGTGGAAGTCAGAAGGGGCGACATCTGGGGAATACGGCGGGTGGGGCAAGACTTCCCATTTCAGCGTTTCCAGGTACTTTTTAACCACTTTTGCGACGTGAGGCCGAGCATTGTCGTGTTGGAGGATGACTTTGTCATGTCGCTCTTGATATTTTTAAAACGTTGAAACCACTCCCGACACGTTCTTTCACTCAGAGCAGCATCACCGTAAGTTTCTGAGAGCATTCGATGCGCTTCAGCTGCATTTTTTTCGAATTGTAACAGAAAAGTAAAACTTCCCGCAAATGGCGAGAATTGGGCACATAAACGGACATTTTCGAGCGTGAATAATACGAAAACAAGAACAACTGTCACTGAAACGGCGATGTCAATTCGTTAGGCACTGTCCACACTCACTTTAAAGGCATTACCATCTATGTATTTCAACCAGCCTCAGCCGGTACAGCCACCTATCGGAAAATGGCGGAAGCAAAGTTGTACACCTGATATTTCAAGTGTTGTCACTAATATTGAAGGCAATAAGACCATAAGTTGTTTTTGTTTTTAATTTTTTAGCTCTTTGCGTATACGAACCTTAACCTTAAGGGTTAAACTGTTAAAATTTTTTTTTCAAAAAAATGAATAATACATATAGAATTATTTTTTATTTGTAGGATTTTCACCAACTTCGAAATTATGTTTCTCTTTAACCCTCAAAATTACCCCATGACAACTTAACCCTTATGTTGTTTTTAGAGGACAACTAAACCTTTGTTTTGTCTTCTTAGAGCTGAAATTTCTAAATTAAAAGAATAGAGAATACAGAAGTTTCGAGAAAATGCCTTCTTAGTGGAGGAAATTTGCATGCTTCTAGCTTCAGCAGTTTGAGCTAAGCTATAATGAATCAGTCAGTCAATCACTCAATCAGTCAGAAAGGACAAAACAATATATTTATATTTATTGGGTACATTGTCTTCACTGCTCTTCCTCATCCATGCAGCTTCTGCAGCAGAAAAAATTAAAAAAAAAATGTCCCCAACAATTTAAAGTCTGAGGTTATGAAATAATGACCAGTCAAAACATCGGTCCAGGTCCTCAGCTGGGCACTGACAGTCAAAAGAAGTTCTCAAGAACACAGCATCATCTGTATTAATGCTCTCCCATCTACAGTTGCTCAATTTTTTTCTTGACTTAGCGCCGAGAAGTTTATGATTACTTGTAGACTTAAATGATTTGTCAAAGATCAACCTACCTTATGAAGATCATCACTTGGTTTAGTTCATTAGGAATCAAACAATTTAGCCTCTAACAAACAAAGAGCGTATACTGAATAAAATTCTTGGGAGAATCCTTGCTGCAATATCACAATGTATCAATCGATCCGGTGTAGCGCACACATTGCCATGGTTCTCAAAACTACTGAAAAAGATGCTGCTCCCAAGAAAGATACTTGTTACTTATTGCCATGTAAAGTCGACAATGAACTAATTTGCTATTTCTAAACAGAGAATGACTAACAGAGAAAGCTTCTGAATAACTTATAATGCCGAGAAGTTTATCCATTACTTGTGGTCCTCAATGATCTGTCAAAGATCAACAGATCATTACTTGAAGATCATTACTTGGTTTGGTTCATTAGAGAATCAAACACTTAAGCCTCTAACAAACCAAAGGTTTATATTTAGTTTCATGGGAGAATCCTATCAACTGAAGTATCCGGAACTACATACAAATCGCCCTGGGTCTCAAAAACACTGAAAAAGATCTCTATCACTTCTTTCATCTCTCATACGAATTCTCATCAAATCAATCAGCTAACTGAGAGCACTTCTTACTCTACTCAGTCAAAATCAGCATAAAATTTATCATCATAAAACTAGACCCAGAGGTCTCTTAGGGAACTTCAATGTCTTCTCAATCAGCACAAAATTAATCAGCTCTCAACTAGACCTAAGTTTCTGCCTCCCTCCAACGTGCGCACCTATCATTTCCAATTTCCTTCCTTAAAAAATCAAGGCTACATTAATTAACGCTAAACTGGCCATCACCATAGCTTCGCGCTGACGTCCTTTTGCCAATTTTTTTCCACTCTCTTTTAATTTTGTTGGTTTTATTTTTATTTTTATATCTAAAATTTTTTTCTTCGTGTTGTAGACAAACTCATTTGGCCATGCGAAACGTGGTCAATCCCATACACACAAAGTCACAGAATACGTTTTTGTTTTTGGCAACCAATCGATTGGAAAGAATGTGCCCAATCGCCCAAAATACAAATAATTAACTACAACAACAAACTGCACTCTCAACCGGACATGAATATTTTCGATGTGGCCTCACTTGACAGCTATCGATTATGAGCCACGCGACTCCGGTTGGGTGCGCCAACAAATGAATGAATTGCTTACCATTTGCTTCCCTCAACTTTTTTACACAATCAACCAGATGAAAGTGTGTTGTAAAAGTTTGGAATTTTTTGACAAAATTTTGTTTGTAATAAATTTGGCAAATCACTGATCGTTAGATGAAGTTAAGAGAAAAGCTTTTGCCATGCCAATTAATACAATTCATGAATACCACTAATGATTGTAAAAATGATAACAGAATAACAAAAATACTAAACTAACTGTTAATAGATCAACAAATATTTTTAAAAGCCATAAAGTTTTTAACAAACATATACATAGCATTTTTTCTAAAAATTACAACAAAGATGACACAAACATAGTTCAAGGTTTCACTGGGACTGTGCACATTTTGCGTCACTTTCAGTTAATGCAGTGCGCCAATAGATGCTTGCAACAAAAACAACAACAACGAGCGAACGAATGTTGCAACATTCGTCATAAATGTATAAGCCCGCAACACACTCATACACACACGCACGCACACATTGACAGTCATTAATAAAACCACTCGCTACGGCTTAGCGCACTGCACACGTGTCGAAGCAAGTAGAGCAGCTTTGTTGTTGCCCATGAAGTGGCATAAAGCAACAAACATGATCAACGTTGGGTTCCAGCTGTTGGTTGGCATTAGGTACGCAAATAGACAACAATGCAGGTTGGCGCAGTTCATAAATAGGAGTAGACGTAAATGGAAGAAGAAAGGAATAGGTATAGTAGTATTTAGTCAAAAAAAGTATTCCTTATTAGTATCTAGTAGAAAAAGGTAGTTGAAAATGACGAAAGTAGTAGTCAAAAATAGTATTAGAAAGTGGTAGTGAAAAGTAGTAGATTTTTAGTAGTAGAAATTAGTAAGTAAAGTAGTATTAGGAAGTAGTAGTAGAAAGAGGTAATAGAAAGTGGCAGTTAAAGGTTATGGAAGTTGTAGTAGTAGAAAGTAAAAGTCAAAATTAGTATTAAAAAGTAGTAGTAGAAAGTGGCGAAGGTTGTTGTAGTAGAAAGTAGTAGTAAAAAATAGTATTCGAATGTAGAAGTAGCGAGTTACGAAATTTGTAGTACTAGAAATTAGTAGTCAAAAGTAGTATTAGGAAATAGTAGTAACAAGTGGTAGTAGAAAGTGTTGAAAGTTGTAGTAGCAGAAAAGTACAATTATGAAGTAGTAATAGAAACAGGTAGAAAGGAATAGTCAAAAGTAGTTTTAGGAAGTAGTAGTAGAAAATAGTACTCAAAAATAATATTAGGAAGTAAGACTAGGAAGAAATAGTAGAAAGTGGAGAAAATTGTAGTAGTAGAAAGTAGTAATCGAAAATAGTATTAGGAAGTAGTAGCAGAAAGTGATATTAAAAAATGACGAAAGGCACAGGAGCATACATTTTTTCAAAAATAATATTAGGAAGTAGTAGTAGAAAGTGATGAAAGTTTTAGTAATCAAAAGTACTATTATGAAGTAGTAGTAGAAACCGGTCGTGGAAAGTTGTGAAAGTTCTAGCAGTACAAAGAAGTAGTCAAAAGTATTATTATGAAGTAGTAGTAGAAAGTAGTACTCAAAAATAGGAAGTAGTAGTAGAAAGAGGTTGGAGAATGTTATGAAAGTTCTAGTATTAGAAAGAAGTAGTGAAAAGTATAAGAGTAGTAGTAGAGTAGTAGTAGTAGTAGAAAGAGGTATTTAGTACAAAGTTTTGAAAGTTGTTGCAGTAGAAAGGAGTATTAGGCATAGTAGTAGTAGAAAAAAGTTGTAGAAAGTGATGAAAGTTGTGGTAGAAAGAAGTAGTCAAAAGTACTATGATGAAGTCGTAGTAGAAAGTTCTGAAAGTTGTTGTAGTAGAATAAAGTAGTCAAAAATAGTATGAGAAAGTGGTAGTAGAAAGAGGTAGCAGAAAGTGATGAAAACAGTTCTAGTAGAAAGAAGTAGTCAAAAGTACTATTATAAAGTAGTAGTAAAAACTAGTAGATGTGATGAAAATTGTGATAGAAAGTAGTAGTCAAAAGTACTATTATGAAGTAGTAGTAGAAAGGGGTATTAAAAATAATATTAAGAAGTAGTAGTAGAAAAAGGTAGTAGAAAGTTATTAGTTAAGAATTTTGGTGAGAGTAGTAGTCAAAAGTACTAGTATGAAGCAGTAGTATAAAACAGTAGTCAAAAATAATATTGAGAATAGTAGTAGAAAGAGGTAGTAGAAAGTTATGAAAGTTGTTTTAGTAAAAAAATTTAGCCAAAAGAGTAGTTTTAAAAAATATTAATAAAAATAGTAGTAAAAAATAGTACTAGGAAGTTTGCAGCAGTAGAAAATGTAGAGTAGCAGCAGTAGAGAAGTAGAGAAAGGTGAAAGTTGTACTAAAAATTAGTAGTAGAAACTAGTAGTAGTAAGTGGCAGAAATAAGTGAAGGTAGTGAAATATTATATCAAAAATTATATTCTACGATTATATGGAAGTAATAGAAATCTTTTGTTGTTGCTGTGTCTGTTGTTAAAATTTGTTCAAGCTTCAGTGCCTTTACAACGTTCCATTTTGTTGCTGCTGTCAAAAATTATGTCAAATATGACTTCATATGACGCATCAGTGACTTCAAGAACAATCAAAAATTCGTAATAGAGGTATTCACTACATGAGGCAATTGGCCTAACAGAAGATAAAAACAACCCTCTGAACAGTCAATGATTTTATTTTTAATACCATTTGAAATCACATATGTTATCCAAAATTATTTTAAACGAATATTTGGGGGGTTTAAGGGAAGGCTCCCCTGGATTTGGGCAAAAATAAGGCAAAGTTCGTAATTTTTTTGTGGGATAATGAAAAGGCGTACAAACTTCCGGTTTTGACTATTAAATTCGTCTATTATTTAGGAGTTTAAAAAGTTAAAAAACTTGATGAAATTCAAAATGGCGGCTACAAAATGGCGATTTCCGTAGGCCTCTGCGCGCCAAACATCGCTCGAGAACTGTAATCCTGCAGCCTCTTGTAGTGGACTGAAATCAAAAAGCATTGTCATTACTTAAAGATAACAAAATTGTCTGTGAATTGAACCAGACTCAAAAAATTGAAACGAAAAATTCTTGCACAATGAATATTTGAAGAAAAAAGTTAAATTTTTTGCACCTTTTTTTTAATTTCAACCACATTTAAAAATTAAAAATAAATAACTATTTATGCAAATTGTAGGTTCAAGGCATACAGAAAATCAAATACATTCGAGCAGTTTTTAGATGAAGAAAATCGGATCATTAGATCAAGTCCGGTGATTTCAGTTAGATTGGAACAAATGGTTTCGAGATAAACGCGTTTGAAGCAAATTAGAGCAGTGGAGCGTCCCGTAGCGCGCGTGAGACAGGTGTGTTCTCCCATGAAAATACGCGTCGTATCAAAAAATCCTTTTACACACATATTCTACATATATGTAGCCTTCGTTTTATGCAAAAAAAAAAAACCATTTTTCGGTCCAAATCCAGGGGAGCCTTCCCTTAAACCACCAAAGCCAATTTGAATGCAACACTGCTGCTTTACTTCATTTAAAGCGGCAGCGTTGAAAAATCATCAAAGTTTTTGTCGCAATTACATAGATTGTTCTTTTTACATACATTCTTTACATACATTCTTCTTGTGCTCGTTTTCTTATCTTGCTAGAGACATTGACACAGCTCGTGAATACCGCCAATAATTCATTTAAACAAACCAAATATCTACGACCAAATCAATGTATTTATGACTTTTCGCTGATTCTTTATAACAACACACAAACTATGAAAACTTCCTATTTCAGACACCCATCTACACACACACAGATACACCATATACTCTCTCACACACTGACACACACTCAAAGTCAAAGCACAATCAATAAGACCAACAACAAAAAACTGCCACTAACGCAAAGGTCAATGCTTAAAATTTCGTTACGTTTCATTAAACAAAAGGTAGCAGTTTTTGCTGTTGCCACTAGCCCCGCCTGCTCCCCCACCCTCGCCCCCCCCACTCATTCACCTTGCATTGTGTAAACATGTTTCCAATTGGTGTGGAGCACACTTTACGCCTCCTTGACTTGAAATTTATTTTAGTCGGCCAGCAGCGTGATTGGCGTCATTAACGAAATCATGGCACAGTGCGTGCTGCCAGCGCATCGAAATCCACACCAAACACAAGCTCGTATAACAACAACAACAAAAGCAACTACCTGGCTATTGTCATTAACACGAATTGCGCTGGCGCCCAACTTTGAGCCGTTTCACGTCATCACTGGCGGCAACTACAAATAAATATTCGCAATGTGCGAGCTTCGGCCGAGTTTCGAAAATTTTGTCTACAACCAACAGTCCGCGTTGAAAAGTTTATTGATTTTTTTCAGTGTTGTCGTTTTCAGTGTCTGGCAAGTTTAATAATGGCAATTGAACTTATTACAAAAAATTATAACTTACAGTTTATGATTTTTGATTTGATTATAAAAATGTTTAGTGAATTCTACTGGTATTCTTCTCTTTCCTTACAAAACTTTTTATTCCTAAATCTAACCTTTGCTATGCTTTGTTTAGATTTTTTTTCCTATTCTATTAATTTATCTCTATTTGCGTTAATTTCTGTAAATCATTAAGTTTTGATGAGCTGACCATTACTTCCCTGTTCATTATTTGACTTCCTTTCGTTATTGATTGCCAAATTCATTCGGCGCTCAGTTTGATTTCAACAAACACCGAACACAGAATAACAGGGTCCTGCCTACACTTTCTCGCTCATTACAATTGGTCTCTTAGGGCTCGGAAAGTAATTGCTGAGAAATCCATTTTCCATTCTCCATTCATTTTGTCATTTAGGTTAACCAAGGGAAGTGTCCTTAAACCCCATTAGGTCCATTGTGAATCCCTTCATTCTTAAAAATACTGGTGTATTTGCCTATCTGTTAGAATGCCTGTAGATCCAGACAGGATCTTGTGGGAATCATGCGGTATCACACTGGGCCTCTAAATAGGCCTCCAAATGTGTCTCTGAGAGAGAGAGCTGTATCTCTCACCCTTTAGTTCAACGGTTGTTTTACACCATTTGGTGAATTTGAACGATGTTTTTTTCAGTGGATGTTGATTTTGAACTCCCCGAACGTTCATCGTCTCCCAAGGTGGTGCAGTCACTTTTGACTTTAGCTGCCCAAAATTTCACAATAATAAGTAATCATGTAAACTTCAACCACACAACATCCAACTCGTCGTTACTTTGCTTACGAAATCACTTTCGTTCATTCCCTCATCGATTAGTAGTTTTTAAACTAAACTATCCAAAACTCATGACTGACTGACTCATTCCACCTCAATCAACTTAAAGCTCATTAATTTTTCATTCGTATCCACTCATTTATCTTTTCAAACACATCTTTATATACTCTACGCCAGCTGGCCTCCATACTTCTGCGTGTAGCTTTTAATGCGAGAGGTCTTGGGTTCGATTCCTAGTTTGAACTGGTGAACACATGAATTAGATGGGATTCATAAGAAACGTACAAGTGTGATATTGGCTGATAATGGCAAAACCTTCAAGTTTAAAAGAAAAACTACCAACTTTAAGCCGTCGTTTGGATTCAACATTACTCTGTATATCCATTTCACTCTTCCTCCATTCGTGTGAAATGTGTATTGTAACACATGTTGAAAAAAACACATTTCAAACGGGTGGAATTTTTGGAATAGAACTACAAGTGCGCCTCACAAAGGCGGCGACCATAACCTAAATTAAACTAAGCTAACCTTTTTTCCGCCCAATAAATAACTCATTCATGGATTCATTAGGAATAAACTAGAAACTCGGTATTTGGCTCAAAAGTTGTGTACGGAACCTCGCCAAAATGAAGTCTTGTGGGCGCTACTCGTTGGCAGTATCCATGGACATAGAAAAGTAGGCACTGTTCATTGCACCTTAGCTATCACCAGCTCACCCCCCCCTTTGACTTTTCAATGTCCAAGGTTGCAACTGATTGAAGTTGATATGTCCAGCTCCACCGTTGGATGATTCTGCAACCTTCAATAGGCAACCCATAACATCAAGTTTTCCAGAGAATCTGGTTCTCTTTTAGACGGTTCGTCACTTCTATTTGGCCTTCAGCTCAAGTTTCAGTAGCTCATACTTCACAGTGAAACCATTAAATTGTCTACGCTACATATGTTGACCCTTTTTTCACCTATCTTTGTATTCAATAACAAACCATTCACTGATCCATCAATTCATTTCGTCATCCATGTGTTCCCTCAGTTTAATTTCTATATCTTTATAATTATTTTTATAACAAGTATAGATGAACTATTGATGAGTGCTTATACGATTTAGTATTTTAACTGCTTGTGGACTTCTTGAATAAATTTATGATTCGATCGATTCATAAGTTAATTAAACTTTCCTTAACCGAGTTTGAATTTCTTTTTCATCCATTTTTGTTCAGACACCTTTTTTGCTTTTTCCACCTACTCACCCATTCAATTCGACTCCATTATTTGTTTCTATGGCTTCTCACCATTTACCCGACGCCGTATTTCTCTGGGCTTGTTGGATCCATAGGGTTGATGTCAAATTGCTCATCAAATCCGTCAAACAAACAAGCATCCTAAAGGATCATTATTCCACCAACTCTCAACGTCTGCTTTACCTGGACCCAACAGGATCCAGTGAAGCAGACGTTGTGACCCTAGTTGGGTGACCCAACAGGGTCCAGTGACGCTAGTGACCCAACAGCGTCTATACGTTTCGACCAACCATTTCAACCTAACCTAGGTAGGTAGGTTAGGCTGGCTGACCCTCGGGGGGGGTCTCACATAGACCATGTTGGTCCATAGTGGTACCAGAAAGGTTCTGGAGCTTCAGACCTGTCAACCTAACCTAAATTTACCACCATTTGTGTCCATGAACATTCATTCACATCCATTAAAAAATCCCTAAATCCATTTGAATATCATTTATACTACTCATTCATTTATTTACTAACTTTATTACTAATTAATTGAATTTCTTTTATCATTATTCGCTCATAAATCCATTCATTCTATTCCTTCAATCTACTCTTCAAGCACAGATCCCATCTGTACTCGCTAATTACTCAACCTCACCCTGTTTAATACATCCGAACCATAACCTCACAAAATTTGTATAAACAAAAGTGTCAAATTTCATTACTCCTTACACTCTCAACGACCTACAAATGCGATGCTGTGCCGCCACAAGCCTTCATCACTTTTGCCCTCGCAACATGCTTCACCCGGTTGATGTATGTGTGTGTGTGTGTTATATCTGTGCGAGTGAATGTTGCCAGTGATGACGGCGTTGTTGCTCATTGATGATAATAATCGCACTCAAGGTTGCCGCATGATGTGTCGAGCCAGCCAGGCAGCCAGCGAAACGACCCCCAACTCGGTTTGCTGGGCCAACAGGCGGCAAGACGTAAACAAGCAACGCGCGCCCGAGTGCCGCCGACAAATTTAAGTTGTGACGCGGTGTTGTGTTGTTGGAAAAAAACAAAATTGCCAACAAATTATTATGGAAACTAAATTTGTTTCTTTTTTGCATACGTTCGATTCGATAGGGTCAAAATTTGTGCTTTACAGCTGTCGTTGTTGTTTTTGTCGTTGTTGTTATACATAGCTGCCGCTTGCTATTTTTAGTCATGGCTAAAATAAAATGAATTATCAATAAGTGTTTGCATGTGTTGTTGTTGCTGTGAATGTTGTTGTTGCATGCTTGTGTGGGCGTACAAATTGTGCACACAATACGCGAGGCAAGAAAAACAAAAGAACGCTTAAATAATTGAAAATTAAAATTTTAACCATTTATTTTGAAAATTCATTTCGTACAACAAAAGCACCAAATTGTGTCACTTATCTTGAGGGATTTACTCGCTGGTACATTGTATGGATTTGTATTGTGTTCATTGACAATGTGAAAAAAATAATAAATTTAATTAATTGGAACAATTTTAAAATAAATGAGAAACATTTTTAATGTTAAAATTCAGTTTAAGAAATTTATTATATTTCCATGAAATTGAAGGATTTACTTAGCGCAGCTAAAAAGATCCGTTTCCATGATTGACGCGCGCTCAAACAAAACTGAGCCAAGTGCTTACAAATTTGTCTGAAAACTTTCTTTAGTACGAAATCTCATCTTTCTAACGTGATCTATCGAAAACCGATTGCACTTATATATACAACGTGAGATGCAAGGGAAAGATAATGCATTGTTTTTACTACAATAAAAATTTTTTTTTCTATAACAAAAACAAAACAATGGTATTAATTAACAACAAATAATGGATAATTAATAATACATAATAAATAAAATAAAATAAAGTAAAATAAAGAAAAATAAAGTAAAATAATATGAAATAAGATAAAATAAAATAAAATAAAATAAAATAAAATAAAATAAAATAAAATAAAATAAAAGAAAATAAAATAAAATAAAATAAAATAAAATAAATTAAAATAAAATAAAATAAATTAAAATAAAATAAAATAAAAAAAAATAAAATAATATAAAATAAAATAAAATAAAATAAAATAAAATAAAATAAAATAAAATAAAATAAAATAAAATAAAATAAAATAAAATAAAATAAAATACAATAAAATAAAATAAAATAAAATAAAATAAAATAAAATAAAATAAAATAAAATAAAATAAAATAAAATAAAATAAAATAAAATACAATAAAATAAAATAAAATAAAATAAAATCAAACCAAACCAAACCAAATCAAATCAAATCAAATCAAATCAAATAAAATAAAATAAAATAACATAAAATAAAATAAAATAAAAAAAAATAAATAAAATAAAATAAAATAAAATAAAATATAATAAAATAAAATAAAATAAAATAAAATAAAATAAAATAAAATAAAATAAAATAAAATAAAATAAAATAAAATAAAATAAAATAAAATAAAATAAACTAAACTAAAATAAAATAAAATAAAATAAAATAATATTGTATAAAATAAAATAAAATAAAATAAAATAAAATAAAATAAATAAATAAAAAATTAATTTACCTTTTTTTGCTTCTTTTTTCTCTTATATGTTATGATAGTACATACTTTTCTTCTTTAAATTTAAATAATAATGATTTCGTTTATTGATTTCGTATTATTCCTAAAACTTCAAACTTTTCTAAGGACCAACAAAAAAATGAATTCTTTAAACCATAGTGGGGGTCAGACGTCCACAAAGCAGCGTGTTGTAGCATGTAGCAACAAAATAGCAATACCCAAAAAATTTCCCATATTTATTCTAATCAAATTAAAGTAACTGTTATAAAAATAGTAATAAACAAACACACAAAAACTATAATCATAATGAAGCCATTACAATCAACATTTAACAGGCACGTTCCACTTAACCCTTTCACTCCTTCCCAGCAAACTTGACCAGCTCATCAGCAATTTTGATTTCACAGCGCGCGGCGCACATTTGTCTTGTTTTTACTGCTGCTGAAACCAACACACACACACAAACGAACAAACGCAAACCCCAACACACATACACACACACTGAAACGCAGTCGTATAGCCGATGCGGCAAACAATGGAAGCAGCAAACGTCAAAAATATCCTACGTTAACTTTCACTCGCTGCTTTCGCTTTTCGCTTTTCCCACACTTTACAGTTTCCTTTCTTTCTTTGGCATTTCTTGCTCAACATATTTTCTCTTCGTCTGCTCAGTGCACACTTCCAATTATTCACTTTCATCTTCCACTCCGTCATTGCACCTTTCGCTTTCGTTTTCGTTTCTTTGGACGTTCGCTTTCAACACAGCCCCGGCCACTTGCCATTGGCCCCAATGTCCTTTCAAGTTCCATAGCTCGTCGCTTCGCTTTTCGCTTTTGCTTTCCATCTTCGTAGCGTGGCGAAAAAGTTCACAACACTCGCCCAACCCACTGTCGCGTGCCGTGCCGTGGCATTCCGTGGCGTTCCGTTGCGTTGCGTTGCGTTGCTGTGGGTGACAGCTTCCAGTGCAGCAATCCACAGCAAACTTGCGCAACCCAAAAGCTGTTGGACCGCGCCATGCGCCGCTCCGGCAACTTATGGAAAGCGCTCACAGCGCCATCTGCAGTAGACAGCGTGCAGCATCAGGCCCATTCGGCAGCTGGAAGCGAAAACATCGCAGCATGCAGTAGCATTGTTGACATTTTAGGGAAATTTCCAATGCTGGAACGACGCTTCTGTAAAGTCTGTGTGCGAGAGAATGTTTGGGATTGAGAGTGTGTTTATTTGTGAGTGTATGTGAGTGTGTGGAAAATTGGAAAACTGCATCTTGGCGTGTTTGTGGCGTTGGTGGGTGGCGTATGGCAGCAACTTGTTTGTTTATCATGCGGCAAATTGCGCTTTTGGTCAT
Organism: Melieria omissa; assembly: GCA_963971225.1. NCBI lineage: Eukaryota > Metazoa > Arthropoda > Insecta > Diptera > Ulidiidae > Melieria > Melieria omissa. The sequence continues at coordinate 27,041,034 of OZ020268.1, forward strand.
TTTTAGGCACATTTCTACATAACGCGCTACAGGAATAATTCTTAAAAGCTAAAAAAGAAAAAAACAGTGTTGCGTACAAATTAAAAAAAAAAAACAGGTGAAATACGTAGTATCACTCTCCTCTCCTCCCATATCCTTTCCCTTCTCTTACTCTCCCAATGGGCATAGTACAATGGTCCAGATGGTTTGCAAGACTTGTAGCCTTCCTATCCACCCTCACAACACTCATCATATCTCACAGGTAGGTGAGGGAGTTATAGAGGTTTTACTGTGCTTGTTGAGTCCAAGAAAACGTGATTTTAGATCCAGTGTGGGGCTCGTCACGGAATTTGAATGCTTAGCTTGGGGATGTTGCACACAAATGGGGCTTAAAAAGATAACTGTAGTAGATAATTAGCCACTGGAACTCATGCTGTCGGGTACACTTCACAACCGGCTAATAGAGATCGAGAGTCTGTGAAAGACTTGATATCAAGGGCTGCCTTTTGAAGGCCGAAGAATCGCCTAACAGTAGAGCTGGGCAGATCTACTTCGAGTATTTGCGAACTCAGACACTTGCCAGTCAAGGAAAGAGACAATGGACAGTAATCTCTACATCCCTGTGTCCAGGAACTCTCTCAACAACGTATAATAAAAATAAATATACACAGTTCAAACCATCCACAATCTGTGGCGCAATTAATCACTTATGTCTTCGTTTGAGGTATCGACAAGGTGATCCGAGTAGAAGAACCCATTCTTGGGTGACACTCTTCCATTTTATTTCTCTGCGAAGTCTTTAAATACATTTAGACGTTGTTAGTTGTCCAGGAAGTCTCAAAATATGTCAAATGATGAAGAAAATCGTCCCTTTTTGGAAAACCCTAAATATTCCAAAATACCTATGTTTTACTACTATCTCACTTGGAAGTCTCTCACTTTATATGCATAACAAGAAATAAAACAAAAAATTAAAAAACAGTGACAAAAATGTGATTTATGAAGATAAAAAACGTTTTATGGAAACTTAAAATTTCAGCTGAAAATTTTTTTTGTTGCAAAGAAAAATTCGATACATGGAAATTCGTTATAAGATGATTCAAAAATACTTAAATCAGAACCAAAAAACTGAGTTTTTTAAATTAATTTTTAGTAGCGAGAGCTATGAAGAGCTATGAAATATTCAAGTTCGTTATAGTAAGTTTGAGTCCAAATGAAAAATTGTGTTTATTTTACAAAGATTGTCCAGAAAAAAGTGAATTTACTTCATTGAAAATTATAACTGATGTATTGTCTGTATTTGACTCCTAATCTAGAATTGTTTATCCTTTTTTAAAACATATAAAACACTTTTATTGGTCTATTATAATTGTATCAACTTACTAACTTCTGCCTTCATATCATTACATTTTATAAATCAAAATACTAACTATTTATAAGCCTTTCATACAAAATTCTAAATTCTTCTAGGACCTTCTGGTCATAATGGATAAACATTAATTCATGTCAATGGCCAATGCTTTCGTTGTAAGCAGCCCTCATACGTCATGGTTTATTGCTTTGGATCTTCAAGCGTAAATCTTCCTCTACGCCCATGATGTCAAAACTATTACTTGCAAGTAGCAGCAACACTGACACTCTTATCTAAATGACACTGAAGTATTTTAAGTGTCTTTGTTAGTCTTTTCAGTTAGTCGAGCTCATTGCACTACCGCATCCTGTATGACTCATCATTCTCAACTAAGAGACCAAATATTCTCCTTAAAAATTCACAAAATTCTAGATGTATAATTGAACCATCGATGTTCATTTTATATCCTTTAAAGTAATCCCCAGTGTAAGAAATAGTTATATATATTCAAACACTTCCTCTAATCTTTAACACACTTTTCATAGGCTGATTTCGCGATCGCCTTCAGCACCTTTTGCGAATTTTACTTTTTTCGCATCAATTCTCTCAAAACCTTTTCCATAAAGAAGAAACCACATTTCATTTTATTACTATTCTGATTTGTGATTCCTACGGTTAATGGTTACTTTCGATATTATATTCATAGATTCATGTCTTGTCACTAGTAATGAAGTCGTCGATAACATTTCGGCCCAAAGAAAGGAATTCTTTAGCTCTGATTCCGCAAAAATTCGTAGAACAAAACAAACACTGACTTGACAGATGGCGCTCAGATATAAATTTAAGGGGACAGTCCCCTCAAGCGTCCGAGAAAAAAGCGTTTTTTCCTGATTTTTTTTCTTACAGAAAGAAAGATCGGAGACATAAGAACTTCGGGATATGTTTTAGTCATACTTTCAACTTTATTCACAAAAAAAAATTACATCTGGGAAATTCTAAATGACTGAGTTTTTCACGTTTTCCGGCAGCGTTTCGGCACGGTCGGAGTCCATTTGCGGGAACGAAAGCAGCCGTTGTTTTCAACTAAAATCAAACTTTTTTTTTTGTTTTCTTCGTCAGACTTATTTGTTCTATGTGAAATTCCAAAAATCCAAAATTTAGACGAAAAATTATGATTTCCAAAAAAAAGTGACTTTTTTTACATTTATTTGTTAATAAAAAAGGTATTAAAAATCGGAATTTTCCAAAATCCGTAGTTCGCATAGAGTAGTTTTTCATACTGAATAAAATAAATTTTAGTTTAAGAAAATCTGTTGATAACTTTTATAGTTATCTTTCCCGCAAATTGTGAAAACATGGTTTTGAGAAAACGCACTTTAAATTTCGCAACGTAGGCACCAGGCACCGTGCCCGACCGACTGAATTTTCGTGCAACTCCTGAAATACTTCGAATTTGGAGCTAAAACTTTACATACATAATCTTAAATAGATGCCCAATCGATTAAGCAAAAAAAAAGATTTTTTGAGACCTCTTGAGGGGACTGTCCCCTTAAGCATCACATGACAGTTGTACCAACCCAGAGAAGAAATTTTTGACAATATCTCAAATGAGGTTTGTTTGATTGGGTAATTTTTGAAAATTTTTGATTAGAAAGTAATTGCATTTTTTTGTAGGCACTAAAAACAAGAGCACTCAAGTGGGTCCTTTATGCAAATTAGTGGATCAGACATACTGCTCCGGTTTACTTCGGGACATTTGAACTTTCGACTTTTTGAAATAAGTGGAGCCCAACTTTCAAGTTGTCATGATGTGCGTTTTTCTAAGACCTACCCAGGAATTTCGGATTTTCAATGTCAACTTCACTTCCTTAGCATTGCTTTGTTTATGTTTCCTTATTCAGCTAAATTTCAAGGTATAGAAATACATATCTGTGGACTTTTGACAAAAGCACTTAAGTCGACTTAAGTCAAATTTCCAATTTTTTTAATTATACAGAAACAATTTCAAGACGCTTCTTTTGGTGCAATCGGTTTGTTTCTATGACATTTAGTTACAGAGATATGACGTGTATAATTTCAACTTTTCTCGAGTTTTGTATGAGATCTGGTCTGCACCCTATTCGTTTGTTTGCTCTCCTGAACATTTTGAAAATCAGACTTAGGTTGTTTTGTGAAAATGCCACAGATATGTATTTACATACAAACATACATATATACATATATATAAAAACCTTCACATAAAAACATAAACCAAAGGTAATAAAATTCTTTTTTAACTTTTTTTTCCTGCAATGTAAAAATTATTAATTCCACTTTGTTCTCTGATATTTCAAACATAATTTTTTTTTAATTTCAATACCCTCAACTAAAAAATATAAAATATATCTTCTACGTTCTATATCTCGATTTTACCAAATTATTTTTTTTAATTTTTAAAAATATTTTATTTTTTTATAAATTGCAATATCTGATAATTTAAACTAAAATATATATTCAAAATTTATTTTCTCCATTTTCCCAATAATTCAAAATCACGAAATTTGAAAAAATTTTCAGCAAACTTTAACAGTTTTGCTATTTGAGGCTTTAAAATTATTTACCAGTTGAGACATCAGTTGAAATCACACTCTGGCCTTAAATTTTGCACATATTTCTGTACATTGTGACCGTCGCCAACATAAACGCCAGAGTCATTAGTCAGTCAGGTCGGCTGCGATAGCATCTTCGTCTCTGCGCCAATAAGTTTCCGCAATCCATTGGTTTAAGCACATTTTGCGCGAATTTGAAAAAAAACAAAACCAAAAAATCACTGTCAATGCGACGCGCCCGAATGAAAATGTGCCAATACAAACACAACAACAAGCTGCCAACAACAAAAGCAGCAGATAAAATTCCTCGAATGTTTTGGCGAGCGCAACGACGAAAATGCAATCAATCGAACCGAAACAAACAGAATTTTCCACCTACTCAAACAAGCAAAGCAACAACAAAGTAAAGACAAACATAAATCAACAACAACAACAACGTCGAAAAAACAAAACAAGCACGACAAACCAACCCAACGGCATTGACATCAAAAAAGCAACGACAAAGGCGCACAACAACAACACGCATACACATATATATATGTATATATGTATGTGTATGTGTGTGTGTAAAATGCATGCGCGAAATTTCAAATAAATTCGACAGAATTCAAATAATTTACGGCCGAGTTGTGATGCGCTGAAACGACATAAAATGAAATGAAATGATTTGAGTGGTGTCGCTGTGCCTGTGCGACGAACGTTGCGTCTCGCAGTCAAACTGACAAATGGAAGAGACAACTTTCCAATAACAATAAAAACAGCGGCAGTGTTGCAAAAATTGCGAAAATGTGTAAATGTCAAAAATTTCACTTGACACTTGGAAGCGTCAGACGCACACCATCACACGCACACACACTCACGCACGCACTAACACTCTCACGCATTCCAGCTGCTAGCGTAGCACTGCAAAGGCCATTTTTGCCAAATATAAACAACAAGTTATAAATTTGCGATGTTTCATTGCCGCGCGTTCCATAGGAACGTTTTGGAATATGCGAAACACCAATAGAAAATTGCGTACGCATTCAATTTGTGTTCAACTTGAGTGCAAAAAAACACTAGTGGCCCAATGCAATTGTTGTTGTGTTGTTTGAATGTGTGTGTGTGTGTGTGAAAAATATGGAAACGCGCAGTTACAGCGACCGTTCGCAGGGTACGTCGCATAGGCCGAAACGAACGGCGCGCCAACACACACACACATGCACACTGCAACAACAGCAGAACGAACAGCGAGCACAGCTATTCGAAACGACAAAATTCGCTGCGCTAGAACGGCACACAGCGGACGGATGCTGCCGAAGTGTGAACAACCAGCAACACACACACAATTTTTTTTCGAAGCAAAAAAGAATCAAATCAAATAAAATCAAAGAAGAAGAATAATTTTTCAATTTTGGAAAAGTGCAAATAGTATAAAACAAGCAAATCGCAACTGCAAACGGAAAACGCACAAAAAGCGTAGGAAGTGAATAAACAAAAAAAGAAATTCAAGCAGCCAGCAAACGATGCGAAATGCTATAAAATTAAGCAGACAAATCTGACTTTCGGTCTGCGTGCGTGTGCGGGCCGAGCGGCGCTGAGTTTGCGGTTTAAGTGTGTGTGCCTGTGTTCGTGTGTATGTGTGTGTGCGGTTCAAGTGCAAAAGTCCCACAAAAAGTGGCCAAAAAAAGTGTGTTTCGAAAAAAGAAATCTTTCCAATTATGTGCAAAAAAGTCATAAAATTGAGCGCCCAAAAGTAAAACCAGAATTTGTGTTGAAAAATAAAACAATTTTTAGACGAGCCAAACAAAAAGAATCAGTGAAAAGTGAATAACGAAAAAATAGAAAATCGAAGGCAGCAGAACAAAGCGTGGCGGACGGCAGCAACCACCCAGCGACAGCCAACAGCGCAGCGCGCAAGAAGTGTGTGTGCTGTGCGCGTTTCATGCTACTTAACCTTGACATATCAAACGACAAGACGACACAGCGCGTAGACAACCAACTAACCAACCAACCAACCAACAAACAACCAGCGCAAACAAACAAACAAACAGCTAAACAACTCAATAAATAACAAATAAAAAATTTTAAACAACTTTTTTTTAAATTAACTAAAAAAAAAGACAGAAAATTTGAAATGTTTCCATAGCAAACGAAATTCAAATTGTAGCAAAAATTTACAACAACAAATATTAGTGCCACAATTAAAAATTGCAACTCAAAAGTGAAGCACTCTTAGTGAAGCACAACAACAAAACCCACACAAGTTTTCAAATGTCGTAGACTACGCAGCGCTTCGAATCAAAACGGAATCATCAAAGCATATTGTAAAACAACAACAACAATAAGAAGAATTTTTTTAATATTTTTTCCTAAAAGAAAAACCTATTTAGTTTAGTTTTTGGTTATGACAATGCAGCAAATATTTCCAGTGTACAACAACGTTGCAATGTTTTTGACAAAAAACAGAATTTTCTAAAATGTTTTTGTGTGTTTGCATAAATATTTGAAAATTTGCCTCAAGTATTAAAGCGAAATGTGTGTAAATGGCCCCAACTGGCAGCTAACAATGTTCGCTTTTGTTCAACTGCGCTGTTGGCAGTGGACGGGCGTCTTGTCTCTGCAGTCGACTAACAACAATGGCAATGCCTTACATATATGGCACACCCCCCATACGCCCCCTCTCCCCTCTTTCAACCGATTCCTTGCCGCACTGTTTGTCTCCCAGCAGCCGCTTGCTGCGCCCACCGACCTGCCCAGTGCCAAAGACAGTCGTCATGCTTGGCCTAGCGACTGCCGCCGCCGCCCTGCGCCTTCTCGCCTTTGCGCCACTTTTAACCCAACCAATTGTGCTCGGGTGCTATGAAAGTAAGCGGCGATTTTTCTGCTGTTGCTGCTTTCATGTTTTTTTTTTGCTATTTCCTTTTCTTAGTGGTGTTGTTGTTGTTATTGTGTAAAATGTGGTAACATCCTTCTTAAGGGCATTCCAAAGGCAATTTCTTTGCCAGACACACACAAACAAACAAACACACACATAGATATAAAGACACACACAAACATACATAAGCCGCATTCAACTGGCTGACTGGCACACTTGACTGACTGACTGAGTGGCAGCACAGCTGTAAAGATTTTCAACTCACACAAAAATAGCATTCTACACATACATGCACATATTTCTCTAACACACACACACACACAGAATGTTATTTTTTTTCTTCTCCTAACAACTTACATTGCATTGACAAATCTACACCAGACAATGTTTGAAAAATTGTGCAGCAATAAACCAAACTAAGCTTCAAACATCAATGCAACAATGCTGAAAATTTCACAAAAACACAAAGCAAACGTGTAAAAATAAAAAATGCCCAAAATAAATGTTCACAAAAAAATACAAATCGCAGTTTCTGCAATGACAGCTTGCAACTTTATCTCGATTGCCGCTTAATTGTGATTTCGATTTCGTTCAAGTGTCCAATAAACGCTGCTCATTTGTTGTCAAGCTGAAACTGAAATGTCCTTCAAAGAACAAAAAAAAAAACAAACAAAATCAAATGCAGCACATCGCAGCTGAGATTTTCCTTGTCTAAATTTTACTTAATACTCTGCAAAACTTAATTATGTGCCGTCTTCAATGTTGCACTTGACAACTCTCTCTCTCTCTCTCACACTCTCTGCTTGTTGCTGTTCATTGCATTTATTGCAGTTGTGTATTGTTGTTGTTGTTGTATTGCCTTTAGGTGCCCGCTTGCCACTTCACTACATAGTCGCGTGTTCATTGTTTTACAGTAACTAGAAACACCTTCGACTACTTGTGCAAATTTCACATAAATCTTGCGTGCTTGCGCTGTGTGCAAACAAGTGCGCACCTTGGCGTATACGTAACATTTTGTGGAAGGACATTTGTTTAGCTTATAAGCTCGCAATTGCACTCAGGTCAGCAGCGACTTGCTGCTGCTGTTTCAATGAATCGACCAATTTACCAGACACTTGTGTGCCATTGCTTCTTCTTCGTTTTCGGTTTTCGGTTTTGTCTTTAAATATCAAAAATCATGTGTTGAGCCAACTTGTTAGTATTTGAATTGGTTGCTTAATATTCATAGCAGTCTTAATAGTGTAATGTCGATATTTGACATGATTTTTACATGTTTATATATATTTTTTACATATTTATGTTTACTTTTTATGTAAATTTCTTAAGCAAAATCTGAATCTGAAAACTGAATTGTCTGGAATCTATAACAACAACAGAGTTTTTTCTTCATCAATTGAAATCTCTTAGATTTTAAACTGGATTGTCTTGAACCACAACAATGGTTCAGAATTTTTTGTTTATTAATTTGTCCTCTGGATCTTGAAGTACATTATCCTGAATCTATAACAAAAACAATAGCTCAGAATTTTTTGTTCATAAATTCGAATCCTCTGGATCTTGAACTGCATTATCTTGAATCTATAGCAACAACAAAAGTTTATAGTTATTTTCTATTTATTTATCAGTTCGAATTTCCTGGATCTTCAACTGCATTATCCTGAATCTATAACAATCAAAATAGTTTGTAGTTATTTTCGTATCAGTTCGAATTTCCTGAATCTTCAACTGGATTTTTCTGAACATATAACAGCAACAATCCCTGGATCTTGAATTGGATTATCTTAAATCTATAACAAAGAAACTAGTTCGCCGATTTTTCCTCATCAATTCGTATCCCTTGGACCTCGAACCTTGATTATCTTGAATCTATAACAAAAACAATAGTTCACAATTTTCTTCTCAACAATTTGAAACTCCTGGATCTTGAAATGGATTGTCCTGAATCCGTTACAACAACAATAGTAAATAGTATTTTGCTCATCAAATCGTATCTCCTGGATTTTGTACTGAATTATCCTGAATCTATAATAACAAAAACAGTTCACAGTTTTTGGCTCAACAATTCGAATTCCCTGGATTCTTCACTCTTTATTTTAGTCCAGATTATTTTATTATTATTATTTTATTTTATTTTATTTTATTTTATTTTATTTTATTTTATTTTATTTTATTTTATTTTATTTTATTTTATTTTATTTTATTTTATTTTATTTTATTTTATTTTATTTTATTTTATTTTATTTTATTTTATTTTATTTTATTTTATTTTATTGTATTTTATTTTATTTTATTTTATTTTATTTTATTTTATTTTATTTTATTTTATTTTATTTTATTTTATTACTGATCTACACATAATTCGAGTTTGTCTTCTCTTTCTTCCAATTATGAAATGATACTCATTTAGTTTTTTAGTTAAACATAAAACCCAAATTTGTTTAGAACAATATTACCTACAAAAAAATGTCTCAATCGTGTAAAAGATCCACATTTATTTACATCTTCAACCATTCACCGAAACCATTTTGCCAATGAGAGCAAACTAAGGGCCCCAAACATTATAGCAACACTGCAACAGTTTCACT